>OY755238.1:75556373-76033873 GCA_963576725.1 Azorinus chamasolen | reverse complement strand
TAAAAAGGTCAAGGGGTCGTATTTAGTCATATCCTTCGGTGTCAGCGTTATCTTCTTGAGATTGCCATCTATAGCTTCCTCTTCCTATATGCAGTCTTCGGCCTGCACTCCAAGTTCTTCATCTGCCTCATGCGTACGTGGCACTTCATTATTTGTGGGCGTTTCGTCTGCATCAAGGTCATTTACACTCGCTTCGTATGTATTTGGTGTATCTCCAGTTCCTTCTTGGGAGATTTCCATCTCATCATGTTGGATGGGAGAGTTCTTCTTTTGTGCATTGGAACATTCTTCATGTTGCTCTCGGTTTTCAATCAGTTGGTCACTGTTTGCCCCAAGATAATGCTTTTTTATATGTCGAAAATAGTTATCTTGTCTTGTGAATTTGATCCCGCACTTCTGGCAATGAAATGCTTGAGATCCGTGAACAGTCCTTTGGTGCCGTTTTAAGTCAGACGTCCTCTTAAAAGACTTTTCGCATAAGTCACAATCGTATAACGCTGGACCCATGTTGACATTCACCAAGTGACAGAATTTGATCAGCTCGATTATCTGAAAAATAAAACATTTTATTAGTTGAATAGTTGATACCAGTCATATCGAGGAAGCATTGCAGGCATCATTGTACATGTGTGTAAACAATTTAAGACTAGTATAGCGTACAACATTCGAAATCTATTCATTTAGATATAAGTTTGAGAGGTCACAGTTCAACTGTTGATGAAGTAAGTTTGTACTCATTGACCTCACCCCGACCCCCGCGCTGATGTGAAACTCCAATTTTCGAAAAGCGCTCGAGCAGACCTTTCGTTTGATATGTCACATGCCTACCTTTGAAATGAAAGAGAAATAGCGATATTTTGACCTGCTCATAAATATTCATGATGACGTCACGAAATCTTTAAACCACTCTAACTCGTTCGCCGTCTGAGATAAGTCCTAATTTGCAAATATTTTCTTGATTGGCTCGATGAGATCTGTCCAAAAGCGCTAGAATCTCGATTGGCACCGGAATCCTGGAAGTCTGCGAGTGCTCGGAATCAGTTGCAGATCATTTTAAACGACTCGGGAGGGGTTCGGGACCTCAAAACCATAATTAGTTGGATTGGAACCGGAATCCTGGAAATCTGCGAGTGGTCGGAATCACTCGCAGATCATTTTAAACGACTCGGGAGGGGTTCGGGACCTCAAAACCATAATTAGTTCGATTGGCACCGGAATCCTGGAAGTCTGCGAGTGATTGGAATCAGTAGCAGATGGTCTTAAACGACTCGGGAGGGGTTCGGGACCTAAAAATTATACTAAGTCCGATTAGCACCGGAATCCTGGAAGTCTACGAGTGGTCGGAATCAGTCGAAGACCATCGTAAACGACTCGGGTGGGGTTCGAGACCTCAAAACCATACTCGGTTCGATTGGCACCGGAAATCCTGGAAGTCTGCGAGTGATTGGAATCAGTCGCAGACCGTCTTAAACGACTCGGGAGGGGTTCGGGACCTAAAAATTATACTAAGTCCGATTAGCACCGGAATCCTGGAAGTCTACGAGTGGTCGGAATCAGTCGCAGACCATCGTAAACGACTCGGGTGGGGTTCGAGACCTCAAAACCATACTCGGTTCGATTGGCACCGGAAATCCTGGAAGTCTGCGAGTGATTGGAATCAGTCGCAGACCGTCTTAAACGACTCGGGAGGGGTTCGGGACCTAAAAATTATACTAAGTCCGATTAGCACCGGAATCCTGGAAGTCTACTAGTGGTCGGAATCAGTCGCAGACCATCGTAAACGACTCGGGTGGGGTTCGAGACCTCAAAACCATACTCGGTTCGATTGGCACCGGAAATCCTGGAAGTCTGTGAGCGGTCGGAATCAGTCAAAGACAGTCGACGAAGATCCTTTTTTATTTTTCTTGTGACAATATAACCAGCAGACTATATTTCTTCATTGTATCCTGTTCTAAGTATCGATTCTCTACAATAGCCCCACCCGACCTCTAGTTCTCACTCTCAGAAAAAAAAATGTTTTAATTACTATGGACTTACCTTGGTGGTCTTGCACTATTCACGTCCTTTCTCTTCACCGTCTGTCACCTTTATGAGATATCCTACGACGAGCCGCCTCTTATAAACTTTTCTCAAACGGTCTCTTATAAAGTTCTAGTGCTTCGTCATAGGAGTTTTTGATGACTCACTAACATATTGCACATGAAATATTTTAAACCTATAGCAGATGATGTTAAGTGACGTCATTCCTCACGCCTCCCGGCTAGGCAGGAATGGTATAACGGTATATCCTATAGGGCGAATCGCCGTGACTGTCACGCGCACCTGTTATCTTAGCCGAGAAAGCTTGGTGGGCAAAAAGATTGACAGCTGATATGTAAACAATAACAGAAACATTGACAGCACTTTGAAAACTTCTGTAAAAATTAATAAAAACGATTATGGTGCAATCGTTGATGATAATTACATCGAGAGTACGGGTAAAAACATAAACATGAACCGAAAATGATTCTGGAAGATGAATTTACACGATACAAACATCTTTATTTGGAGTCGGTTGTACAACAAATAACACGACAGATCTACAATAAACTATTTGCTGACTATGTAAAAAAATAACAACAGTTTAACATGACAACCTGTGGATATAAGTTTTTCAAAGCATGGGTAATGCACAGTACAAAATGACAAAAACGTTATTTGTTGCAAATTTAAATATAAAATCATAAGGCGTGAAATTTCACCCAGAATTAAGAGTTGACATCGTAATTGACTGGGACCCGTTACTCCGTGACCATTCTTGTAAGGCATACTGATATCATGAATATTTATTAAATTATTTTTTATAATAGCATATGTATTGAGGTGTTTTGGTATTGGGGAAAAAACTGTAGAGTCAGATCCAACATAAATTCATAAGAAAACAGAGAATACCCTGATCCGGGGTCTACTCTGTTTGCAAGCACGTGAAAAAGCGTCGATGTTTTCAGAACTTTTACTTCTGTTGCCGGGTAATGTGTGCAAAGGCGGGAAAACGGTTTATGTATGGTAAAGGGATAAGCAAACAGAGCAGACCCCCCCCCACACACACCCTGCTCAAACAGCTTCTATTTGCAATCTGATTTGAGTCTAATCATTTGCAAATGTGTTTATAAAGGGTTAGGAGTTTTAAAACAAATAAACATATTTTTGTGAATTGTATAACTAAGAAAACATTCTTGTTATTCTGTTACTTTGTGATGATTAACCCTTTCCCTGCTCAGTATTCATGTAAGAAATAATGATATCATGAATATTTATAAGCTAATGTTTCTAATGACATTTGTAGACAGGATTGTTTTGTTCGTAGAAACTGTAGAGTCGGACCTATTACAATTTCATAAATAAACAGAGCAGCCCCAGTGTGATCTGGGTCTACGCTGTTTGCAAATACATTGTACACGAACACACGTTTATATTAGAGAAAGGGTTACATCTTTGAATGCTTAAATTTTAAGGTGGAATGTCCCGTCATTGTTAAACTGCAGATCCCATTCATTATATATAATAAGACTTAATTTTGCTATATGATTTTGAATAATAAACAGTAAAGACCCTGGTCAGAGGGTTGCTTGTTTAGCTATATATATATTGTCTGGGTCGAGATCTACATTTTGCAAATGTCAGTACTTTTATTCACCACATTCAAAGATTCTAACAATACACACTATTTGTTTTGAATACTAAAAATGAATTGTGTTAGACAGTTGGACAGTTATTACATTACTTACTCAGCCGAAATACTGCTAATTTACTTACTAGACTAGGAAAATAGTAACGATCAAAGGTGCCAGATGGTCAGTAAATCCCCTAATTTCTCAGCAGGGGACAAGGGTCAGCGATCACGGAACTGCCATCTATCACACACTGTCTTATCAACAAAGTTATGAACTATTACGTAACAGGAATGCTTATATTGTGACAACTACCAAACAATGTGCCAATTGTCTAAAGTTACGATTTGTTAAACAGTTTCCCGAACAATAGAAGATAACTATGTTTTGACTAATTAGATCTATGGTTAAGCATAATTAAACCCCAACGATTTAGATACATGTATATTGAAAAAGGTAGTTTATTGTGAAATATAGTTCTAAAGATAATCTAGATTGATATGATCTAGATCTATTCTAAAATACTTTTACTAGATCTGCTACGGTACTGTACAGTAGCCAGAGAGACATTTTACAACACATGAATGAACGACACGTGACTATATACATCTTAATATCTAGATCTTATTAAAATAAAACGAGAATTAAATTTAAATACTGTTGATTTAAATTATTTGACACATCAGGCATGTCCAACAAATAAATAATAATGTCTCCCATTTCAAAGAAAGGTCAGATCAAGGGATTGGGTTTTTTGTGTTTTTATTTTTCAAAGTTCAGCTGGTTTGTAGGGCCGATTAATTCAATATTCTTCTTGTATCTATCCTTAGAAACTAAAACATAATTGTCATTATAGTCAGAGGATATAGTAAATGTACAGAAATCAACAATTCAAAACCAACACAGTCGTTAAATGATGTGTAGGCTAACTGTTGCCTAGACTTTACATAGGGATAAATAGGTCCTTATTGATGTTTTTGCCCACCAGTTAACTGCGCATCGCCGAAATCGACGGGTTTGTTTACAAACAGAGATTCGCCCTATAGCTATAGCGGACGATGTTACGTGAGGTCATTCCGAAATGAGATACATAAATGAGTTCGTTGAAATATTAATTTGTTTAATGGTCGTGTAATTAACGAGTTGACGACTAGGCCATAGGGTATTTCAAGTTCAAGTGGTTAGAAATTCTGAAGGGTGGTGATCCCCCGAAAGCAAAATTTGCAACACAAAAAGAGAAAATTGCAGACTCGGTTTTATTGAGTCTGTTCATGAGCAGTAATTGAATGTGCAACACTGCTCACGCCCCCTAGCACCGGCTTAAGCGGTATTCAATTTTCAGAACAAGAAGTACTGAAATGCATGATCTCGAAGGATCAGAAGGTATAACAACGCTGAGAAGTGGCTAGATCCTCTCTGGGGATGTTAATTGACAGCATTACTCGCGCCCGCCTCCCGGCTAGGCACATAATTAGACTATAAGGTGCTTCAAGTTCATGTGGTTAGAAGTGGTTTAATCCTTTTTAGGGGTTTGGGGTCCTTCAGAATCGGTACCCTCGAAAAGTGTCGTCTGCTGGTAACATAACGCAGGCTGTAAAAACAGATTCAAAACGGACTGGTTTTATCACGTGATCGTGCGCGTGGGTGTATACGGGTAGAGCGATGACGCCATAGTATAGGTATAGAAGACGATGTTACGTGACGTCATTCCTCGCGCCTCTCGGCCAGGGAGGCGCTATGGGAGGCGCTATGGGAGGCGCTATATAGAATACAATGTATATAGGGAGGCGCACTGCGCCAGAGAGGATAGTTTTACACTACTGATGGAGATGATAGCCAGGAATCGGATTGTAGCCAGTTTATTTTTATTTGAAACAATCCCAGCTGTTAATCGGATCTCGTCATGGACGTCCGTCTGGTCATGTGTGTACATTTCTAATATTCTCTATTATATGATAATTTTAAAGTAACAAATCATCGTTGAAATTTTCCATCACGAATTCAGCGCCGTCCAATCGCTTTTTTTCCCAATTTAATAAATTGTAAATGTAATTCTGTCGTTTTTGTATATTTGATTCATTGAGATATTAAGGTCAGGGGAATATGATAATTTAAAAGTAGCAGGTCATCGTTGAAATTGACCATCACGAATTCTTGATAAAACAGTGCACACATCCGCTGCCAGATATTGTCGTCTGCAACTTTTGTGGTCTGCTTCAATTTTCGTTTGTTTACCAAAAGTATTAACACATTAACAATCAGTTTTAATTATGAGACGTCGACTTTTTCGTGGTCTCATCTGGGTTCAAGCTGTTTACAAATACGAGTCAGATCGCCCTTAACAGGTTTAGGATTAATTTTGCCTTCTCTTTTTTTTCAGAGCGTGCACTAAACTCGAGTATTTACCAAAGCCTGCAAAAGATGCATCAAAGAGTAAGGAACTGACTGAGATCAAACAGTCTTTGAACGGTTTCTACGAAGACCTTGAACAGATGAGGTTGAATAAAAACGACAATCAAAAATCACTGCAGCAAGACCTTGAAAAAGAAAAAACCAAGATCAAAACTTTGAAAAAAGAACTAATAAAAAAAGTGGAAGACACCGAAAGAAAAGATGAGATGAAACTTAATGCAAACCATCACACAAAGATGAAGACAATTTGTGAACAAGCTGAAAGGCTGAACAAAATGAAAGAGGAAATAAAAATTGTATTGAATAAGTTAGAAACCTCAAACGACAATGAAATATTCATACATATGAAAAATGGCGGTTTAATTTTGGAAAATTTAGAAACGCGTCTGCAGGAAATAGAACCACTCCAACGAGAAACCACACTGTTTGAGATCCATGAAAAGTTTGTTGAACTGTCCAAAATCGAATCATTTGGTGAATTTCGAGATCCTAAATATAAGGGAGAAACGGAGAAGAAATATAGTGTAAAGGCTAAGAGTGATAAAACAAAGTGCAGTATTAATGGAATTTGTAAAATGGAGGATGAAACATTTGTCATCACAGACTCTGGTAATATAAATCTCAAATGGTTAGAGCCTAACTATCAAGTTCGTGCCACTTTGTATCTTGGGGACATTCCTGAAGATATGTGTCGCACTGATAAACAAGAGGTCGCAGTGGCACAAAGATCATCCAAACGAATACAGTTTGTGTCCGTCTCCACTACTATGACACTGTCAAAAACCATTGATGTTGGGGAATGTTGCCGTGGAATTTGTTGTAAAGGAGAGAAGATATACGTCACATGCGGTGGTGGTGGGCCAAAAGAAGGCCGTGGACAGATGAAAGTATACGAGAAAAATGGAAACATTCTTTTTACTATCATGATGAATGGCAATCAACCGATATTTGATATGCCAACAAGGCTCACAGCAGATTGTTTAAGACTATACGTAGCTGACAAGAGAAAGGGCATTGTTGTCCTTAACAGACAGGGACAGATGCTGTTCACAATTACCGATGATCTGCTGATACATCCAGATAATGTAAGCGTTGGCAACCAAGGTGACGTGTTTATCTGTGAAACTAATTCAAACAAGGTAATACACTGCACAGTAAAAGGAAAAAAGGGAAAGTTATATAAGATTGCGATTCCAGGAATGGAGCTAACACAACCAAGGAGCGTATTCTGGGACAACAAAAATGAAACTTTAATCATAGGCATGGAAAATGAGATCGTAGTCACAAAACTCAGTCAGTGCTGAATCTGATTCAGATCTCAACTTTGGGAAATACATAGCACATTTCTGAGACTGGACAATTAATTTCTTGGGCCTTTGTTAATTTAATGAATATGTTTGACACGTTTGAAACAATTTTGTGATCTACTTTCTATTTATAATCTATTGTAGTGTCTCGTGGCGTTTTGTATAATGGTGGTGTTTTTCATCGAGAAAAATCCTGGCTTTGCTAAATTGTGATAAATAGAAAGGAAATACAAGAAATAGTTTGAGACCGGATCGGACTAACAAAAGGCATAACAGATATGATACCCAATCTTGCATTTTAGTGGCACAGATGAATTCCGGAAGACACATGTCGTCGTTGTAAATCAACTCTTGAAATGTCTTGTCAGTGATACATTGAATATGATTAGCGGGTTGTTTTATTAATCTGATTGTGGAAATGAAAGTCAGACTACGGCTTCATCGGGTGGTGAATAATTCGGAATTGCCAAGAGAGCCTACAAATAGAGATGTGTTTGTTGTTTTAGTATAGATGGATTTCAAATGTAGTACCGTGATTGCTACTGTAGAAGCATGATGGTTCAGAAGGGAATGTAACCAGTGATGACAAACACCTTAACAGGTGTGAATAGGAGAGTTAGAATAAAAGAAAAGAGAATGGTTGCTATATAGATTATAAACAAGACTGTTAATTAAGTACAGGCTCAATAATGACAAAGTGAGCCGGTTAAATCTAAGACAACGAAGCAATATATAAGGATTGGGCCCATGTATTACAGTCACGGTCTATGAGGAATAATCTATTGTTTTCTCAATTACCTGAAACCCAGAGAGACAGTAAATCAAACCGATGAAATATTATAGGTAAATTTATTGTGAAGAAGTTAAGCATGTAACGAGAAACAATATGCCGAATTTCCCTTGAACGGGCTCATTGTGCGGGCAACTAGCTACCGGTAGATCAAGGGAAATTGTGGCAGAATTTACTTTATTCATAGACCGAGGCACTGCAAGAAACCATAGAAGTAAGCCGAATAACAGAGTTATACATAAATAAGCATTTCTCAAAGGATTTTATAGAAAATTCTGTTACTAAAGCTTAAGGTCGCAACACGCAACAATTAAAATGGATAAGATGTGCATTAACAGCGTGGTAGTTAAAGATGACTGAAGACGGCCAGATGGAACTGCAATGGACCGACGTTATAGAAAAGAGAAAGTGCCGCCTTTCTGCATATTGTAAATATGAAACTATATCTGCGCATGAAACATATGCTAGTTATGACTCGGATGCTGATTTAAATGATTACGTAACCCATATTTTTATAGAAATTTAGTTTAGGGCATATATTCAAAAAACGACAAATGCTGTATTTCAGTGTATTATAAATTTTCCATAAAATATGACATTGAGATTATAATTACGTAATCATTACGAAGTCATAATTTGCCTAACGTTGAACATTTTTCAAGCTTGATTAAGATTTTTTATAATGTACATACGTTTGATGTAAGGATATACCTGCATGTGATATTTTTTTACAATACAATGTGATATATTGATTCTGAATGCTTAGGGGACATGATATTGACTGGTGGTGGTAGAACTGATGTTAACCCATTCCCTCATAGACTATTTTTAGATACAACCTCTTTGAATAAATCTACTGAAAAGGAGCATTAACTAGAGAAAAGGATTTTTTTAGAATTTTGTAGTTTGAAACCATTGTGATGAATAGAGCATTTGCTCCTATAGGAGCTCTATTTATCACAATGGTTTCACAAAGTGACTTTAAAAGAGTCGTCAAATGTCGTCAATATCAGGGAATGGGTTAAACACGATTTTGGAATTGGTGACAGACAAAATAAACTTATTGATGAAGATGACTACGTTCCCGACACACCTCTACTCATGGTCTTTGTTGACAAAAATGCTTCACGGTTTCAGACTGATTGAAATGTGTAGGGCCAAAGACAGGATGATTAGAGACGGTAGATTCGGGCGGGATGATCACGTGGAACTATAGACATATCTTAGCTCGTGAGCCGAGCGTGATAGATTATTATTTTGTTACTGGTGTGTGTGTCTTTCTCTGTATTGCTAATTTTAATATTGACAGTTTTAATGAATAGTCTGATCATGCGCCTGTTCTGGCGCTGTGTGGTTCGTATGTGGTGTTTCCTGCATGACTCATGCATTTACTTTTGGCATTTGTATTGAAGGACCAGACGTGTAACACGTTTGACCTCAAGCAAAGTTTTATTTCATATCACTGGGATTCCAAAAACAGATTTTTTCCGTGATTACATTTATTGGAAGATTGACCATATTAAATATATCTCAAAATATAGATAATCTAGTAGGCATTAAATTCACGATTCTATTAAAAGTTTTACAAACTTAATGCGAGTGGCTGTGGTCCCTTATTTGTAAGAAGCGTGAATGATATTTTTGCAGATCGTCAGAATGATTTGATGGTGAGTGTAGAAACTGCTAAAAGGTTGTATAAGCAAGCATTGGGTGAGGTTAGTTGTTTGTCGGCAAGCATTGCGTGAGGTTAGTAATTGTTTGTCTGTTTGTATTGGGTTTTATATCGCGACGTTGAGCTATGTCCCAGAGGTTTTCCCCCTGCGTATGGAACGAGTTACATAGATCCATACACAGAATAATCACTGGGTAGAACTATTCCAAAATTCCAAATACCCAGGCCGGGATTTTAACAATCAATAAGTGCAAATCTTAACCCTTTCGCTGCCAAACTCTGTCGTCTGCTAACTTTGTCGTCTGCTACACATTTTCATTTTTTTTTATTTTCTTCATTTTTATTTCAAAGACAGACATAGTAACAAACAATTTGGATCCTGGTGAGACGCCGAGTTACTCGGCGTCACATCTGGATCCAAACTGTTTGCATAGGTAACCACAGACCTGACATTGGCAGCGAAAGGGTTAAAACATACACGCAAATTGTGCGAGGAAACGAAAGCATATATAATGTTTATCAACGTAAGAGAAATTTATATGCACATAAAACAAAGACAAACACGAAGAAGGTATGCATCATTCAAAAGCACATGAATTCTGGATGTATTAACCCATTTGCTCCCACGATCCCATATATGGGACGTAGGCAAACAGTGAAGACTTTTTAGGTCAGCCACCCCTTAGATAAAAATGGCCTAGTCCAATATATAAACATTGAAGAATCCACTGCGTGCAAATGGGTTAAACTAGCATTTTCATCTAACTAGTAAATACTGCCATCATTCAACCAAACGTTCTAAATCGTGTGGAAAGTATTGTCTTCTAAATGAATACTTTCTAGAAGGCAGTGATTATTTTGATATTTTCAATCGTGTTTTAAATGCTGGGTACTTTCCCGAAAACTGGTCGGAAGAAGTCACTATTCCCATTTACAAAAAGGGTGACTTGAAAATATCAGTTATTACATGGGAATTACACCTTTAAACGGTATCTAAGCTATTTACGTCTATTTTATACAAAATAATTTAGACTTCTTCAGCAATACCATGTTATATCTGATGCTCAACTCGATGTTAGAGAAAACAGGTATAGACACATTATTTATACTTTTGTCTGTTGTACAGAAATAATTTAGTTGTATTGGGGATGGCCGGGGTGAGGTGGGGTGGGGAGGGGGTTAAAAGTCGTCCGGACTCGCGCGGACCAGAAAAAGTCGTCCTGACTCGCGCGGACCAGAAAAAATAGTGTTAAAGGGGGAATTCATGAGTAAAAAGTATGGTATAATCGTTCTAAACACATTTCCTATCATTTGCAGCAACAAATGGGTTGAACAACCTTGATTCAGGTTATTATCATGGTTTTACTGCCCCCCAGTTCCATCCATCGTCCGGAAATTTGGGTGTAAGTGGGGTTTATTATGTGTTAAAAGTATGGTTTAATCTTTTACAGCCAGAAAAATGGGTTAAATACCTCGATTTTGTTTATTATAATGTTTATCATCCGAACAGACATATACATACATGTATGTATATATACGTCTCTGATCCGAAGTCCGCGCTACCGGTAAATCGTGAGAATTAAAGTATCGGGTAAGGTATTAACTTTTTTTTAATATTCTGATTTAGACAGAGACTTTAAAGTTTAACCCATTCCCTTATAGGCTATTTTTAGATAAACCTCCTTGAATAAATCTACCGACAAGGAGCATTAACTAGAGAAAATGAAAATTTATGAAATTTGTAGTTTGAAACCACTGTGATATATAGAGCATTTGCTCCTATAGGAGCAAATGCTCTATTTATCACAATGGTTTCTTAAAGTGATTTTTACAGAGTCGTTAAAAGTCGTCAATATGAGGGAATGGGTTAAAGTGTATATGTAGAGACATATGTAAATATGTATACTAAATATTGATATTATATGATAAGAGTTATATATATATTATATGACATTTTACATTATATTATATTCTAATAATTATTTACATATAAAGGAAACTTTTGTTATTATCTTTCAGAGCATTGTGAAGCCCAAAGAAGGGCTGTTTGTGTAGCTCTCAGAGAAGGGCTATTTAATAGAACGACCTGAGAACATATGCAATGCTCCCGGCAAAATCTTTCTCCTTGTAGATGTATGTGATCTCTTGTAGAAATTGGGTCGGTTGACGCCAATTCATCAGGATGAACCCGGACGGGTGACGGTCGTTTCGTCAAACTGCCAGTTCGTCAATATTGAATAAGATTATACAGTACAAAAGGGGTTGTCGTTTCGTCAAAAAGGATTATTTAGAGAATTGATTTATATATCCCCTTTTTGACAAACTAGCAGTTTGACGAAATGGCCTATATGATTAGGTCTGAGTTGAATGCCGGTATGCTCACATTGAAACGTCTCTAAGAGAAATCTAGCAGCTTCTTAGCTTAATGCAGGACAAAAGAAAACAGCATAATGCATTGCCTTTGCCCTAGATTAAGCAATACCTTTTTTGAATAGTCCGTGCCTTTCACTGAGTGAACTTATTATCTAAATTACTTCCATCATTGATTATGATTGTCGATGTTTTATACCCTGATCAAATATTAGAATTAACAAGCTTCTAGTGTTTATTAGCGGCATGTGCAGAGGACATTAATTGACTACGCATTGGTGTTGATCGGGTGCGAAATTACGTATATATCGATGTTAAAAACACATAACATCGATGAGTTCGAAAGTGTTGACAGTAATTCATTATTGTTAAAGATATAGGCCTACATTTGTACAAGGCCGGTATTCAAGGCAAGTTGTTACAGACCAGTAGAGGCATATAATCAAATGTCAGATCTTGTGTTAGAATGTATAAATTCATACATTGATTTTACTCGGTTGGATTGTGACAAGGGCAGACAATCTCGCCGATAATGTATTCTTTATTGATGATCTTGAACTGTTTCTATAAGATAATGTAAATAGTGGACTGAGATTTGAGAACATTGTGCTAATCTTATTATCAGTTGAGGATGACATAATTTTATTAGGTCAAACGCCATTATAATTAAAAACAGCTTAGAATGTGTGTTCAAGACAGTGACAGTCACAGGGGGCCATTTCGTGGGTCTAGATGGTCTAAAAAGTCAAAACAATGATTGGGCCGATTTAGTGTTATATTATATAACTCTTAATCGGTCCAATGATTTTTTTTACTGTTTAGACCATCTAGACCCACCAAATGCCCCTCCCAGAACCTGTCTTAAGCGACCGTTTATTTATTGAGCATATGAGTCTTAAAAGGCATGTGGCTGCTTAATGCAGGACTAAACTAATTCAGAAAGCAATTACCCGTACTTACTTTTGACCTGCATTTAGCTACCACCTTCCCTACAATCTTTTTTGGTGGTCGCTTAACCCATTTGCGCCCATGATCCCATATATGGGATATAGGCAAACAGTGTAGAGTCTGTAGACTATGATCAGGCGCATAATGCGGCGTCTGATTTGAGTTCACTGTTTGCTTATAGGAATTTCAATATAAAACAAAACGATAATGAAAATTTAGACCAGGCATCCCTTAGATAAACAAGCAAACAATGCAGAAACCGCATTAAAGCCGGATTTTTTTTTGTGTTGACCTTGGCCCATTTTCATGTATCCTTGTATCAATTAAAAGGCCTTCATCCAAGCTATCTGCATACCAAATATAAATTGTTTAGCCTATGTAGTTCACAAGTTATAACAACATGTTTCAAAATAGTGACCTTGACCTGATTTCAGGTATCTTTATGTCATCCATAAAGTTTGCCAAAGCTATCTGAATACCAAAGGTGAATTGCCTAGCACTCGTGGTTGATCAGAAGTTATAGCAAAATGTTAAAGTTTGTTAAAAACTGGCACAGTTTTCAAAACATTGACCTTGACCCAATTTCATGTATCCTTGTATCAACTGAAAGGCATTCACCAAAGTTATCTCCATACCATATATGAATTGTCTAGCATATGAGGTTCAGCAGTTAAAGTTTGTTAAAAACGGCAAAGTTTACCAAATATAAATGGTCTAGCTTAAGTAATTAAGTTATAAGCAATGTTAAAGTATTGTTAATGATGGCAAAGTTTTGGAAATAGTGACCTTGACCTTGACCTGATTTCATGTATTCTTGTATCAAATGAAAGACCTTTCCCCAAGCTATATGTATATCAAATATGAATTGCCTAGCATTTGTACTTCAGAAGTTATAGCAATGTTAAAGTTTGTTAAAAACGGCAAAGATTTGGAAATAGTGACCTGATTTCATGTTTCCTTGTATCAAGTGAAAGGCCTTCACCCAAGCTACCTGCATACCAAATATGAATTGGTCTAGCTTAAGTAATTCAGAAGTTATAAGCAATGTTAAAGTTTTGTTAACGATGGCATGCTGCTCGCCCACCCGACCACCCACCCGCCTGCCCGCCCGGATTTCGCCAAACTATAAGTCGAGATTTTTCTTGAAAAAAATCCGGCTTAAAATGGACTTATCCAATATATAAGCATGGAAGAATCCACTGGGAACAAATGGGTTAAGACAGGTTCTACTGTATCATACTAATACTAACTGAAAAGAAATGATAGCGGAAGTAACATTTTCAAAGTCTTAAGTATCACCTGGTTGAGCGAAGCATCCAAAAAGCAAAACATGCCAATATATTTCCTTTATCCCTTTCTATAATGAACAATTTTGCATGAATTGATCACTTAATGAATGTTCATTTGCCTAATTATTATAATGAACATTTTTCAAAGAAATATTTGTCTTAGTCAAGCTGCATCTGTATAATTCCATAACGAGGGCTTGGTGCAAAACTATTCTAACTCCTTCACTTGAAGGAGTTAGAATAGTTTTGCACCAAGCCCTCGATAAGCAAACAGCAGATCCTAAAGGAGCTGTTTGATCTGGACCTTGTCTGTTTTCAAAGGCAAGAAAACTTTAAAAGCGTTGATATGAGAGAAAGGGTAAAAATGATTCTCACACATGGTCAGATTACATCAAACTACAGTAAAACCTCTCTAAAATGGATGTTAAATTCATGCAGAAAGCTCCTGTAAGAACTTTCTGTATGACTTTTACCCTGTAATAAGCAGTCACCTGCCTTAAAGTATCTAAATTCTTCTTTGCTAGAATTCTGGTTAACAGAGGTTTTACTGTACGTTTTTCCTTATATAACATCAATTTATCTAGTAAATACCTTTACCCTTTCCCTGATCTGTGTTTATTCCAAATTTCAATACCAACTGACTATTCATAGACAAATTAGTTATAATGAAATATAGAAGGTAGAACATTGTAGCCATTTTAACAAGTAAAGAAACCGAATTTACTGATCTATCAAATCTCATAAGCAAGCAGAGCAGACCCTGATCAGACGGCTCATCTAGGAGCCGTCTGATCTGGGTCTACTTTGTTTGCAAATACGTGAAAATACGTTTATAAGAGGGAAAGGGTTTAACCTTTACCGATAGAGACATTTTAGAAAGCAAAGAAACAGATCTTTCAAATTCCATTAGCAAACAGAGCAGACCTTGATCAGATGGCTCCTATAGGAGCCGTCTGATCTGGGTCTGATCTGTTTGCAAATACATGAAAACATGGTTATATGAGGGAAAGGGTTAACGGCCTTACAAAGAGAGTAGATCTTGCAGAAGCTGTCAGATCAGGTTCTTATACATTTGCTTACTAAATAAGATTGATCCAGTTCTACAGATTGTGTCAGGGTGAAAAATTCCCTTATTCATAATGCAATTACATGTATAACATATTTTGCTTATTGAATAATATTGATACAGCTTGTATCATGGTGTGTCATGATACAATAATAAAACTTCAACTAATTAACCCTTTCCCTGTTCTGTTTTTCGGCCAAATTTCAATACCTACTGAAAATTCATTAACAAAATAGTTACAAAGAAATATGGAAGGTGGAGCATTGTAGACATTTTAGAAAGCAAAGAAACAGATCTATCAAATTCTATAAGCAAACAGAGCAGACCCTGATCAGATGGCTCCTTGAGCCATCTGATCTGGGTCTACTCTGTTTGCAAATGCGTGAAAACACATTTATATGAGGAAAAGGGTTAATATTCAAACATTGTTTCTCGCTCTCATATTCACGAGTTAGAGGCTAAATTAAAGCCACATAGAGGATGTTGCAAGGGAGAAAATAATCACTGATGATATCTTATTGTGCAAGGGAGAAAATAATCACTGATGATATCTTATTGTTTAATATTTTATTTGTTTGCAAATTACTCACACAAATTGAGATGTTTCGTTAAGTGCATTATATTGGTGTTAAAGTATTAACCCACTTCAACATATTGACATCTTTTGACGCCTCTGTAAAAATTACTTTTTGAAACCATTGTGATAGAGCATTTGGTCCACAGGAGCAACTGCTCTATTTATCACAATGGTTTCATAACTACTAATTTCTAAAATTTTCCTTTTCTCTAATATATTCTCCTTTTCGGTAAATTTATTCAAAGAGATTAGATCTAAAAATAGCCTATGAGGGAATGGGTTAAAGTTCTATGGTATTAGTTTTGTATATAGCACATTTATTTCCTAACTACTTCCTGTACCTTGTACAATTAACCCATCTCTCATATTGAAGTCTTATGACGCCTCTGTAAAATTCACTTTTGAAATCAATGTAATAAATAGAGCATTTTCTCCATAGAGCAAACATTCTATTTATCAGAATGGTTTCAAAACAACACAACTTTAAAATTTGCCTTTTCTCCAGTAAATCGGAAGATTTATTCAAAGATGTTAGGTCTAAAATTCACCTATAAGGTAATGTGCTAACCATTTACCATACAGAAACCAATATTTATGCATTTGTAAACAGAGTAGAACCAGATCAGATAGCTCCTACTGCCGGGCTACATCTTATCAGGGTCTGCTTTGTCTGTTTATAAAATATATTAACCCTTTCCCTGTTCTATGTTTATTCCAAATCTCAATACCTACTGAATATTCATAGACAAAATAGTTATAATGAAATATGTAAGGTGGAACATTGCAGACATTTTAGATAGCAAAGAATCAGTTCTATCAAATTCCATAAGCGAACAGAGCAGACCCTGATCAGACGGCTCCTTTAGGAGCCGTCTGATCTGGGTCTACTCTGTTTGCAAATGTGTGAAAACACGTTTATGTGAGGGAAAGGGTTAAATCCAAAGAAGGATATTGTTCAGCTGCAACTTATCTTAGTTGACAGATAGATACAAATATATAACAAATGTATAACAAATAACGACCACTAAATTGTGTTAATTAGTTTGTATTTAGGGCAGGTGGATACTTAAAGCAATGTGAAAGTAAAACAGAACGCTCCTATAGGAGTGTTCTGTTTTACTTTCACCTTGCTTTAAGCAGCCACCTGCCTTTAACACAAAATATTTTATGTAATTTAGTGGTTGTTGTAGAGAGGTTTTACTGTAGGTCCGTTCAATTGCATTACTCTGTTATGTCTCTTTCATTGAGATGTTGTTAACTATCTTTGATATTTAACCCTTTACTCCATAAATACGCTTTTCTACGCCCTTTTAAACAGAGAAGACTCAGATTAGATGGCTTCTACAGGAGCCGTCTGATCAGGGTCTGCTCTGTTTGTTTACGAAATGATATAGATATTATTCTACAATTTCTACGGAGGCCAAAACATCCTATGCCCATCTATCATTATAAAAACTTACCTAATTAATATTCATGAAGTCATTATTTCTTACACGAGTATTCATGGAGTAAAGTGTTAAAGAAGGGCCCTTATCCTTGGAATGTAAACATTACACAATTCAATTGAGATTTAATCAAAGACAGTATGTAACAAACATCCTACCATGATTCTTATATGAGTTATGAGTCTTTCAACCTGGGCCAAACATGTCGTGTCATTTATAAACAGTGTAGACCTAGATAAGGGGGCTCCTATAAGAGCACTCTGATCAATGTCTGCACTGTATGTCAATCAAACTCCTCTAGCAAGTGTCACCCATTCATACTGAGTGGAATCTATAGTTGAACACTGATAGACTATTCCACACAGATAGGGTTGAAAGGGTTAACCCTTTCCCTCATATAAATGCATGTCCATGCATTTTTAACCCATTCCCTCATATGCTATTTTAGATCCAACCCCTTTGAATAAATCTACTGAAAAGGTGCATTAACTAGAGAAAGGGATTTTTTTTAAATTGTGTAGTTTGAGACCAATATGATAAATAGAGTATTTGCTCCTATAATGTTTTACACAATAAATATTTATGATTTCATTATTTCTTACTTATATTTTCACCTAGTAAGGGGGCTAATCATGCAAGGAATTGGAGAAAAAAATGTAGACAAATTGACATATAACCCAGATGTCCAGATACGATGCATCTGTATTTCTCCACCAAACCCTATGTTTTGACCACTCTTTAGAAGTGTCTCTTTGAGACGATTCTAAAGAGTGGCCACAACATAGGGTTTGGTGGAGAAAGGGCTATTTTAGTATTTATCTATCTGTTGCTCTGTAATCTAAATCTATATCAATATATTTATTTATATTAGCATACTTACCCCTTTTTTCTTTGAATATTCATGTAGAAAATAACATCATGAATATTAAGTAGTTGAAATTTTATACAGGCATGTGAAAACATAAAGTTTTGGTTATGGCCGAAACTGTAGAATCATATCTATATTGTTTAATAAGGAAACAGAGCAGACCCTGATCAGATGGCTCCCACAGGAGCCATCTGATCTGGGTCTACTATGTTTGCAAAGGCATTAGTAAATCTCAAACTCCAATAACAATCGATTATTGATGAACAATAATCGCATTTACATGAATGATCGTTAAAAAATCTATCTAGCATTTCTAAGTAAGATTGGTGTAAATGACACAACCACTTTAAACTATGAAAATATGTGTGTAATAATAAAGCATTAACCCTTTAAATGCAGGAAATGTGTGAACTTGTATTTTCAAACAGTGTAGACCAAGATCAAAGGAATTCTTTGATCAGGGTCTGGACTGATTGTCATTCAGAGACCTCAAGTAAATATCATCTTTTCCCAATTAATGGACACTACCTTTAACCCTTACAGTGCGGGACCCGAGTCACTAATGTCCTTTGCAAACAGTGTAGACCCAGATGAGAGGACTCCTAGGGGATCCCTCTCATCAGGGTCTGCACTGTTTGTCATGTTACACTTTTCTTTAGAAAACATCCCTAAATATTCACTATAAGCTTGACCTATTTGATTTTTGGAAGAGTCCATTTGAAAATCCAGCGTTGTAAGGGTTAAACAACGACATTCCACTTTGAAGATTCAGCATTCAAAGGTTTAACCCTTTATTTCATGAATATTTAGTAAGAAATAATGACTATATGAATATCAATTGGTCGAAGTTTTTATAATGACATTATGAACAATAAAATATAAACCATGGTCGAGACTGTAGAATCAGATAGATCTATATTATTTCATAAGCAAACAGAGCAGACCCTGATCAGAAAGTTCCTATGAAAGCCAGTTCATCTGTGTTTACTGGTACTCTGTTTGCAAAGAAGTAGAAATGGACTAAATTGCTTTTATGAGATAAAAGACTTAACCCTTTCCTCCATGATTATTCATTTAAGAAATAATGACGCCATTATATTAAGTAGATAAATTTCTAAAAATAACACAGACACAGAAAGTTTTAGCCATGACACAAACTTTATGATCATATCTCTATTATATCATAAGCAAACAGATCAGACTCCTATAAGAGCTGTCTGATCTGGGTCTACTCTGTTTGCAAATGGGTAGAAAGGGTTAACTTAGTAAATGTCTAGGTTAATGATCTTACTTTTAAGTAATCCTTTACTCCATGAATATGCATGTAAGAAATAATGATGTTGCAAATATTAATTAGGTTAATTATTATAAAATCACAAGGACACAGGCATGTTTGGGCATGGCAGAAACTGTAGAATCACATCTATATCATATCATAAGCAAACAGAGAAGATCCTGATCAGACGGCTCCTAAATGAGTTGTCTGACCTAGCTCTTCTCTTTTCACAAAGGCATAGAAAAGCATATTTATGGAGTAATGGGTTAATCACCTACATGTACAAACTAATTTTCATAAAGACTGATGATAAAATACAATCCTGATACAATGTGATCTGAGGTGAATAAAATGATCGATATCTTCTACCTTTGTTTTAGTAAGACTTTAAACCTTTCCCTCATATAAACGTGTTTTCACTCATTTGCAAACAGAGTAAACAGAGTAGACCCAGATCAGACGGCTCCTAAAGGAGCCCTCTGATCTGGGTCTGCTCTGTTTGCTAACAGAATGTGATATATCTGGTGTTTTTGCTTTCTAAACTGTCTACAATGTTGCACCTTCTATACTTCTTTATAACTAATTTGTTAATGAATATTCAGTAGGTATTTAATTTTGTAATAAACATAGAACAGGGAAAGGGTAAACAATTTTTTACAGGCTAATTCTACCTGTTTATGTCTTTTCAAACATAACAGACACAAATCAGACTTCTCTCGTGTAGTTGTCTGATCAGCGTATGCTCTGTTTGTTTATCTCACAGATCTAATTTTCTTCTGTTTCTAAATTTTCAATTCAGGAACTAAATTCATATTCATAATGAGGTAAGTCTTGCACAAATTATCATCAAGAAAAGGTTTAAAATATAAAATAGATTACTTTCTCTTCTTCCTACCTTGCATTGCTTACAAACAGATACATGTATCTATGTATATGTAGACTTTGATAGTTTTACATGTATCTAATTATATTTCACTTCTTTGACTGCAACAAAGCAGAATGGTGTATAATACAGTAAAACCATCTAAACCGGAATTCTAAAACTGAAGAATTTAAAAGAATCTAGATACTTTCAGGCAGGTGGCTGCTTAATGCAGGGTGAAAGTCATGCAGAAAGCTCCTCTAGGAGCTTTCTGCGCGACTTTCACCCTGCATTATGTTTCCACCTGTCTCTAAGACCGATATTTATACTAAATTGAACATCTGGTTTAGAAAGGTTTTACTGTACATCTTTTCAGTCGGGAAAAGTTTAAAATCATGACATGCAATAAATGTTTCTACAGAAGTCATGGCCACATGAGGATGGCTTGAACTCTCTAAACTCAAAAACATTCTTATACATGTTTGCTTGGTTCCCAGTTTTAACTAAAAATGCAGAAGCTTAGAACCAAAGAGAAATGTATAGACTGGGAATCAAAATAAGACTTGAGAATATTTTTTAGCCTTTTATGACTGAAAATTTGTTGTTGAATTTAAGACCAGGCCATAGGCTATGCTTATAAAACTTTTTTCCATGCTAAACTCATTTGAGCATTCTGAATATCGAGTTGCTCTAGTCCAAAGGACAGTTGAAAATAAAATTGCCTGTGACTTATCAGAATCCAATTTTCATTCAACAAGTAAACTGTTAATAGCATGAAATAGTTTTCAGAGCAGTACATAAGAGGTCTACAGTAAGCCCAATCTAGACAATGGAATTTTAATTTAGTATAAATATCAGTCTTGGAGATAGGTGGCAGCTTAATGCAGGGTGAAAGTCATGCAGAAAGCTTTCTGCATGACTTTCACTCTGCATTAAACAGCCACTTACCTAAAAATATCTAAATTCTTCTCTAGTAGAATTCCGGTTTCGAGGGGTTTTACTGCATACTGGAAATCTAACCAAACAAATTTGATTATATTATTATGACAAACCCTGTCTTCCTGCTTCTCATTAGAATATTCACTGAGAGTCAATTCTAATGAGTAGTAGCATGATAGGGTTTGGTTTAGAATTAACCCTTTCCCTGTTCTGTATTTATTCCAAATTTCCACACCTACTAAATATACATGGGCAAAGCAGTTATAATGAAGTATGGCAGGTGAAACATTGTAGGCATTTTAGAACGAAAAAACCCCCAGATCATTCAAATTCCATTAGCAAACAGAGCAGACCCTGATCAGACGTCTCCTATAGGAGCCGTCTGATCTGGGCCTACTCTGTCTGAGAATGCGTTAAAACACGTTTATATGAGGGAAAGGGTTAACAGATTTTGACAAGATTGGTATGTATTTCCAGCCATGATTTCATAAGCACAAGCATAAATGAAAGGTCCAAAGCCAGTAGGCTTCATTCCATGAGCCATAGCATGCCAGTTGCGACATTCCATTCAGTATACTTCACTGAAGACATCATCAGTGTCATCATCGATCCCCAGAGCCTGAAGGTCTGGAATAAAGGATCGGACGCTAGCTGTATGGCCTGTGGTACCAGAATGTGAGCTGCGACGTAATCTGAAGAAAAAAACCACGCAATATCTTCAATATAATTGCTTATGATTTTACTCCATAAATATGCCTTTCTATGCCTTTGCATGTTAAAAAAGTCCTGTGTCCATTTGCCATTATAAAAGTGTGATTAATATTCATGATGTCATTATTTTTTACATGAATATTTATGTGTTAACCCTTTCCCTGTTGCATATCCATGAAAGAAATAATGATAGCATAAATATTTCTTAAACGGCATATGTACAGAGGAGCTTTTAAGTCTGATTTATTATAATTCATTAAGCAAACAGAGCAGACCCTGAACAGATGGTTCCTACAGCTGTCTGATCTGGGTTTACTCTGTTTGCAAAGGCATGAAAAGCATTTGTATAAGGAAAAAAGTTAATGCTACAGATTAACCCATTCCCTCATTGTATTTAGATCCAACCTCTTTGAATAAATCTACTGTAGGAGCTGTCAGGGTCTACTCTGTTTGTTTGTGGAATTATATAGCTCTGAGTCTGCAATGTTTGACATGGATAAAACTTCACTTTTCCATATGCCATCATAAACACGGGTTATTAATATTCATGATTTCATTATTTCTTACATGAATATTCATGAAATTAAAGGTTAAAGTAGAATGGCTTATTGCAAGCTTCTGATTTATTGTGGACCATTTATACTCAAAAGAGCACCACAGTTGCTCCATCATATTTAGATACATGTGTATGTGGAATATCTCAGTGTGTAATGTACCATCGAGAAATATAACTAACATGCTCTGGAGGTGTTCTATTTGCACCAGTAAGTTTTCCACATGTTCCTGAAGTTCACCATTGCTGCGCTGAATTTTCCGCACATGGTTGGCCTGTGTGTCTGCCTGAAAGAAAATAATTGGAGAGAATGTCATGTGTCTGTACCAAAAAAAAGGCAACGTTAAAACTGTTCAGAAGCTCCATGGGTAATGGCTTTTTATTGCTCTTCTAAATCAACCACTGAATTCCACATGTGGATTCTGATAAAGCTTTACGCTGTTTGTCAGGTTAAATATGTAGATGGGGACGATTGACAAACATTCTGATAAGACACTGCAGTATTCTCAATAACAACCGGCTGGCAGTCAAAATGGCCACTTCAAACCAGATTTTGGCCGGTTCAAGTTCGTCAAGAAATATGAAGAAAAATGAAAGTTGAAAAGTCGCTGGATCTCCTGATAAGCCTGTTATGTCTAAATCTGGCCTGTTCAACCAATTCTTATTAACCCATCACCTAATAGGCTATTTTTAGATTCAACCTCTTTGAATAAATCTACCGAAAAGGAGCACTAACTAGAGAAAAGTAAAATCTTAGAATTTTGTAGTTTAAAACCATTGTGATAAATAATAGAACAGCTCTATCTATCACAATGGTTTCACAAAGTCAAAAGTCATCAATATGAAGGAATGGGTTAAGATCACTGCACTGTGTCGAAGACACCTTGTGACACAAGACTTGTCCACTTCTACACTATTTGCAAGGTTTAAGGGAGCTATTCTCGTTTGGCAGTCCAAATATTAAACACTCAAAAACATCTGTAAGTTACACTATATAAGTTGAAATTTAGAGCAGTTATTCTGCATTATATTCATCCAAAACCTACCTCATCTTCTGCTGCAGTCAATTCTCGCATTAACTCATCAATTAGTGATCGCAGTTTCTTCACCTCTGTCTCACAGCGGCGTTTACTATGCGCCAGATCTGTTGTTCGCTCTTGTGGTGTCTTTTTCAGCTTGGTCTGAATATATAGAAGATCTGCCAGTTCCTTAAAATTCAACACACCATTAGACCTCTATAAAGTAGTCACACAAGAGAAACTTGAATATTGGTTTGTCGAACAAGTGCCTGCTTAATACGGGCCCGGGCCCTCAGTCAAATGCTTATTAAATGTATAACTAACCTTTTCCTCATAGAGATGCCTTATTACACCTTTGCAAACAGAGCAGAACCAGCCAAATGGCTCCTGTTCTGTTTTTTCTCACCTTAACAAACAGAGCATACCCATAACTGCAGTATTCTCAATAACAACCGGCATGCAGTCAAAATAGCCACTTCAAACCAGATTTTGGCCGGTTCAAGTTCGTCAAGAAATATGAAGAAAAATGAAAGTTGAAAAGTCGCTGGATCTCCTGATAAGCCTGTTACGTATAAATCTGGCCTGTTCAACCAATTCTTATTAACCCATCACCTAATAGGCTATTTTTAGATTCAACCTCTTTGAATAAATCTACCGAAAAGGAGCACTAACTAGAGAAAAGTAAAATCTTAGAATTCTGTAGTTTGAAACCATTGTGATAAATAATAGAACAGCTCTATCTATCACAATGGTTTCACAAAGTCAAAAGTCATCAATATGAAGGAATGGGTTAAGATCACTGCACTGTGTCGAAGACACTTTGTGACACAAGACTTGTCCACTTCTACACTATTTGCAAGGTTTAAGGGAGCTATTCTCGTTTGGCAGTCCAAATATTAAACACTCAAAAACATCTGTAAGTTACACTATATAAGTTGAAATTTAGAGCAGTTATTCTGCATTATATTCATCCAAAACCTACCTCATCTTCTGCTGCAGTCAATCCTCGCATTAACTCATCAATTAGTGATCGCAATTTCTTCACCTCTGTCTCACAGCGGCGTTTACTATGCGCCGGGTCTGTTGTTCGCTCTTGTGGTGTCTTTTTCAGCTTGGTCTGAATATATAGAAGATCTGCCAGTACCTTAAAATTCAACATACCATTAGACCTCTATAAAGTAGTCACACAAGAGAAACATGAATATTGGTTTGTCGAACAAGTGCCTGCTTAATACGGGCCCGGGCCCTCAGTCAAATGCTTATTAAATGTATAACTAACCTTTTCCTCATAGAGATGCCTTATTACACCTTTGCAAACAGAGCAGAACCAGCCAAATGGCTCCTGTTCTGTTTTTTCTCACCTTAAAAAACAGAGCAGACCCATAACTGCAGTATTCTCAATAACAACCGGCTGGCAGTCAAAATGGCCACTTCAAACCAGATTTTGACCGGTTCAAGTTCGTCAAGAAATATGAAGAAAAATGAAAGTTGAAAAGTCGCTGGATCTCCTGATAAGCCTGTTATGTCTAAATCTGGCCTGTTCAACCAATTCTTATTAACCCATCACCTAATAGGCTATTTTTAGATTCAACCTCTTTGAATAAATCTACCGAAAAGGAGCACTAACTAGAGAAAAGTAAAATCTTAGAATTTTGTAGTTTGAAACCATTGTGATAAATAATAGAACAGCTCTATTTATCACAATGGTTACACAAAGTCAAAAGTCATCAATATGAAGGAATGGGTTAAGATCACTGCACTGTGTCGAAGACACCTTGTGACACAAGACTTGTCCACTTCTACACTATTTGCAAGGTTTAAGGGAGCTATTCTCGTTTGGCAGTCCAAATATTAAACACTCAAAAACATCTGTAAGTTACACCATATAAGTTGAAATTTAGAGCAGTTATTCTGCATTATATTCATCCCAAACCTACCTCATCTTCTGCTGCAGTCAATTCTCGCATTAACTCATCAATTAGTGATCGCAGTTTCTTCACCTCTGTCTCACAGCGGCGTTTACTATGCGCCGGGTCTGTTGTTCGCTCTTGTAGTGTCTTTTTCAGCTTGGTCTGAATATATAGAAGATCTGCCAGTTCCTTAAAATTCAACACACCATTAGACCTCTATAAAGTAGTCACACAAGAGAAACATGAATATTGGTTTGTCGAACAAGTGCCTGCTTAATACGGGCCCGGGCTCTCAGTCAAATGCTTATTAAATGTATAACTAACCTTTTCCTCATAGAGATGCCTTATTACACCTTTGCAAACAGAGCAGAACCAGCCAAATGGCTCCTGTTCTGTTTTTTCTCACCTTGAAAAACAGAGCAGACCCATAACTGCAGTATTCTCAATAACAACCGGCTGGCAGTCAAAATGGCCACTTCAAACCAGATTTTGGCCGGTTCAAGTTCGTCAAGAAATATGAAGAAAAATGAAAGTTGAAAAGTCGCTGGATCTCCTGATAAGCCTGTTATGTATAAATCTGGCCTATTCAACCAATTCTTATTAACCCATCACCTAATAAGCTATTTTTAGATTCAACCTCTTTGAATATATCTACCGAAAAGGAGCACTAACTAGAGAAAAGTAAAATCTTAGAATTTTGTAGTTTGAAACCATTGTGAAAAATAATAGAACAGCTCTATTTATCACAATGGTTTCACAAAGTCAAAAGTCATCAATATGAAGGAATGGGTTAAGATCACTGCACTGTGTCGAAGACACCTTGTGACACACGACTTGTCCACTTCTACACTATTTGCAAGGTTTAAGGGAGCTATTATTCTCGTTTGGCAGTCCAAATATTAAACACTCAAAAACATCTGTAAGTTACACTATATAAGTTGAAATTTAGAGCAGTTATTCTGCATTATATTCATCCCAAACCTACCTCATCTTCTGCTGCAGTCAATTCTCGCATTAACTCATCAATTAGTGATCGCAGTTTCTTCACCTCTGTCTCACAGCGGCGTTTACAATGCGCCGGGTCTGTTGTTCGCTCTTGTGGTGTCTTTTTCAGTTTGGTCTGAATATATAGAAGATCTGCCAGTTCCTTAAAATTCAACACACCATTAGACCTCTATAAAGTAGTCACACAAGAGAAACATGAATACTGGTTTGTCGAACAAGTGCCTGCTTAATACGGGCCCGGGCCCTCAGTCAAATGCTTATTAAATGTATAACTAACCTTTTCCTCATAGAGATGCCTTATTACACCTTTGCAAACAGAGCAGAACCAGCCAAATGGCTCCTGTTCTGTTTTTTCTCACCTTAACAAACAGAGCAGACCCATAACTGCAGTATTCTCAATAACAACCGGCTGGCAGTCAAAATGGCCACTTCAAACCAGATTTTGGCCGGTTCAAGTTCGTCAAGAAATATGAAGAAAAATGAAAGTTGAAAAGTCGCTGGATCTCCTGATAAGCCTGTTATGTCTAAATCTGGCCTGTTCAACCAATTCTTATTAACCCATCACCTAATAGGCTATTTTTAGATTCAACCTCTTTGAATAAATCTACCGAAAAGGAGCACTAACTAGAGAAAAGTAAAATCTTAGAATTTTGTAGTTTAAAACCATTGTGATAAATAATAGAACAGCTCTATCTATCACAATGGTTTCACAAAGTCAAAAGTCATCAATATGAAGGAATGGGTTAAGATCACTGCACTGTGTCGAAGACACCTTGTGACACAAGACTTGTCCACTTCTACACTATTTGCAAGGTTTAAGGGAGCTATTCTCGTTTGGCAGTCCAAATATTAAACACTCAAAAACATCTGTAAGTTACACTATATAAGTTGAAATTTAGAGCAGTTATTCTGCATTATATTCATCCAAAACCTACCTCATCTTCTGCTGCAGTCAATTCTCGCATTAACTCATCAATTAGTGATCGCAGTTTCTTCACCTCTGTCTCACAGCGGCGTTTACTATGCGCCAGATCTGTTGTTCGCTCTTGTGGTGTCTTTTTCAGCTTGGTCTGAATATATAGAAGATCTGTCGGTTCCTTAAAATTCAACACACCATTAGACCTCTATAAAGTAGTCACACAAGAGAAACTTGAATATTGGTTTGTCGAACAAGTGCCTGCTTAATACGGGCCCGGGCCCTCAGTCAAATGCTTATTAAATGTATAACTAACCTTTTCCTCATAGAGATGCCTTATTACACCTTTGCAAACAGAGCAGAACCAGCCAAATGGCTCCTGTTCTGTTTTTTCTCACCTTAACAAACAGAGCAGACCCATAACTGCAGTATTCTCAATAACAACCGGCATGCAGTCAAAATAGCCACTTCAAACCAGATTTTGGCCGGTTCAAGTTCGAGGTCGTCAAGAAATATGAAGAAAAATGAAAGTTGAAAAGTCGCTGGATCTCCTGATAAGCCTGTTACGTATAAATCTGGCCTGTTCAACCAATTCTTATTAACCCATCACCTAATAGGCTATTTTTAGATTAACCTCTTTGAATAAATCTACCGAAAAGGAGCACTAACTAGAGAAAAGTAAAATCTTAGAATTCTGTAGTTTGAAACCATTGTGATAAATAATAGAACAGCTCTATTTATCACAATGGTTTCACAAAGTCAAAAGTCATCAATATGAAGGAATGGGTTAAGATCACTGCACTGTGTCGAAGACACCTTGTGACACAATACTTGTCCACTTCTACACTATTTGCAAGGTTTAAGGGAGCTATTCTCGTTTGGCAGTCCAAATATTAAACACTCAAAAACATCTGTAAGTTACACTATATAAGTTGAAATTTAGAGCAGTTATTCTGCATTATATTCATCCAAAACCTACCTCATCTTCTGCTGCAGTCAATCCTCGCATTAACTCATCAATTAGTGATCGCAGTTTCTTCACCTCTGTCTCACAGCGGCGTTTACTATGCGCCGGGTCTGTTGTTCGCTCTTGTGGTGTCTTTTTCAGCTTGGTCTGAATATATAGAAGATCTGCCAGTACCTTAAAATTCAACATACCATTAGACCTCTATAAAGTAGTCACACAAGAGAAACATGAATATTGGTTTGTCGAACAAGTGCCTGCTTAATACGGGCCCGGGCCCTCAGTCAAATGCTTATTAAATGTATAACTAACCTTTTCCTCATAGAGATGCCTTATTACACCTTTGCAAACAGAGCAGAACCAGCCAAATGGCTCCTGTTCTGTTTTTTCTCACCTTAAAAAACAGAGCAGACCCATAACTGCAGTATTCTCAATAACAACCGGCTGGCAGTCAAAATGGCCACTTCAAACCAGATTTTGGCCGGTTCAAGTTCGTCAAGAAATATGAAGAAAAATGAAAGTTGAAAAGTCGCTGGATCTCCTGATAAGCCTGTTATGTATAAATCTGGCCTATTCAACCAATTCTTATTAACCCATCACCTAATAAGCTATTTTTAGATTCAACCTCTTTGAATATATCTACCGAAAAGGAGCACTAACTAGAGAAAAGTAAAATCTTAGAATTTTGTAGTTTGAAACCATTGTGAAAAATAATAGAACAGCTCTATTTATCACAATGGTTTCACAAAGTCAAAAGTCATCAATATGAAGGAATGGGTTAAGATCACTGCACTGTGTCGAAGACACCTTGTGACACACGACTTGTCCACTTCTACACTATTTGCAAGGTTTAAGGGAGCTATTATTCTCGTTTGGCAGTCCAAATATTAAACACTCAAAAACATCTGTAAGTTACACTATATAAGTTGAAATTTAGAGCAGTTATTCTGCATTATATTCATCCCAAACCTACCTCATCTTCTGCTGCAGTCAATTCTCGCATTAACTCATCAATTAGTGATCGCAGTTTCTTCACCTCTGTCTCACAGCGGCGTTTACAATGCGCCGGGTCTGTTGTTCGCTCTTGTGGTGTCTTTTTCAGTTTGGTCTGAATATATAGAAGATCTGCCAGTTCCTTAAAATTCAACACACCATTAGACCTCTATAAAGTAGTCACACAAGAGAAACATGAATACTGGTTTGTCGAACAAGTGCCTGCTTAATACGGGCCCGGGCCCTCAGTCAAATGCTTATTAAATGTATAACTAAACTTTTCCTCATAGAGATGCCTTATTACACCTTTGCAAACAGAGCAGAACCAGCCAAATGGCTCCTGTTCTGTTTTTTCTCACCTTAACAAACAGAGCAGACCCATAACTGCAGTATTCTCAATAACAACCGGCTGGCAGTCAAAATGGCCACTTCAAACCAGATTTTGGCCGGTTCAAGTTCGTCAAGAAATATGAAGAAAAATGAAAGTTGAAAAGTCGCTGGATCTCCTGATAAGCCTGTTATGTCTAAATCTGGCCTGTTCAACCAATTCTTATTAACCCATCACCTAATAGGCTATTTTTAGATTCAACCTCTTTGAATAAATCTACCGAAAAGGAGCACTAACTAGAGAAAAGTAAAATCTTAGAATTTTGTAGTTTGAAACCATTGTGATAAATAATAGAACAGCTCTATCTATCACAATGGTTTCACAAAGTCAAAAGTCATCAATATGAAGGAATGGGTTAAGATCACTGCACTGTGTCGAAGACACCTTGTGACACAAGACTTGTCCACTTCTACACTATTTGCAAGGTTTAAGGGAGCTATTCTCGTTTGGCAGTCCAAATATTAAACACTCAAAAACATCTGTAAGTTACACTATATAAGTTGAAATTTAGAGCAGTTATTCTGCATTATATTCATCCAAAACCTACCTCATCTTCTGCTGCAGTCAATTCTCGCATTAACTCATCAATTAGTGATCGCAGTTTCTTCACCTCTGTCTCACAGCGGCGTTTACTATGCGCCAGATCTGTTGTTCGCTCTTGTGGTGTCTTTTTCAGCTTGGTCTGAATATATAGAAGATCTGCCGGTTCCTTAAAATTCAACACACCATTAGACCTCTATAAAGTAGTCACACAAGAGAAACTTGAATATTGGTTTGTCGAACAAGTGCCTGCTTAATACGGGCCCGGGCCCTCAGTCAAATGCTTATTAAATGTATAACTAACCTTTTCCTCATAGAGATGCCTTATTACACCTTTGCAAACAGAGCAGAACCAGCCAAATGGCTCCTGTTCTGTTTTTTCTCACCTTAACAAACAGAGCAGACCCATAACTGCAGTATTCTCAATAACAACCGGCATGCAGTCAAAATAGCCACTTCAAACCAGATTTTGGCCGGTTCAAGTTCGAGGTCGTCAAGAAATATGAAGAAAAATGAAAGTTGAAAAGTCGCTGGATCTCCTGATAAGCCTGTAACGTATAAATCTGGCCTGTTCAACCAATTCTTATTAACCCATCACCTAATAGGCTATTTTTAGATTCAACCTCTTTGAATAAATCTACCGAAAAGGAGCACTAACTAGAGAAAAGTAAAATCTTAGAATTCTGTAGTTTGAAACCATTGTGATAAATAATAGAACAGCTCTATTTATCACAATGGTTTCACAAAGTCAAAAGTCATCAATATGAAGGAATGGGTTAAGATCACTGCACTGTGTCGAAGACACCTTGTGACACAATACTTGTCCACTTCTACACTATTTGCAAGGTTTAAGGGAGCTATTCTCGTTTGGCAGTCCAAATATTAAACACTCAAAAACATCTGTAAGTTACACTATATAAGTTGAAATTTAGAGCAGTTATTCTGCATTATATTCATCCAAAACCTACCTCATCTTCTGCTGCAGTCAATCCTCGCATTAACTCATCAATTAGTGATCGCAGTTTCTTCACCTCTGTCTCACAGCGGCGTTTACTATGCGCCGGGTCTGTTGTTCGCTCTTGTGGTGTCTTTTTCAGCTTGGTCTGAATATATAGAAGATCTGCCAGTACCTTAAAATTCAACATACCATTAGACCTCTATAAAGTAGTCACACAAGAGAAACATGAATATTGGTTTGTCGAACAAGTGCCTGCTTAATACGGGCCCGGGCCCTCAGTCAAATGCTTATTAAATGTATAACTAACCTTTTCCTCATAGAGATGCCTTATTACACCTTTGCAAACAGAGCAGAACCAGCCAAATGGCTCCTGTTCTGTTTTTTCTCACCTTAAAAAACAGAGCAGACCCATAACTGCAGTATTCTCAATAACAACCGGCTGGCAGTCAAAATGGCCACTTCAAACCAGATTTTGGCCGGTTCAAGTTCGTCAAGAAATATGAAGAAAAATGAAAGTTGAAAAGTCGCTGGATCTCCTGATAAGCCTGTAACGTATAAATCTGGCCTGTTCAACCAATTCTTATTAACCCATCACCTAATAGGCTATTTTTAGATTCAACCTCTTTGAATAAATCTACCGAAAAGGAGCACTAACTAGAGAAAAGTAAAATCTTAGAATTTTGTAGTTTGAAACCATTGTGATAAATAATAGAACAGCTCTATTTATCACAGTGGTTACACAAAGTCAAAAGTCATCAATATGAAGGAATGGGTTAAGATCACTGCACTGTGTCGAAGACACCTTGTGACACAAGACTTGTCCACTTCTACACTATTTGCAAGGTTTAAGGGAGCTATTCTCGTTTGGCAGTCCAAATATTAAACACTCAAAAACATCTGTAAGTTACACCATATAAGTTGAAATTTAGAGCAGTTATTCTGCATTATATTCATCCCAAACCTACCTCATCTTCTGCTGCAGTCAATTCTCGCATTAACTCATCAATTAGTGATCGCAGTTTCTTCACCTCTGTCTCACAGCGGCGTTTACTATGCGCCGGGTCTGTTGTTCGCTCTTGTAGTGTCTTTTTCAGCTTGGTCTGAATATATAGAAGATCTGCCAGTTCCTTAAAATTCAACACACCATTAGACCTCTATAAAGTAGTCACACAAGAGAAACATGAATATTGGTTTGTCGAACAAGTGCCTGCTTAATACGGGCCCGGGCCCTCAGTCAAATGCTTATTAAATGTATAACTAACCTTTTCCTCATAGAGATGCCTTATTACACCTTTGCAAACAGAGCAGAACCAGCCAAATGGCTCCTGTTCTGTTTTTTCTCACCTTAAAAAACAGAGCAGACCCATAACTGCAGTATTCTCAATAACAACCGGCTGGCAGTCAAAATGGCCACTTCAAACCAGATTTTCGTCAAGAAATATGAAGAAAAATGAAAGTTGAAAAGTCGCTGGATCTCCTGATAAGCCTGTTATGTATAAATCTGGCCTGTTCAACCAATTCTGATTAACCCATCACCTAATAGGCTATTTTTAGATTCAACCTCTTTGAATATATCTACCGAAAAGGAGCACTAACTAGAGAAAAGTAAAATCTTAGAATTTTGTAGTTTGAAACCATTGTGAAAAATAATAGAACAGCTCTATTTATCACAATGGTTTCACAAAGTCAAAAGTCATCAATATGAAGGAATGGGTTAAGATCAGTGCACTGTGTCGAAGACACCTTGTGACACACGACTTGTCCACTTCTACACTATTTGCAAGGTTTAAGGGAGCTATTATTCTCGTTTGGCAGTCCAAATATTAAACACTCAAAAACATCTGTAAGTTACACTATATAAGTTGAAATTTAGAGCAGTTATTCTGCATTATATTCATCCCAAACCTACCTCATCTTCTGCTGCAGTCAATTCTCGCATTAACTCATCAATTAGTGATCGCAGTTTCTTCACCTCTGTCTCACAGCGGCGTTTACAATGCGCCGGGTCTGTTGTTCGCTCTTGTGGTGTCTTTTTCAGTTTGGTCTGAATATATAGAAGATCTGCCAGTTCCTTAAAATTCAACACACCATTAGACCTCTATAAAGTAGTCACACAAGAGAAACATGAATACTGGTTTGTCGAACAAGTGCCTGCTTAATACGGGCCCGGGCCCTCAGTCAAATGCTTATTAAATGTATAACTAACCTTTTCCTCATAGAGATGCCTTATTACACCTTTGCAAACAGAGCAAAACCAGCCAAATGGCTCCTGTTCTGTTTTTTCTCACCTTAACAAACAGAGCAGACCCATAACTGCAGTATTCTCAATAACAACCGGCTGGCAGTCAAAATGGCCACTTCAAACCAGATTTTGGCCGGTTCAAGTTCGTCAAGAAATATGAAGAAAAATGAAAGTTGAAAAGTCGCTGGATCTCCTGATAAGCCTGTTATGTCTAAATCTGGCCTGTTCAACCAATTCTTATTAACCCATCACCTAATAGGCTATTTTTAGATTCAACCTCTTTGAATAAATCTACCGAAAAGGAGCACTAACTAGAGAAAAGTAAAATCTTAGAATTTTGTAGTTTAAAACCATTGTGATAAATAATAGAACAGCTCTATCTATCACAATGGTTTCACAAAGTCAAAAGTCATCAATATGAAGGAATGGGTTAAGATCACTGCACTGTGTCGAAGACATCTTGTGACACAAGACTTGTCCACTTCTACACTATTTGCAAGGTTTAAGGGAGCTATTCTCGTTTGGCAGTCCAAATATTAAACACTCAAAAACATCTGTAAGTTACACTATATAAGTTGAAATTTAGAGCAGTTATTCTGCATTATATTCATCCAAAACCTACCTCATCTTCTGCTGCAGTCAATTCTCGCATTAACTCATCAATTAGTGATCGCAGTTTCTTCACCTCTGTCTCACAGCGGCGTTTACTATGCGCCAGATCTGTTGTTCGCTCTTGTGGTGTCTTTTTCAGCTTGGTCTGAATATATAGAAGATCTGCCAGTTCCTTAAAATTCAACACACCATTAGACCTCTATAAAGTAGTCACACAAGAGAAACATGAATATTGGTTTGTCGAACAAGTGCCTGCTTAATACGGGCCCGGGCCCTCAGTCAAATGCTTATTAAATGTATAACTAACCTTTTCCTCATAGAGATGCCTTATTACACCTTTGCAAACAGAGCAGAACCAGCCAAATGGCTCCTGTTCTGTTTTTTCTCACCTTAACAAACAGAGCAGACCCATAACTGCAGTATTCTCAATAACAACCGGCTGGCAGTCAAAATAGCCACTTCAAACCAGATTTTGGCCGGTTCAAGTTCGTCAAGAAATATGAAGAAAAATGAAAGTTGAAAAGTCGCTGGATCTCCTGATAAGCCTGTAACGTATAAATCTGGCCTGTTCAACCAATTCTTATTAACCCATCACCTAATAGGCTATTTTTAGATTCAACCTCTTTGAATAAATCTACCGAAAAGGAGCAATAACTAGAGAAAAGTAAAATCTTAGAATTTTGTAGTTTGAAACCATTGTGATAAATAATAGAACAGCTCTATTTATCACAATGGTTTCACAAAGTCAAAAGTCATCAATATGAAGGAATGGGTTAAGATCACTGCACTGTGTCGAAGACACCTTGTGACACAAGACTTGTCCACTTCTACACTATTTGCAAGGTTTAAGGGAGCTATTCTCGTTTGGCAGTCCAAATATTAAACACTCAAAAACATCTGTAAGTTACACTATATAAGTTGAAATTTAGAGCAGTTATTCTGCATTATATTCATCCAAAACCTACCTCATCTTCTGCTGCAGTCAATTCTCGCATTAACTCATCAATTAGTGATCGCAGTTTCTTCACCTCTGTCTCACAGCGGCGTTTACTATGCGCCAGATCTGTTGTTCGCTCTTGTGGTGTCTTTTTCAGCTTGGTCTGAATATATAGAAGATCTGCCAGTTCCTTAAAATTCAACACACCATTAGACCTCTATAAAGTAGTCACACAAGAGAAACATGAATATTGGTTTGTCGAACAAGTGCCTGCTTAATACGGGCCCGGGCCCTCAGTCAAATGCTTATTAAATGTATAACTAACCTTTTCCTCATAGAGATGCCTTATTACACCTTTGCAAACAGAGCAGAACCAGCCAAATGGCTCCTGTTCTGTTTTTTCTCACCTTAACAAACAGAGCAGACCCATAACTGCAGTATTCTCAATAACAACCGGCTGGCAGTCAAAATAGCCACTTCAAACCAGATTTTGGCCGGTTCAAGTTCGTCAAGAAATATGAAGAAAAATGAAAGTTGAAAAGTCGCTGGATCTCCTGATAAGCCTGTAACGTATAAATCTGGCCTGTTCAACCAATTCTTATTAACCCATCACCTAATAGGCTATTTTTAGATTCAACCTCTTTGAATAAATCTACCGAAAAGGAGCAATAACTAGAGAAAAGTAAAATCTTAGAATTTTGTAGTTTGAAACCATTGTGATAAATAATAGAACAGCTCTATTTATCACAATGGTTTCACAAAGTCAAAAGTCATCAATATGAAGGAATGGGTTAAGATCACTGCACTGTGTCGAAGACACCTTGTGACACAAGACTTGTCCACTTCTACACTATTTGCAAGGTTTAAGGGAACTATTCTCGTTTGGCAGTCCAAATATTAAACACTCAAAAACATCTGTAAGTTACACCATATAAGTTGAAATTTAGAGCAGTTATTCTGCATTATATTCATCCCAAACCTACCTCATCTTCTGCTGCAGTCAATTCTCGCATTAACTCATCAATTAGTGATCGCAGTTTCTTCACCTCTGTCTCACAGCGGCGTTTACTATGCGCCGGGTCTGTTGTTCGCTCTTGTGGTGTCTTTTTCAGCTTGGTCTGAATATATAGAAGATCTGCCAGTTCCTTAAAATTCAACACACCATTAGACCTCTATAAAGTAGTCACACAAGAGAAACATGAATATTGGTTTGTCGAACAAGTGCCTGCTTAATACGGGCCCGGGCCCTCAGTCAAATGCTTATTAAATGTATAACTAACCTTTTCCTCATAGAGATGCCTTATTACACCTTTGCAAACAGAGCAGAACCAGCCAAATGGCTCCTGTTCTGTTTTTTCTCACCTTAACAAACAGAGCAGACCCATAACTGCAGTATTCTCAATAACAACGGGCTGGTAGTCAAAATGGCCACTTCAAACCAGATTTTCGTCGGTTCAAGTTCGTCAAGAAATATGAAGAAAAATGAAAGTTGAAAAGTCGCTGGATCTCCTGATAAGCCTGTTACGTATAAATCTGGCCTGTTCAACCAATTCTTATTAACCCATCACCTAATAGGCTATTTTTAGATTCAACCTCTTTGAATAAATCTACCGAAAAGGAGCACTAACTAGAGAAAAGTAAAATCTTAGAATTTTGTAGTTTGAAACCATTGTGATAAATAATAGAACAGCTCTATTTATCACAGTGGTTTCACAAAGTCAAAAGTCATCAATATGAAGGAATGGGTTAAGATCACTGCACTGTGTCGAAGACACCTTGTGACACAAGACTTGTCCACTTCTACACTATTTGCAAGGTTTAAGGGAGCTATTCTCGTTTGGCAGTCCAAATATTAAACACTCAAAAACATCTGTAAGTTACACTATATAAGTTGAAATATAGAGCAGTTATTCTGCATTATATTCATCCCAAACCTACCTCATCTTCTGCTGCAGTCAATTCTCGCATTAACTCATCAATTAGTGATCGCAGTTTCTTCACCTCTGTCTCACAGCGGCGTTTACTATGCGCCGGGTATGTTGTTCGCTCTTGTGGTGTCTTTTTCAGCTTGGTCTGAATATGTAGAATATCTGCCAGTTCCTTAAAATTCAACACACCATTAGACCTCTATAAAGTAGTCACACAAGAGAAACATGAATATTGGTTTGTCGAACAAGTGCCTGCTTAATACGGGCCCGGGCCCTCAGTCAAATGCTTATTAAATGTATAACTAACCTTTTCCTCATAGAGATGCCTTATTACACCTTTGCAAACAGAGCAGAACCAGCCAAATGGCTCCTGTTCTGTTTTTTCTCACCTTAACAAACAGAGCAGACCCATAACAGAAAGCTCCTGTGAGAGCCATCTGAACAGGATCTGCTCTGTTTGCTAATGGAATTTGAAAGATTTGTTTCTTTACCTTCTAAACAGGCTACAACTTTTTACCTTCAAAATTTCAAAAACTATTTTGTTCATAAATATTCAGTAGGTATTGAAATTTGGTCTAATTATAGAACAGGGAAAGTGATAACCTTTGCACTGAGAAACGAACAGATCAAGTTTGATGGGAGATAATTCTGCAGACTAACGACTGAACTTTAGAGTTTTCTGTGACACAGAAATGTACATGTATCTATGTTATTTTATTTATTAAGCAAACTGAACAGATCCTGATTAGACAGCTCAGGAGCTGTCTGGTATAGATCTACTCTGTTTGCAATGGCATAAAAAGCATTTATATGAAGCAAAGGGTTAAGGCTCAATGCAGGAATAAAGTTATACAGAAAGCTTATAATATAATAAATAAATACATGTATATAGGAGCCTTATGCATTTTTTTGTCCAGCATTATGCTAACACATTCCCTCATATTGAAGCCTTTGATGCCTCTGTAAAAGTCACTTTTTGAAACCATTGTGATAAATAGAGCATTTGCTCCATAGGATCAAATGCTTTCTTCATCACATTGGTTTCAAAACTACACAATTCTAACATTTTCCTTTTTTTGTAAATGCTCCTTTTTCAGTATATTGTTCAAATAGGTTGGGTCTGAAGACACCCATGTTTTCTCATTAACCCTTTAATCCATAGAGATGCCTTTTAGCACCTTTGCAAACAGATTTGACCCAGATCAATTGGTTCCAGTAGGAGCTGTCTGATCATGGTCTGCTCTGTTTGCTTGTGTAATATATAGATCTGATTCTACAGTTTGTGCCATGGCCACACATTCCTGTGTTCAAAAGTTGTTATGAAATTTCAGCTACCGTAATTACCAGCAATAGACATGATGTCATTATTTCTTACATGAATATTCATAAAATAAAGGGTTAAGTGGTCACTGTAGGGTGGTACCTTATTTTTCTCTGACAGCTCTATCTGCAATGTCTTCATATCTTTGTTGACAACGGTGGTAGCATGGGTGCTCTTCCTTTCCAGCTGTTCCTCGAGGTCAGAGATCTGAGCCCGCAGCTTCTTGTTATCTCGCTCCAGACCCAGCTTGTCTGTCTCCAGTCTCTCCCTCCTGCCCCACTCATCTGCATTCTCTTTCTGAAGCTTCTCCAGCTGGAAAAATGATAACACACTTAATGGTCCATGACAGCTCATCATAAATTTAAATATTAACACTTTACTGAAGACTCCTTTTGGCACCTTTTCAAACAGAGAGGACCCAGATCAGATGGCAGTGCATGCTCATACAGCACTGTTGAGTAATAATTTAACAGATACATAATATCAGTTGCCCGTCTCTCTGCCACTGTATTTTAAAACATTAAAACCTCTCTATAAGACTATAACAGCCACTAAATTGTGTTAATTAGTTGGTTTTTATGGCAGGTGGCTGCTTAAAGCAAGGTAGAAGTAATAACATTTGCACTGAGAAATCTATGTTATTTTATTTATTACGACTTACGACTGAACTTTAGAGTTTTCTGTGACACAGAAATGTACATGTATCTATGTTATTTTATTTATTAAGCAAACTGAACATATCCTGATTAGACATCTCAGGAGCAGTCTGGTCTAGATCTACTCTGTTTGCAATGGCATAAAAAGCATTTGTATGAAGCAAAGGGTTAAGGCTCAATGCAGGAATAAAGTTATACAGAAAGCTTACAATGTTATAAATATATAGAAGCCTTATGCATTTTTGGTTAAGCATTATGCTTCCACATTCCCGCATATTGACGCCTTTTGACGCCTCTGTAAAAGTCACTTTTTGAAACCATTGTGATAAATAGAGTATTTGCTCCATAGGATTCTAACATTTTCTTTTTTTGTAAAAGCTCCTTTTCAGTATATTGTTCAAAGAGGTTGGGTCTAAAGACACCCATGTTTTCTCATTAACCCTTTAATCCATAGAGATGCCTTTTAGCACCTTTGCAAACAGATTTGACCCAGATCAATTGGTTCCAGTAGGAGCTGTCTGATCATGGTCTGCTCTGTTTGCTTGTGTAATATATAGATCTGATTCTACAGTTTGTGCCATAGCAACAAATTCCTGTGTTCAAAAGTTGTTATGAAATTTCAGCTACCGTAACTACTGGTAATAGTCATGATGTCATTATTTCTTACATGAATATTCATAAAATAAAGGGTTAAGTGGTCACTGTGGAGTGGTACCTTATTTTTCTCTGACAGCTCTATCTGCAATGTCTTCATATCTTTGTTGACAACGGTGGTAGCATGGGTGCTCTTCCTTTCCAGCTGTTCCTCGAGGTCAGAGATCTGTACAGATACATGTATGATTATCTACAGTTTCTACCATGGCCAAAGAAGAATCAGTGCATATGCCATAACAGTAAAACCTATCTATAATGGCCACTAAATTACATCAAGTATTTTTTGTTAAAGGTAGGTGGCTGCTTAAAGCAATGTGAAAGTAAAACAGAACGCTCCTATATACTAATTAACACAATTTAGTGGGCTTTATAGAGGGGGTTTACTGTATGACATTGTGGGTATGTCATTGAGATACCAGTACACAGTGCTATTGCCATATTGGTTGTACACATTACCAGTGTATAAACACTATATCAAATTCTGAAGGGTGGTGATCCCCCGAAAGCAAAAATTGCATTACAAAAAGAGAAAATTGCAGACTCGGTTTTATTGAGTCTGTTCATGAGCAGTAATTGAAAGTGCAACACTGCTCACGCCCCCTAGCACCGGCTTAAGCGGTATTCAATTTTCAGAACAAGAAGTACTGAAATTCATGATCTCGAATGATCAGAAGGTATAACAACACTGAGAATGAAGTACGGGGCGACGTTTTACGGCCGCCACACAAGCACTTAACACCTGCTGTTGTGAAGATTATAAATTCTGAAGGGTGGTGATCCCCCGAAAGCAAAAATTGCATTACAAAAAGAGAAAATTGCAGACTCGGTTTTATTGAGTCTGTTCATGAGCAGTAATTGAAAGTGCAACACTGCTCACGCCCCCTAGCAAAACGAATGCTAGGAAAGTGCATTTTCTGAGAAGCTAGTTTGTCTGATAATGTACGTACAGGGCGAGGGAAGTTACCAAAATCTGCCACTGTTGCTAATACTTATTTAAGAACTATCTAACACAATTTCTACCTCTACCCTACGATCCATTACACTTTTTGACGATTGCTCATCTTCCAGGTCTGTTGCTAGTCGATGCATGTCATCGTGATGCTGGTCTTTTGTCCTCTCGAACTGAAACAAGAATGTTCCATATTCAATGTATGACTTAATCTGCCAACTAATGTGTGTCATAATACAAAAGGGCCATGATGGCCCTGATATCGCTCACCAGACAACCAGAGGAGAAGATTTTCAAGTTTTCACTATGTTTCTCTAGAAAACTGGCCACCTCAGGGGCATAATTCATTTAATATTTATTGAAGACTTCAAGATGATGCTATGTGCCAAATATGAAAGCTGAGACCCTACCAATTTCAGAGGGGAAGATTTTCAAAGTTTTCACAATACAAGTATGTTTCTTTACAAAACAAGGCACCGATTGGGGGGGGGGGTGTTAATGGTGTTGTTAACACCCTTTCCTCCATAAAAACGCATTCCTTCTCCTTTGCAAACAGAGTAGACCCAGATCAGATGGCTTTTAGCTCTGGTGAGCTAAACAAGTGGACCGGAATGGCCCTGAAGCGCTTACCAGACAACCAGAGGAGAAGATTTTCAGTTTTCACTATATGTTTCTATAGAAAACTAGCTGGCCATGGGGCGGGCCAATTTTGACCCCCGGGGAATAATTTAGAAAAACTTGTAGGGGACCTGAACATGATGCTATGAGCCAAATATGATAACTGAGATTAACCTTCCAGTTTCAGAGAAGAAAGTTTTCTCAATATGTTTCTATTGAAAACTGCCCATCCCTGGGGCGGGGCCAATTTTGATCTCGGGGCCATAATTTATACAACTTTTGTAAAGGACCGGAACATGATGTTATGTGCCAAATATGAAAGCTGAGAACCTTCCAGTTTCAAAGAAGAAGATTTTCAAAGATTTCAATATTTGTTTCTATTGAAAACTGCCCACCCCTGGGGCGGGGCCAATTATGACCCCGGGGCATTAATTTATATAACTTTTGTAGAGGACCTGAACATGATGCTATGTGCCAAATATCAAAGCTGAGAACCTTCCAGTTTCAGAGGAAAAGATTTTCAAAGATTTCACTATTTGTTTCTATTGAAAGATGCCCACCCCGGGGGCAGGGCCAATTTTGACCCCGGGGCCATAATTTATATAACTTTTCAAGAGGACCTGAACATGATGATGTGTGCCAAATATGAAAGCTGAGAACCTTCCAGTTTCAGAGAAGTAGATTTTCAGATATTTCACTATTTGTTTCTATTGAAAACTGCCCACCCCTGGGGCAGGGCCAATTTTGACCCCGGGGCCATAATTTATATAACTTTTCAAGAGGACCTGAACATGATACTATGTGCCAAATATGAAGGCTGAGGACCTTCGAGTTTCTGAGGAGAAGATTTTCAAAGATTTCACTATTTGTTTCTATTGAAAACTGCCCATCCCTGGGGCGGGACCAATTTTGACCTCGGGGCCATAATTTATATAACTTTTGTAAAGTACCTGAACATGATGCTATGTGCCAAATATGAAAATATGAAAGCTGAGAGCCTTCCAGTTTCAGAGAAGAAGATTTTCAAAGATTTCACCATTTGTTTCTATTGAAAACTGCCCACCCCTGGGGCGGGGCCAATTATGACCATGGGGATTTCATTTATATAACTTTCGTAGAGGACCTGAACATGATGCTATGTGCCAAATATGAAAGCTGAGAACCTTCCAGTTTCAAGGGAAAAGATTTTCAAAGATTTCACTATTTGTTTCTATTGAAAACTGCCCACCCCTGGGGCGGGGTCAATTTTGACCCCGGGGCCATAATTTATATAACCTTTTTAGAGGATCTGAACATGATGCTATGTGCCAAATATGAAAACTGAGAGCCTTCCAGTTTCAGAGAAGTAGATTGTCAGAGATTTGGCTATTTGTTTCTATTGAAAACTTCCCGCCTCTGGGGCAGGGCCAATTTTGACCCCGGGGCCATAATTTATATTACTTTTGAAGAGGACCTGAACATGATACTATGTGCCAAATATGAAGGCTGATGACCTTCCAGTTTCTGACAAGAAGATTTTCAAAGATTTCACTATTTGTTTCTATTGAAAACTGCACTCCCCTGGGGCGGGGCCAATTTTGACCACGGTGCCATAATTTATATTACTTTTGTAGAGGACCTGAACATGATGCTATGTGCCAAATATGAAAGCTGAAAGCCTTCCAGTTTCAGAGAAGAAGATTTTCAAAGATTTCACTATTTGTTGTATTGAAAACTGCCCACCCCTGGGGCGGGGCCAATTTTGACCCCGGGGCCATAATTTATAACACTTATTTAGAGAACCTGAACATAATGCTATGTGCCAAGTGTCACTCGAGTCAAAGATACACACACTCGACATTGTTGTACTTAAACCTACAAGTTGATCATTCACTCCTGTCATCGCGATTTTAGAACAAGCAGTTTGTCTAATATCAGTTGACATGTTGCTCCGCAGAAACTCAAAATAAGCACTTTGATAATAATGACTACCGATGAAAAATTCATCATGCTCAAAGAAGTCAATAAAATGTATGTTACATAGCTGAATTCGTCGTTGATATCAAAATCTTCTTGGATATCTGTATCACCATGTTGACTTGACTCATACTCTGACATCTGGCTACGTTGATACTCTGACACCTCCAGGAAAGATGCCGAGCTACCCGACGAACTCTTGGTCTCAACCGGAAAAGTTGGTATTACAGGAGCAGGAATGGTATACATTTCGTTACCCGGCTCGGGCATTCCAATTCTTTCACTGACACTGAGATCCCCGATGCTTGTCACATTTGTATTTGGAGTGAATGTTATAGCGATTGTTTTATGTGACTCTTCAATCAACTCCAAGCATTCAGATGACAATATGGAGTGTTTTGCTGATGACTTGTTCAACCTGCAATTATATTAATGAACAAAAAAGTGAAGTTATCACCACAGCGTATGGCGTATAACATTCAGACGTCTTTTGACTAAATATACCCAAACGATCTCAAATTGAACAAAGCTAACCCTTCCGACACTTATGTGGCTTTTCTCGATATAGACCTTAAAATTGCAATGGAATTATTTCTTCTAAAAATTATGACAAAGAGACGATTTTGATATTAATATTGTAATTTTCTTCATCTTGATGGAGATGTTCCCCGTGCCCCATCCTACGGGGTTTATATATCTCAACTTATTCATTTCGCTAGAGATTGTTCTTCTATTAACGATGTTAACAGTCGAAAGAAAAACATTCGCTAAATTTTATTACCGAAATTTCACTTATTGGCAAGTACATATGTAATCTTAAGCCGCTCCTGCGACTTTGTATTTCACATCCTGAATTTCATGGTGCTGTGATTTACAAACTTCGTAAAATTATTGGACATACCCATTTTCCCACCTTGTTCACTAAATACATTCAAATCATTAAAAAGGGACATGATCCTATGGTAGGCCTAGGCCTACAACATACTGCATGTCTGGTTGTCAACCCTTTTACAGTTGGCAATCAAGCTGCCCTCTTTGCATGTACGCCGACATGAAAGGTTTAGTACTGTATGATTCAAGCGACCTCTTCAATCCGGAAACAGAAGGAGGACGTCAGATATTTGTACTAATTTTCGTCGTACCCTTTATTACTTTTCTACAGTTACCCTGTTTGCAACTCAATCATTGATTACACTAGCGATAGGTGGATACAGTTGTTTCACTTAATATGTTTTCGTTTTACATGCACTTTACCACTGTATTTGCCATCGCGGTCGGAGAGGGGGTACGTTTATTTACACTGTTTGTCTTTCAGGTTGGGGATGGAATAAGTTTGCCCCTAAATCAGTTTAAACCCCCAGTGACATGTGTCACTGACCGTTCCTAGGCGGTACTTCCATCTTCCCCCTATTGTTTGTTTGTTGTCTTTGTGAATCTCTTTGTGTATTTTATATACATGTACAGTTACTGTTTTTCGTCGTGGTGCTGTTTAGGCGGTTGCGTGCTTTGTATGCGATGTTTCCAGCATATTTCATACATGCACTTCTATTAAGCATGTGTATCATTGTATCTTGATCAGCGTTAGAACTAATTCATGAATACATGTATACACCAACGTTAATGTCTAACCAACAGACACACACACAAAAAAGACCCAGATAAGGTGCGTAAATGCAAACATTTTCAAGAATAACTCCTTTATTTCTCCACTTAACCCTATGTTGTGGCCACTCTTTAGAATCGTCTAGAAGAGTGGTGACAACATAAGGTTTGGTGTAGAAATGACGGGCGGCTGTTTGTTCAGTATGTTGTGTTTTCTGCATGACTCATATTTGTACTTTTAGTATCTTGAGTACGCACATTTATTTGTTACTCTAACAAAGCATAAAACACTACACCATTCTACACTTACTCGTCTCGTATTTCTTGTAGTCGTTTTGCCTTCTGCTTTATGTTTTGACTTTCACGCTGAACCTTTCCTGCAAACTCGTCTTGAGGTCTTTCAACAATTGCGCCAATGGGTTTTTTTGCGGTAATTATTTGTTGTTTTACAATGTTGGCCGATGTTAGAAGTTTGTTATCCTGCTTTTGGAAAAATCCTATAGCAGCTGATATGTCCGGTAACATGGGACACCGCATGTCCGTACTTTGCAGTCCGTCCCCTCCTCTGGATGCATCTGAACAAACGGAATCGAGGAGAAATTTATAATTCAAAGTAAGTTTACTTGTGACAATGACTGTCTTTATATTTTACATTATACGTTCACCCTTAACCCATTATCTCATAGGCTATTTTAGATACAACCTCCTTGAATAAATCTATCGAAAAGGAGCATTAACTAGAGAAAAGGAAACTCGTAGAATTTTGTAGTTTGAAACCGTTGTGATAAATAGAGCATTTGCTCCTATAGGAGAAAATGCTCTATTTATCACAATGGTTTCACAAAGTGACTTTTACAGGGGCGTCAAAAGGCGTCAATATAAGGGAATGGGTTAAGAATGGTGATGGATTGCTCGTCTCGGGAAAGTGTCGCCCAATACCAGTACTTATTTCATTATTCTCGAGAAATTAAATTAGAGTGGCGAGTAACGTGTTACACAGATTCAAAATGGTTTCATAATCGCGGGTTTGCATGTAACACAACTGACCTATGAATAAACATCACAGTTTTTTTGTAAGTGATCTATGAGCTACTGATCATGGATATATGTGTGAGAATAACTCTTACTTTGAATGTAATGATACCTGTTTTGCATATGGATAACACATTATTGTTTTTAAATGTATGTAACTGAATTCAAATGATGCAAACTATGAATTGCATGAACAGAGATACATTCAAATATAATAAATTCTGAAAGAAGGAGATCCTCCGAAAGCAAAAGCAGCAATGCGAAAATCGCAGACTCATTGAGTACACATTTGCCGGAATTTCAGTTGTTGCTATGTTTTACATTTTGTCATGTGTTTACCATCTTCTATGTTCTCGGGAAGTCCGGCGGGGATACCTTTATTTACATTGTTTGTTAAGCAACGGTAACTTTGAGATAAATGTGAGGTTAGGACGCCCGTAAACCGGATTAAACCCCCAGTGGTGGTTTTGCCACTGACCGTTCCAAGGCGGTACTCTCTTTGTCACCCTTTTATGTTTGTCTAATTGACGTTAGAATATTTTTATCTCTTGTACTTGTGCGTTTGTTGATGTTTGAGGTGTTCATCTCTTTTGTGTGTGCGTGTGTTTGTGTGTGTGGTTGTAGGTGTGTGGCATGCTTTCTATGGATGTTTTGGCGGTGGCTGCGTCTGGTGTGTGGCTTTTCCTGCTTGACTTTACTACTTTTCATTTGTTCAGTCTGTTCATGAGCAGTTATTAAAAGTACAGCGGCACTCGTGCCCCTAGCACCGGCATAAGCGGCATTGAACTAATAGCATTTAAAATGATGATCTCGTAGGACCAGAAAATATAACAATCTGAGAAGGAAGTACGGGGCGACATTTACGACCGCCACACAAACATTTAAAACCTGCAGTTGTGTACTCGTAGTATATAAATACTGAAAGTAGGAGATCCTTCGAAAGCAAAGCAGCAATGTGAAAAAGGAAATTACACACGAAATGCGTAATATCAACCGACATATATTCACATGCAAATACTGAGACAAATACGCTCACATGGCACCGGAGAATGATTTCGCATTCACACTGAGAAGTTTTATAACCTTGAACCATGGTATTTAACAAATATAATACCTGCTCAAACCTCGATCTGGTGCAAATTTGACTACCTTTGTTTTGCACACAAATCACCAGTTATGTAACAGAATACATGTACAAATAATACACACAAAAGTTGCATTCACCGAGTTGCATTCAAACATAATATATTGAATATTGCAAAAGAAACACGTTATATAAACCGATAGATATTCAATATACTGCGAGAAATGATATATAAACATAGATTGTTTTAATCACGATGTTGCGTGATTTAAGAAAACCGTTCGTTTGACGCAAATTATTAGATATCTAACTGAAGGAGTTCCTCAATTTACCTATCCGAATAGTGGACACTAACAGTGAGTTTATTATTCAACAAGAAATGTTTGTAAAACATGTATACCCCAGACTCCCTGGCCTTTGACCTAGTGACCTCAAAAACTATAGGGGTCATCTAGTGGTCATGACTAATCACCATATCAAGTTTGAAGATCCTAAGCGAAACAAGTTCTTGATTGAAAACATTTCACCAGTTAAGGTCATTGTGACCTTGACCTTTGACCTAGTGATTAAAACAATAGGGGTCATCTAGTGGTCATGACCAACCACCACAGCAAGTTGAAGATCCTAGGCCAAACCCTTGAGCAGTTATTAATCGGAAACCATTTCATCAATTTAGGTCATGGTGACCTTGACCGTTTACCTAGGGACCTCAAAAACTGTAGGAGTCATGTAGTGGCCATGAGACACCACCACAGCAAGTTTGAAGATAATAAGCCAAATCTTTGAGCAGTTATAAATTGGAAACCATTTTATCAATTTAGGTCATGGTGACCTTGACCTTTGACCTAGTGATCTAAAATCAGTAGGGGTCATCTAGTGGTCATGAGCATTCACCACATCAAGTTTGAAGATCATAAGCCAAACCAATGAGCAGTTATTGATCGGAAAACATTTCACCAGTTAAGGTCATGGTGACCGTGACCTTTGACCTAGTGATCTAAAAACAATAGGGGTCATCTAATGGTCATGCCCAACTACTAGAGCAAGTTTGAAGATCCTAAGCCAAACCCATGAGCAGTTATTGATTGGAAATCATTTCAACAGTTAAGGTCATGGTGACCTTGACCTTTGACCTAGTCATCTAAAAACAATAGGGTTCATTAAGTTTTCATGACCAACCACCACAGCAAGTTTGAAGATTCTACGCCTAGCCGTTTATCAGTTATTGATCGGAAACCGTTCGATCTACCGACCGACCAACATACCCACATGTGCAAAGCAATATATCCCCATTTTTTCAAAAGGGGGGGGGGGGGCATAAAAATGGTAAACAACGTGCTCTGTAAAGTGATTCAATTTAGAAAAAAGAGACAAGTCATAAAACTAAAGTCAAAACACGAGGTTTCACTTACAAAATTTGCACAGCTTCTGCGTGAAGATGTCTGGATTTGCAAGGTAATCTGGGTCTAAAATTTTGACCACATGAGAATGGTCGGTTTTCACAAGAATCTGCAGAAGCTTGGTGTACCAAATATGTGGCTCAAGACGGCATTGTAAGCAGTCCAGCATCAGCATTACTGCCGCTATATCGCCATGTGTCTCCCTTTCTGACAAAATTTCGTCTTTGTCCTTGTTTGTTATAAGTTCTTCTGATACCAGCAATCCCATTACATCAGCAGGTGATATCAGTCTTTGAATAGTGGGTTCAAATATTGACATCATCTTCCGTAGGTATTGGCAGTTATTCACGTAGCCAGGGTCTGATAAAAGCTTTGCTAGATACGGAAAACCTAGAATACAATAAAAAAATTCATCGCTTTCATGATAGTTTCATGATGTAAAATAAATACATTTTTATACAACATATTAAATCACGTATTATTACAAGTCATTACAATAAAAGCTATATTGAATATGAAATAAAAGAAAATGTGTCCTGGGACACGGATTCCCACGCCAGGTTTTTTCTAGATTGAATTAAAATTTATTGTTTTAAGGTTTGCATGTTTGCCTCGTGCAGATTTATTTTACAAATTAATATGATATCTATTCACAAATTAACTTTTCCCGAATTCTCAAATAAAAAATATCATGGTTGGAAATAATGTGGTAACACAATTTTGCTTTATACTTCTGTGAATGACCTGAAAATAAAACATTACACATTAGTAACACAGGTGTCAGGCGCGTGACAGTTTCGTATAGTATAAGTCTATGTAAAAGTGTGTAACTAAATGGTCCAAAATGGCAGAAGAAATTGCACCAACTACATTCAGCGTCTTGTTACGCCGTCAAATTTTAATTTAAATTTAATCGATTTTAATACAATATGATTCATTACACGTAGAAATGTCAAGACTTTAAAATACAAGCCATTGATGCCGATCATTAGCCGAAAAAATACTGTGCTGTACATTTCTGCGTGTAATGAATCTTATTTGATTAAAATTGAGCGGAAATTGACATCGTAACAAGACGAAGAATGTAGTTAGTGCAATTTTCTGCCATTTAGTTACACACCTTTAAATAGTATTAGATACTACACGAAAGATATTCTGTCACGCGCCTGGCATCTGTGATAAGTAATACTTTGTGTGGTGAGTCTAACAAGGAAGTACATGTATGAGTCATGCAGGAAACACCGCATACAAAACACACAACCGCCCAAACAGCACCACAACGACAAACAGTAATTGTACATGTATATAAAATACACAAAGAGACGCACGGACATAACAAACAAACAATAGGGGGAAGTTGGAAGTACCGCCTTGGAACAGTCAGTGACAAATGTCACTGGGGTTGAACCGGTTTAAGACGCCCAACCTTACACTTATTCATCCCACCCTAAAAGACAAACAGTGTAAATAAACGTATTCCCTCTCCGACTTATCTACAACAACCGCGATGGCAAATACTGTGGTAACGTGCATGTAAAACGAAAACATTTATGTGAAACAAACTGTATCCACCTATCGCTAGTGTACTAAATGATTGGGCTGCAATCAGAGTAACTGTAGAAAAAGTAATAAAGGGTACGACAAAAACGAGATATCCTGCGACCTCCTTCCGTTTCCGGATTGAAGATGTCGCCTTCATAGAGTACTAAACTTTTATTGTCGGCGTACATGCAAAGAGGCCAGCCTGATTGCCAACTGTAAAAGGGTTGACAACCAGACATTCAGTATGTTGTAGTACTTTAGGATCATATCCCGTTTTAATGAATTTTTTAACATATTTGATGAACAAAGTGAGAAAATGGGTATGTCCAATAATCTTACAAAGTTTGTAAATCACATCACCATAAAATGCAGGATGTGAAGTCATGTTTTTCTATATATATATCTAAAATATTCTAAGTTCCGTCAAAAACGAAGTGGACATCTGGCAGATTCGAAACTGTCTTCATCGATACAGTTCTCTGTACTAAAAATCTGTGCGAAATACATGCATCAGGATGCTGACCTGTGTGGTTCCTTGGACAATTGTGACAGAAATGGTTTGGTGACGACGACACAAGACAGATAATGGTCCCTATATGACGCCTCTGAGAAACGCATGCAACACAATAATTTACTATAAGCTAATATTTTGATAATGCTTTATGGAATAAATTCACAAATTACTAATGATATAACCATAAATAGGAAGAAGATTGTTAAACAATCGCCAAAATCACAACAATTCAATCAGAGTGTTGGCAAACAGAAAGTAGATAAACGACAGACCTGAATATGGAAGACACGGTACAACTTACAATGATCATGCTTCAGACCAAATATCAAATAATTACTGTATAAACAAGCCAGGAAATCTTTGACGAAAGTTTTCGTCATTAAACAATCACAAACTTTCAATCAAGTGTCGACACACAGGAAGTTGATGAACGACAAACCTGAAAAGGGGAGACACGGTACAACTCACGATGATTATGCTTGGACCAAATATCAAATCATTCCAGCAAACACAGGCCGAGAAATCCCTGACGAAAGGTTTACAGTACGGACGTACGGGGCGTACGCACAAGGGTAAAGGACATTTTGTATTGTTTTCAAACGTTTAGTCTGTAAATTCAAAAGCCTTATAAACTTTCAAAATTGTTAACGGCTGGAATGTAAATAAATGGTTCTGTATCATGGTTTATTGCGATTGTAAATGTACAATACGTTATACCTGCATCCTGTAAACCTCGAACAAAGCCTGGTGCTGAATCAGGCTCTTGCATTACAATGTCTAGTAGTTTCTGTGTAGATGCGCTCTGATCTTCCATTTGTCGCAATAAGGAAGCTTGGTCTGAAAGAAACATGTGTGTAGCGATTTCAAAGATACAAACAAATGACCAAGTAAACAAACAGTTAAAAGAAGACAAAATACAATCGCAACAAAATAGTTCAGATGCTACAATAAAAATTGGAATCATATGTGACCAAAATAATTTACCTCTACTAATAACATCCGGAACAAGGTGGCTCACAATTTTATCAGCTCTCAGTAGTTCAACAATTTCTCCGCGATATTCGTTTATTGTCGCTGTAATCTTTTTATTACCTTTGATAGTGCATTTCCGTCTAGTTTCTCCACGATCTAAAAACAATAAAACAGAAAAATGATATAATATCTAATTACATTAGTATTGTGAAAATTGAGAACTGGTTGTCTTGTGATGAATAGAATTATAAAACATTAGCTTAGCTCATCGAAACTTATTTAATATCGATGATATCTACAAAACAAACCTGATGCCCAGGGCAGGAGTATCCAAACTCAACGATGGATTTCCATTCAGCTTCTAATTGTTTTTAAAATTTACCAGTGTGTACATGTTTGTAAAACATCAATGAAATTCGTTGGAATGATTACTTTGTAGTCGTTTGCTTTACTTTGGATTTGAACAGAAACATCTATTTCTCAACGAAATGTACCCAAAGATCAAACGAAAAAGATGAAAGTTTCCAGAAAACATTTTGTCATCGAAGGGTATCAAGGGTTGATCAGATTGATCTTATATCCGGATCAAATGTTTGTATTATTGTGTAGCTACAGTACCTATGAGTGACTTGAAACATCATACGTACCGCCAACAATAATGCAATGTAATATTGTCTCTTTGTCTACCTCCTCTACCTCAGGCTCGTCGTAGAAGGAAGGATCTATAAGCTCGACGAGATCTCTTTGATTGTTTTCATCAAGTATCTAAATAAAGGCAGTAATAATATGCCACTATGTTAGACAACTGTAAAACCTGTTGATAGAAACTATTGAATATGAATGAACTGTTTGAGTACGAATGAAACAATTGCAATCGATTATTACTGCTCATACTTTCTAATTTCCATGCCACTACGATGAAATACAAGTATTTTCAACTATTTATTGCAGTTAGTACATGTATACAGTTTTTACAGAGTTAGAAATGAATGCACTGTTTGCTTCAGAAAATACACTTAACTTTCTTTTTAAAGCAAAAAACAGTATAGTATAGTATAGAATGTATAGACAGAAAAATATCACTCCTGGAGATGTTGGGTGTTTATGGCTTACCCCAGGGAGGACTGTAAACAACAGCCTCAGTGTATATCTCTCTTACCTATTTAAGCCAATACTAAATAGTACCTTCATTTTGACATGAAGCCAATCCATGGCCAATGCAAACAAAGTAGGGATGGGAACGAATAGTCGAATATTCGAATACCGTTCCGAATATCGAATAGTAATACTGCTATTCGAATATTCGGAAAAAAAATATAAAAAAATATTAAATTCATAATTTTTCTCTCGTCTTTATTCTTCCACATCAAAAGTCAACCTGTGTTAATTAGCTGGCGAACTTTGACAGTTTGACACGTGACTATCACTTTCTCAATACACGGTCCGATGGATGGTACGCCGATTTGGGTATGTATGACCCTAATTAGTTGGAGATATTTGATAATTTGACACGTGATTGCCTCTTACCTATTACATGGTCCACTGATTGGGGTGTTTAATGACCCTAATCCCTTATCAATCCCCTAAAGATAACCATGCGCGACAGTCCAAACCACCGTGCAATCACGAAGTATTTGTGGTGCAATCAACACATATTTTCTCGCTTCTCAGATATACTAGATAACACGAGTTACTAAATATAGAAGTACCAGAAATCCCTATCAGGAACACCCCTTGTATTCATACGCGCGATTTAGGCGAAATCAATACAAGGGAAGTTTTCTTGTTGTGTAAATTTCAAAGCGAGGCTAAAATAGTACGATGTTACTGTTGCTGTTGGAAACGGAAGTCACAATACGCAATGGAAAGTAGTACTTTACAACATCCGTTAATTTGCTTGGTTTTATGGTGAATTTAAGCGAGAAAAACTATATAACACTTGTTTTGTTAAAGCCAACGGCTTGTATACCTGTGTTGGTCTATTCCTGTCGGAAACTCGCTAAAGCTTGTTCTCGACTGGGAACAGACCAACATCGGATATAGAAGCCCCATGTCTTTAACAAAACCTATTCTTGATTCTATTAGTCTTTTGCCCTCGACTTGTTAACGATGTAAGCGTGTTCTTTCTTACCAGGATCCACTCTGTTTGTCACTTTGATCTATGTTTCCCTATATTTTGATCAGACACCGAGTCATTTTGATTGAAACAAGTTTGATCAGTTGTAAATATTATGATGTGCAAATATTACGAAACCACGTAGTAACACCGTTGTCAAGAGTATCGCTTCGAAATAAATGTGTGACTTGATCTGGTTCTATCAATGAATGTGATTATGAACGTGATTAAATATAATTGTGATACAAATGTATTTCTTCACCTTTTCAACCTTTATGTTGTTCAATTACTATCGGAAACCCTGCTCTACGTACACTGCAGTTCACACGTAAACATTGTAGGTTGAGCGAACATACGGGTTAGATCTACTACGAAAGTTTTCGCTACTTCACGACATTCAAAAGCTGTTAATCCTTTAGATACAAGACAATTGGAATAAAACCTTTGTTTTTACATTTTCATAGGTGGAAAAACTAGCGAAAACTAGCGTGTTCTATCCGCAAAAAAGAGTGTCAATCTTTCAAACTCAGAGAAGTACATGTTTGAACTTTGGATACACGATCGCATATTCTTCCGAATATTCGAATATTCGAATACTTGTTTGACCGAATATTCGAATAACAAATTTGGTATTCGTTCCCATCCCTAAAACAAAGTAATATTTTTTAAAAGTGTCACCAAACTGACGTCTAATCATGTTCAGACATGTGATACAAGAGGAAAGTTACATAGATCTCTCCAAATGACTGGTTTTTGTTTTATCTTCATATATCAGGCAACCATATGATTTCAAAGAAGAAATCCAACGGCGGTCCCTATAAGATGCGCGTAAATAAGGCATTTTCAAGAACAGCTCCTTTATCTCTCCACAAATCGTTGTACTGTGGCCACTCTTTAGAATCGTCTCGAAGAGTGCTCACAGTAAAGGCTTAGGTGGAGAAATGACGATTTTTTAATATTTGGGTATGCACCTTTATCTGTAGCTCTGCCTCAATATCTATTCTATAAGCGGTCTCTTTAAAAAATATTATACTGTATATAATTCAAGACACAGATCCAGTTGAGGTTTTGTGTAACACTGTTTAACAGAATAACTTGGATACCTGCCTTTAAGACTCTGGAGTACCACTCGCCAGGCTCAAGGTGTATCTGTATGCGGTCCAGCAACAGCATTGCGCCTTCTACGGCACCTTGATTTGTCTGTTTTGCCATGATTTCTTGTCTGTCAATGTCACTGATGACGTCTTTAGATCTTAAAGCAGCTAATAGTTCTGCAGGCTTGATACGCAACTCAAGTTCGCTGGCAAATAGGTCTATCAGTTTACTACAGGTATTGAATGTCCGGTTATCTGTTGACTGAAGCAGTCTCGACAGGTAGGGATATTCTAAAATATACACACAAAATATCAACAGTAGACCATTTTACATGTTTTACGCATTTACATTTAACAGCAGTTTTTCTTGAATAACTATATCGGCACCGACAATAGTAAAATACTCTCTCGACAATGTAAAGTTTCTGTTATTTTTGTTTTACACCGTACTACAATGTATTCATATTAAGATATTACTGTGCTATTTTAGTGATGTATGTCTTTCAACACCTGTTCATAAAACTATGTATGATTTTTTAAAATCCTATTGTATTTTAGTGTCTATTTTTCTTGTGAAAAATTGCAAATATTGATTTTCTTCCAAAGAAGTCCTTAAAACCGCCCCAGTCGAGCAAAATGGTCCGCTTACACCAAGAGACGTGACAAATCAATGTAGCGTAACAAAAGTTAAACCTAATCTGTAACTCATTATAATAAAGGTAAAACAAGAGCCGTGTGCGGCGCCAACGCTCGTCTGATGTGGTCCTTGTCCAGCTAAATTTAAAAAAAATGAAAACGATAAAGGGTCATAACTCAATCAATAATTATTGTTCTTATGTAGGGGCCCTCAAGGAGATCTACTAACCTATGAAGTTTCATGTTGATACCTTATACTTTTCGAGTAATGAGCTGCATTAAGGTTATTGCACGCCGACGACGACGCCTACGATCCAGATATCACAATAGCTCGACTTTTCTTCGAAACAGACGAGCTGAAAAGGTCAATATCTGCTAAGGTTTAGAAAAAAAACTCTGGAAAACCTAAATTTTCCTCAAATGTTCTACGTCCGACTGCTGTAATTCCGTTAAAATCAACATAGCATAATACAAATCAAAATTTATATGTAACTCATTATAATAAAGCTAAATATCAAATATCACTTCAGTATCTGCTAGTATTTAGAAAAGAACTTCGGAAACCCTAAAACTTTCGGAAAATTTCTAAGTTAAACTGCTGTAATTCCGTTAAATATAAACGTAGTGTAACACAATTCAAACTTGATCTGTAACGCATTATAATAAAGCTACATACCAAATATCAATTCAATGATATCTGTAAGGGTTTAGAAAAAAGGTCCGGAAAACCGAAGTGTGACTGACAGACAGACTGACAGACGGACGGATGGACGGACGGGCCTATAATCCCCTTCGGTGTTGCCGGTAGGGGACTAATTATCAGGGAAGTAGACTTGATCATTATGTCACAGCACCTGAATAAACAGCAACTGACTTTGTTAACCATTTAGACACCAAATTGTGAAATTTATAGAAGTTTATCAAGCGTTATATCTAAACCATCATTATGGTTATTGCAAAGAGTTATTTTTACATTTGGAGGAGGTGGTCCGGTGCTGTCGCTGCTTGTACAATGATTAAATGCAGTTCAATCCATGCATTTGGGAGATACAGGGCTGACAAACAAGCCAACACATGTAGTTCCAGACATTCAAATGTCTTCATGAGCAACCATATTATAAATATACAGTTGAACTTCGATATCTCGAACTTCAATGGATCATTCAAATTACTTCGAGATGACAGAGGTTCGACTCATCCGATATATAATCTGAACAATTCCTTAAGTTCACAGCTTAATGTAGGTTAAAAGTAATTCTCAAAGGTTCTGTAGGAGCTTTCAGCATTACTTTCGACCTGCATTAAGATGTCACATGCGCTTCTACTTTCTAGATATGTGTAGTGATACATTTTAGTACAATTCTGTATTGTAAATTTAAGAAGGCCTGAAACATGTAGAATAAGTGCAAACATTAAATTTTTGAGCCCTGACTTTGTGGAGTAGGTGGGCTGACGTTGTATATACCTCGTCCTGTAAGTCCTCTAGGATCTTCCTGCATGACTTTAATCCTGCATTAAGCAGCCAACTGCCTAAAAGTATCTAACTTCTTCTCTACTAGATTTCCGCTTTAGAGGGAGTTTACTGTTAGGTTTAATGTAAGGGTATACATATCTTATGCCTACAAAGAACTTGAATTGAATAATTCCAAATGATTACCGGCATGCTGTAGTGCATCGAGGAAAGCCGTCCATTTTCCTGGGGCATCTGAGATGTATACCAAATCCAGCAGCCGGTGATTGGCCTTTTCCGTGGACGAATGATACAGTCGCTTCAATGCAGTCCCCTCACCTAGTGTGTATACTATATTTGTTAGTGTGTGTGTTCATAGCAGGCTTTTAACTTTTTATGTAAGAAATAGTGACACAAATCTACAGATAACGGAGCGAACCAAAATACTAAAATCGTCATTTTCCCATCAAACACTATACTGTGACCACTCTTTAGAATAGTCTCTTCGAGACAATTTCAAAGAGTGGTCAGAGTATAGGGTTTGGTGGAGAAATAGAGGAGCTGTTGATGAAAATGTTTAAATTTAGGCATATTATCTGGATCTCTGATGACATCATGAATATTAGCAAATTACAGGTGGAGGAAGGCCCTAAATGCTTTTCTGTGCAGGGAGCGAGTTGCATTGTTTCATGCACAGAAGAATATCCTAGTCGAAACGCCCAATATGACAAATTCGTGCGCTCAATATAATTTCATAGTTTTAACCATAACATTGCTAATTTGTTGTTAAAAAGTCTGAAAATAAGCAAGATTAAGAGTTTTGTACTCTAAAAGTTTCACTGTCGATAACTTTGAATTGTTTCTTCAGAAGAGTGCTACCCGATCCACTATAGGCGTTTGTGATGCGACAGGAAAGGAGTTAAAATGATATGACCCTTATTCAAGGATTAGAGAAAGACGTAATATTGTGTTGTTCATAAACCTAAACCTATATTATATGACATGATTCAGTAAGTAAAGAATTTTGCACGATCAACTCATTACAAAATAAACAAGTTATGGGAGCATAGTTATGGGAGCATTGAAAATAATTCCATAGTTTCCAACCGGTTGAACTCTTTGTCACTTTACCCTTTCATCGCCATTGAGGCATACATGCACCACGACAAAAAGTGCAGTCCCAGATCAGACGCCGTCTTTTCAGGGCAGCGTCTTTAGAATCAGTGACTTCACTTTTTGTCTCGATCCTATATCTGTGCTTTATTGCTATGAAATGTGTGTTTATTTATCTTATTTCCTTATTTTATCGAATGATTTAACAAATTTCGATTGCATACGACAATTAGAAATTTGGCACCGAAAGGATAATAAAATGCCCTTACGTGCTGCACGTTCACAAGAATCTATGCATCAAGCTTATCTAATCACATAGATCTATATCACTTCTGACACATAATATTCAACCAAAGATCACAAACATGAGTGATAAATCTCATGACAATATCCCTTCTTTGTGGATTTTTTTTAAAACAAAGAACCTTTACTTTTATTTATTTTTTCGTATAGTATATTACTATATATAATAATACATTGTATAGCCTATCATACGAAATTTTTTAAAAAAAAAATCATTTTTTTATACTGTCAAGTTATGATGTCTAAACGTATTTGAAGGTATTTATAAGCAGTATTTGTGAAATGGCCACACGTCTAGCACCTGTGTATATGACAAGTACACTTACATTGTGAAATCACGGTCGGCACCAGGAACTGCAGAACCGAAGGTCCCTTAATCGTAGACGCAATTACATGACGTAACTCGCTCACACGGTCTTCCATGTTACCATCTCTTCAACATGGAATATTTTCAGGGTCATCTCATTTATCTATTTCCATTCATAGAAAATCTAAAACAAATTGTACTATGCTTAGTGGAAATAATTTGTACACAAAAATTATTTATATCTAGTCAAAACAAAATGTTATATAGTGCCTGTGGCCATGTACATGTTTAACCCTTATGCCTAGGTCACACATTCACGGATCACCTCGCCGGTTCCACTACGGATTAAATCCTGTCACAGATGACACAGGAAATGCCAATGTCCGTAGTGAGATATGGATACACACAACGGTGTGACAGCGGGATTTGATGGTCCCACATTCACGGAGTTGACGCTGGATTAGCTACAGATACGATCCGACATCATTCGTGACAATCTGTACTGGTCCGTAGCTTTTCGTATTTTAGCCGTACTCATACGTAGTGCAGACCCTGATGAGATGGTTACCGATCTTTAAGACATGTTTCAACTTGATGGAGGTTGTTAACGGTCAGGCAACCCCCACTCCGCCCAAAAAAGGCATTACGCAGGAACATGCCTTCAAAGTTCTAAATTATTTTGTATCAAAAGATTGATTGAGGTATTACTGTATAACCAAGCGAGCATCTCGTTGGAACGGTTTGTTCCCACTTTCCCCACATTTCTAGGTTCACACATATTAGAATACATGCAATTGGTTCCAGTTAGCCAATGCTGCAAAACGACACCTAAGTGCTGCAAAACGACGCCTTACCTGTATAAAAAAATAAACGTATCTTCCCAAATTTAATGCTTACATTTTGAACAAATATTAAATAAATGAATTATAGAAATTTGAATAAAAAGGATGATCATAATGATGTATATTTCATGATAAATCCGTGGGTATGTAATAAATGGTCAAGAAAGGTATAAGTGTGTCTAGTGTAATATATATCATATACGATATACATATAGTTACCATTGAACATGCACTATGTTAAATAAAGAAATTGTTAACAAGCTTAGTTCCCTAAACGTACGGTATGTGGCACAGGAGTTAGGCTCATGAAATATGTCTAAAATAAGTTAAAATGTCCCTAAATCGACGTTTTGTAACATTTGAGACAAAGCTGAAATTTTCGTATATTCTGTACATATAGAATATACGAAATTTCAGCTTTGTCTCAAAACGCCCCAAGCTTTATTTTTCCGGCCCCCAAATGTTACAAAACGTCAATATAGGGACATTTTAACTTATTTAGAATATTTTATGAGCCTAACCTCTGTGGTATGTGGGATTAGAATGATTGCAATGGTGTATGAGAGACTATTTTGAGACGACCCCTGGTCGCTAAAATTCGCTCTCGTCTCCGGCGTATACATGTACATTTAATACTGAGTATTTACCCCGTACTGTTTTAAGTAGCAATGTCCAGTATGGAATCTTGATAAAACAGTGCATTCAAATACTCTTAACGTTGCATCCCTTCATGTTAACCCCTTTCCCTCATATTGACGTGTTTTCATGCATTTGCAAACAGAGTAGACCTAGATCAGACGACTCCTATATGAGTCGTCTGATCAGGGTCTGCTCTGTTGGTTTTTGACTTGATATCGATCTGATTCTACAGTTTTAGTCAAAGAAAAAATGTCATTGAAAATAACGAAAAGTTAACATTATAAAAGTTCATATAATTAATATTCATGCTGCTATTATTTCTTCCCGAAATATTGAACAGGGAAAGGGATATAACTCTTTCGCTGCCATTTATTGTCGTTTGCAAATTTGATCGGCTACCGTCTTTGTTTATTTTCCTCCCCATTTCTTTCAATAAAACTTACCACAGTAACAAACAGTTTGGATCCTTAAGAATGTTTCGACGTCTCATCTGGATCCAAACTGTATACATAGGTAATCACATATGTGAAACTGACATTGGCAGCGAAAGAGTTAAACACAATGAAACAGAATCTGAGGTGAGACACTAATTATCTATTTATACGAATACGAATGCGCAAGAATGTATCTTTACATTACCTCTCTATTCCGTCGGAAACAAAATAATGGCCACATATGCTAGTTATAGTTAGATAAACAGACTTCCTCACACTAAAGATCACTCATTCGGCATGTATTGTCTTGTTCTATTAATCTGTCAAATTATACGCTTGCTGAACACGCCATATATATATCTTCGGTTGATATCGATTGTTTCCGCTAATAAAAGCTTTCCTACTTGGCTTATTCAAGTACCTGTATATTTATTGTGAATCTCGTGAAAAACGTTTGAAACACAGGTTTACCCCAAAGGTGCCCGACGCATTCTTGGACTCACCCACGGAACCCCCCCCCCCCACCCAAAATAATAATAATAATAATAAAATGTGATCGAAGTATGTAAAACTAGCCTAAAACTATCTATTTGAACCTTAAACCACTCCGAACAACAAGAAAAACATGACCCGGAAAGAAATTCTAATCGGGTAGACATATATATGTATTGAAAGGTACCTAACTACGTCAGATCAGCGGCGGAAAATACAACAGTCATGTTTTTCAAAGTCTTACAGCAAAGCCAATTCGACACCGATTTCAATCATTTTGGTCTTGATCCGTTCCAAATTCCATATACTAAGCGACACAGTTAGTGCTTTCCTTAAATATTGCTCCGTCTTGTCGCTGCAAGACCGCGAATTTGAAAAAAAAACGCTAGAGCGAAACGATGTGACTCCCGCCAGGATGCATAGACGTAGACGTATATAGGGGGATCTGTATTCGTTAATCTTTTCAACAAAAACGCGAATTATGCTTAAACACTATCGAAAAACATTAAACTCACCGCAACTAAAACGGCGCTTACTATTTCCAGTCTGCTACGAGGCGCCAGTTTTCTTTCTCCAACTTTCCTTTTGAACGGATGCGACCATTTTGCTGTGACCCGGCTCATAAACTATTCTATATGCAAATTGACTACTACTTCCGGGCAACAGCGAAATGGCTACCTCCGTTCAAAACGAACGTTGGAGAAAGAAAACTGGCGTCTCGTAGCAGACTGGAAATAGCCAGCACCATTTTAACTGCGGTGAGTTGAATTCCATTAGCGAACACAGCAGACCCTGATCAAGCGGCTCCTATAAGAGCCTTCTGATCTGGGTATACTCTGTTTGCAAATGCGTGAAAAGGCGTTAATATGAGGGAAAGGTTAAAAGAAATCGAGTTGGTTTCCCAAATTCCATCCTGTAACATATTGTAAGACCTTTCATTTTGCCATTAGTGTGTATCCATACATTACGGTAACACGAGATTCCAGACATGCTGGAAGGAGTTTCATGTAACCCTTCTTTAGGGTGGATACATTAATGTGACATGATTTTCCTGTTATGTTGTAAGGAATTTCATGTTAGATCTAACCTTTATTTAGTGTAAATACATTAATGTGACATGCGAATCCTGTTACGCTGTAAGAAGTTTCATGTATCCCCTTCTTTAGGATGGCTACAAAAGGTGACATGAGATTCCTGACATGCTGGAAGGATTTTCATGTTACCCACTTCTTTAACGTTGATTCATTAAGGTGACATGAGATTCCTGTCCTGCTGTAAGGGTTTCATGCTACCCCTTTATTAGCTTTTACCTGCTGTACAAGGAGTTTCATGTTGCCTATTCTTTAGATTGGATTTAAGGTTACATGAGCTTCCTGTCATGCTGTAAGGAGTTCCATGTTGCCCCTTATTTAGGGTAGATACATTAAGGTATCGTGAGATTCCTGCTACGCTGTAAGGAGTTTCATGTAATACCTTCTTTAGGATGGCTACATTAAGGTGAAATGAGATTCCTGACATGCTGGAGGGAATTTCATGTTACCCACTTCTATAGCCTTGCTTAATTAAGGTGACATGAGATTCCTGACATGTCTGTAAGAGGTTTCAAGTTACCCTTTCTTTAGGATGGATACATTAAGGTGACACGAGATTCCTGACATGCCGGTAGGAGTTTCATGTAACCATTTCATTAGCTTTACCTGTTGTACAATGAGTTTCATGTTACCCTTCTGTAAGGTGGATACATTAAGGTGACATGAACTCCCTGTCATTCTGTAAGGCTTTTCATGTTACCCCTTATTTAGAGTAGATTCATTAAAATGACATGAGATTCCTGTTGCGCTGTAAGGAGTTTCATGTTACCTACGTCTTAAGCTTTGATTCATTAAGGTGACATGAGATTCCTGACCTGCTTTAAGGAGTTTTATGTTACCCTTTCGTCAGCTTTTACCTGCTGTACATGGAATTTTATGTTACCTTTTATTTAGGATGGATACGTTAAGGTGACATGAGCGTCCTGTCATGCTGTAATGATTTTCATGTTATCCTTATGTAAAGTGGATACATTAAGGTGACATGAGCTTCCTGTCTTGCTTTAAGGAGTTTCATGTTACCCCATCATTGGTTTTTACCTACTGTGAGGAGTTTCATGTTACCCTTCTATAAGGTGGATACATTAAGGCGACATGACCTTCCTGACATGATGTAAGGATTTTCATGTTACCCCTTAATTATGGTCGTGGCATGAGATTCCTGCTACCCACTTCTTTAGCTTTGGTTAATTAAGGTGACATGAGCTTTCTGTCATGCTGTAAGGATTTTCATGTTACCCTTCTGTAAGGTGGATACATTAAGGTGACATGAGCTTCCTGTCATTCTGTTAGGATTTTCATGTTACCCATTCATTAGGGTAGATACATTAAGGTGACATGAGATTCCTGTTACGCTGTATGGAGTTTCATGTTACCTACTTCTTTAGCTTTGATTCATTAAAGGTGACATGAGATTCCTGACCTGCTGTAAGGAGTTTCATGTTACCCCTTCACTAGTTTTTACCTGCTGTATAAGGTTTCATGTTACCTTTTCTTTAGGATGGATATGTTAAATTGACACGAGATTCCTGGCATGCTGGAAGGAGTTACATGTTACCCCCACGTCTTTAGCTTTGCTTCACCCAGGTGTCATGAGATTCTTGACTGCTGTAAGGAGTCTCATGTAACCCCATCATTGGTTTTTACCTGCTGTAAGGAGTTTCATCTTACCCTTCTGTAAGGTGGATACATTAAGGTGACATGAGCTTCCTGTCCTGCTGTAAGGATTTTCATGTTACCCTTCTGTAAGGTGGATACATTAAGGTGACATGAGCTTCCTGTCATTCTGTAAGGAGTTTCATGTTACCCTTTAATTAGGGTAGAAACATTAAGGTGACATGAGATTCCTGCTACGCTGTAAGGAGTTTCATGTTACCTACTTCTTTAGCTTTTATTCATTAAGGTGACATGAGCTTCCTGTCATGCTGTAAGGATTTTCATGTTACCCTTCTGAAAGGTGGATAAATTAAGGTGACATAAGTTTCCCGTCCTGCTGTAAGGATTTTCATGTTACCCTTCTGTAAGGTGGATACATTAAAGTGACATGAGCTTCCTGTCATGCTGTAAGGAGTTTCATGTTAACCTTTAATTAGGGTAGATACATTAAGGTGACATGAGATTGCTGCTACACTGTAAGGAGTTTCATGTTACCTACTTCTTTAGCTTTGATTCATTAAGGTGACACGAGCTTCCTGTCATGCTGTAAGGACTTTCATGTTACCCTTCTGAAAGGTGGATACACTAAGGTGACACGAGCTTCCTGTCATGCTGTAAGGAGTTTCATGTTACCCTTCTGTAAGGTGGATACATTATGGTGACATGAGCTTCCTGTCATGCTGTATGGAGTTTCATGTTACCCCTTCTTTAGCTTTGATACATTAAGGAGACATGAGATTCCTGTTACGCTGTAAGGAGTTTCATGTAAACCATTCTTTAGGGGGGGATACATTAAGGTGACCTGGGATTCCTGTTACACTGTAAGGAGTTTCATGTAACCACTCCTTAAGGGTGGATACATTAAGGTGACATGATACTCCTGTTACGCTGTGAGTTACATATTACCCCATCCTTAGGGTGGATACATTTAAGTGACCTAAGATTCCTGTTACGCTGTAACGAGTGTCATGTAAATAAAAAAGTAGTAAAGTCTAGCAGGAAAAGAGCCCTTCTTTATGATGGATATATTAAGGTGGCATGAGATTCCTGACATGCTGAAAGGAGTTTCATGTAACCCCTACTTAAAGGTGGATACATAAAAATGACACGAGATTCCTGACATGCTGGAAGGAGTTTCATGTTACCCACTTTTTAGCTATGATTAATTAAGGTTACATGAGATTCCTGACCTGCTGTATGGGGTTTCATGTTACCCCTTCTTTAGCTTTGATACATTAAGGTGACATGAGATTCCTGTTACGCTGTAAGGAGTTTCATGTTACCCTTTAATTAGGGTTGATACATTAAGGTGACATGAAATTCCTGCTACGCTGTAAGGAGTTTTATGTTACCTACTTCTTTAGCTTTGATTCATTAAAGTGACGTGAGCTTCCTATCATGATGTAAGGATTTTCATGTTACCCTTCTGTAAGGTGGATACATTAAGGTGACACGAGCTTCCTGTCATGCTGTAAGGAGTTTCATGTTACCCTTCTGTAAAGTGGATACATTATGGTGACATGAGCTTCCTGTCATGCTGTATGGGGTTTCATGTTACCCCTTCTTTAGCTTTGATACATTAAGGTGACATGAGATTCCTGTTACGCTGTAAGGAGTTTCATGTAAACCATTCTTTAGGGGGGGGGGGTACATTAAGGTGACCTGGGATTCCTGTTACACTGTAAGGAGTTTCAAGTAACCACTTCTTTAGGGTGCATACATTAAGGTGACATGATACTCCTGTTACGCTGTGAGTTACATATTACCCCATCCTTAGGGTGGATACATTTAAGTGACCTACGATTCCTGTTACGCTGTAACAAGTGTCATGTAAATGAAAAAGTAGTAAAGTCTAGCAGGAAGGATCCCTTCTTTATGATGTATATATTAAGGTGGCACGAGATGCCTGACCTGCTGTAAGGAGTTTCATGTAAACCATTCTTTAGGGTTGATACTTTAGGGTGACATGATAATCCCGCTGCGCTGTAAGGAATCTCATGTTGCCCCGTCTTTAAGATGGATACATTAAGGTGACATTCCTGTTACGCTGTAAGGAGTTTCGTGTAACCCCTTCTTTAGGGTGGATACATTAAGATGACAGGAGCTTCCTGTTAGACTGTAAGAAGTTTATTGTTACCCCTTCTTTAGCTTTGATACATTAAGGTAACATGAGATTCTGTTACGCTGTAAGGAGTTTCATGTAAACCATTCTTTAGGGGGGGTACATTAAGGTGACCTGGGATTCCTGTTACACTGTAAGGAGTTTCATGTAACCACTTCTTTAGGGTGTATAAATTAAGGTGACATGATACTTCTGTTACGCTGTATGGCGTTTCATGTTACCCCCTTTTTAGGGTTAATACATTAAAGTGACCTGACATTCCTATTAAGATGAAAGATTTTTCATATTACCACTTCTTTAGGGTGGATACATTAAGGTGACATGACATTCCCGCTGCGCTGTAAGGAATCTCATGTTACCCCGTCTTTAGGGTGGATACATTAAGATGACAGAAGCTACCTGTTAGGTTGTAAGAAGCTTATTGTTACTCCTTCTTTAGGGTAGATACATTTAGGTGACATTTGTGAGATTTTCTTTTGAATCTAATATGTTCATGATATGATCTCAAGAGAACATTTATAACGCATCAGAAAAATGACGACTGTTTCTTTTTCATTAACAGATGCAGTGTACAAAGTGTGACAGATCCTTTCACAAAAAGTCATTGTGTTGGAGAGCAACTGGCAGAGTCCGGAATGCAGACAAAATCATTTGTTTGTGCTGCTTGTTGGCAGGACATGGGTACAGCATTGTAGTTTCTGTTGTATTGGCCATTAATAATTAAATTGTAGCAATCCCCCACTTGTTTTTCTTATTTGTATGTACAGTACTCCATCTCTTTGACGACATACTTGTAGATAAGAATGGTCACCGGTAAAAAAAGTAATACAGAGAGCTCCTGAAGAATATGTCTGCATTACTCTTGTCCTGCATTAAGCTATCATATGTGTTAACACATTCCCTCTTAGTGACACATTTTGGTGCGTCTGTAAAAGTCACATGTTGAAACCATTGTGACAAATAGAGCATTTGCTCCTATGGAGCAAATGTTCTATTTTTCACAATGATTTCAAAACTACACAATTCTAAAATTCTCCTTTTCCATAGTTAATGCTCCTTTTCGGTAGATTTATTCAAAGAGGTTAGGTATAAAACAAATCTAAGAGAGAACGAGCTAAACAACCACCTACATTAACCCGTTCATTCATACAAGTGTTTTCGAGCTCCTCTATCTAATCCTCCATATAGGTACCACTAATCAAACATGATGTTGAATAAAAGTGGCAGCTTAAAGCAAGATAAAAGTAAAGCAGAAAACTCCCTAATGAAATTTCTGTTTTACTTGGTGGACAACTTTAGTGCTAAGAACATTTCACCAAACTGTCTTTGCTAGAACAACAGCAGGAGCATTTTATGAATATTTCAATTCACACTATGGTGTACTTAGTAGGCTACATTCTGATTAAGTTCAGGACAACATGTTATTCCAGCTATGATGGCCTGTTTTAGCAGCTTTACTCTTACAATACTTGAACCGTATATATACATCGTTTGCAAGCAGTGTAGATCCTGATCAGAAGGTCCCTGATGGAGCCCGCTAATCAAGATCTGCACTGTTGTCGTACTTATAAATATTTTGAGAACAAATTTCTCAAGAGTAAATGTAAACTGGTCAAGAAAATGGGTGAGTCAATTTGAAATTCAGCATTGTAAATGTACTATTCTTAACATGTTTGGAACTTTGAACCCGGAAATGAAGCCATTCTATAGCTGGCTCCAGTATATTACTTCCATGGTGTACTCATACATCAATACAAGGGGACCTCCATGGCCATAATAAGCTGGACGTCGCGATATGACTAAAATACGAGTGTTAAAAGTGACTTGAAATCATAAAAAATCAAATCAAATACAACACAAGGTATGTTTCATATTTGAAATAATGTTTAAAAGGATTTACGGTTGTATCGTCGACGCTCCCGTTCGTCGACTTTGATTTATATAGTAAATTCTGAAGTGTGGTGATCCCCCGAAAGCAAAAATTGCAACACAAAAAGAGAAAATTGCAGACTCGGTTTTATTGAGTCTGTTCATGAGCAGTAATTGAATGTGCAACACTGCTCACGCCCCCTAGCGTGATTTATTTATATTTTGATTTATAAAGTAAACCATAAGTCGTTTCGTAGAACTTATCACTATATAGGGCTTTGGCTTGCACACTTATGTCGCGGCTTTGCCTTGTTGATGGCTGGTCAAAGAGGCATGTGCTTGCAATTATTGCAGACGTCCTGTCAATATAAAACATTTGTTTATAGTTTAGTCCCAGATCGCGTTATATTTTTTTTTAAATAAGAACATAAAAGACCCCCTACAACACACACACACACACACACACACACACATGTAGTTTATATACGTTGTAGAAAGATAGATGATTTTGGCTAATATTCTGTAATGTTGATAACATGTAATAAATTAGTTTTGCATGTTCATACGTAAGCATTGTCCAGTTTGAGGAACTTTAATACGAATGTCAAACTTTTTAATTATGATCAGACACCGAGTAACTCTGGATCATTGCACTATAAACAGGACACATCTAATAAATAAAATGTCGAATTATCATGAGATCAAGTTCTCTGTCAAGCAAGGCTACACTTGCTAACAATTTGGATCAAAGTCAGATGCCAAGCAACAGGTTCAAAGGTCATAAATCTTTTGAGCTGAGTCTGAGATCGTACTCAAGCATTTACTCAAATCTGACCAATCAAAAACTTGAGAACGATCTCGGCTCAAAAGATTTATAATATTTGAACATCGAATCTAAACAGGGGTAACTTGACGTTTATTGAATTATGTAAGGCATCTCTTGTCACATTAATGTGTCAAAACTTAAGAAGGGGTAACATGAAACTCCTTAAAGCATTTCAGAAATCCCATATCACCTGAAGGTATCTCCGCTAAAGATGTGGTAACATAAAACTCCTTATGGCATACCAGGAAGCTCATGCCACTTTAATGTATCAAAGCTTAAGAAGGGATATCCCTAAGTTCCTTACAGTATGTCAGGAACAACATGTTACCTTAATGTATCACGGCTAAAAAGAGATAACATGCAACTCCTTACAGGATTTCAGGGATTTTAAGTCACCTTAATGTTTCAACACTATTGGGGTGACATGAAACTCATTACATCGTGTCAGGAATCTCATGTCACCTTAATGTAACATAGCTAAAGGAATGATAAAATGAAACTCCTTACAGTATATTAGGAATCTCATGTCACCTTACGGTTTCACCACTAAAGGGGTGACATGAAACTCCTTACAGCATTTCAGGAATCTAATGTCACCTTAATGTTTCAACACTAAAGGGGTGACATGATCAGGAATCTCATGTCACCTTACTGTTTCAACACTAAAAGGGGTGACATTAAACTCCTTACAGCATGTCAGAAATCCCATGACGCCTCAAAGTATCAACGCTAAAGACGTGGTAACATAAACCTCCTTACAACATATCAGAATCATTTAGTCACTTTAATGTATCAAATCTAAAGTAAGTGTGACATGAAACTCCTTACAACATGTCAGGAATATCATGTCACCTTAATGTATCAAAGCTAAATAAATGGTACCATGAAACTCCTTACACCATATCAGAAATCTAATGTCACCTTAATGTATCAACGCTGAAGAAGTGGTGACATAAAACTCCTTACAGCGCGTCAGAAATTTCATGTCACCTTAATGTATCACTGCTAAAGACGTAGTGATATGGCACTCATTATAACATAAGAACCTCATGTCAGTTGAATGTATTCAATCTAAAGAAGGGATAACATGAGATCCCTTACAGCATGTCAGGAATCTCATGTCACTTTAAGTTATCAAAGCTAAAGTAAGTGTAATTTGAAACTCATTACACCATGCCAGGAATCTTATGTTACCTTAACGTTAATAAAGCATAGAAAGAGTAACACGAAACACTCACAGCATGTCAGGAATCTCATGTCACCTTAATGTAACATAGCTAAAGGAATGATAAAATGATACTCCTTACAGCATGTCAGGAATCTCATGTCACCTAAATGTATTAACGCTCAGAAAGGGTACCATGAAACTCCTTACAGCATATCAGGAATCTTATGTCACCCTACTGTTTCAACAGTAAAACGAGTGACATGAAACTCCTTACAACATGTCAGGACTCTGATTTCGCCTTAAAGGTCAAGTAAACAGGCATGACACTTTTTCGTAAATATTTGACAAATGGGTACCTTGTACGACGTAGTTTCGAAAACACAAAAATACAGTCATATCGCACATAGTAGCTGTCATATATCACCGATAAGTAAGCACTGGCTGGTTTTGGTCGTTCGCTTATGTCCCTTGTGATGACGTCACTTGTGACATTCGCTATAAATGTCGAACTAGATATCGTATAGAAAAGAATCGCACGTAATGTACTTCTGCTTCGTTTTGAGTGCTAAAATGGTAATTTGTGCTGCCTATGGGTGTATCCCTGCCTATGGGTGTAGCTCCTAATCCGACAGAGGCTAAATAGGATTATTTAAATTACCAAAAGACGAGAAGTTCAAGAAAATGTGATGTGATTTTCATTTTGTCTCGATGGCTGTTTTCCGTGAAATTTATACTAGAGATGCAGTGGATGACTTGGGTCTACAATTATAAAAAAGGATGTGCTACATTCTGTTATAAATGTGACTTAGGTCTAGCAGCACTGTAGGTTGGTTAATGGGCTTTTTCTTCGTGGAAAATTATTCTATACAAACGTTTTGTTAACAGCGTAAACCCAAATCACACAGGAACTGTCTGATCAGGATATGCTCTGATTGCTTAGTCCGAAGACTTATTTCTTTAGATTCGATCAGGGTTGTCTAGCGTATCTGTAATCCCTATAATGAATATTCATGAGGTCATGAAATCTTTAATAAATATTCTTAAGAGAAAAAATGATTAATAAACATAATTTAGCACTGTTGGCAGCAGACACCTAATTTGCTTTAAAATCAATTTCCCAATCCTTCCATTCTTATATAAACGGCTTCACGCGCGTTTGCAAATAGATTAGATCCAGATCGGACAGTTCCTGTAAGAGCTGTCTGGTCAGGTTCTGCTCTGTTTGCTTATGAAATTTTGTTGATCTAATCCTAATTGATCTGTCAGAGCCAATGATCTATTTGAAAAGCTAGCATTGTGAAAAAAACCTTTAGATCTTCTTCATGAATATTCGTGTAAGAAATAATGATTTCATGGAGAGTTAATGATATATGAGCACATGCTATGGCAGTAATTGTACAACCAGACCTACCGGTCTATTATTTCATAAACAAATCGACAAGAACCTGATCAGAAGCTGTCTGATCTGGATCTACTCTGTTTGTAAATTTATTTCAATACGTTTGATCTGGGTCTACTATGTTTGCATTGGCATAAACAGGCACGTGGAATGAAGGGTTTATATTCGTGAAGTGATTTACTCACACATATTTTTTCATCAGGGAAATAGTTTATCATAAATATGATCCTTTTGCAATTTTGGAACATGGACAATTTTGACCATAAATCCATAGCAAAAATGTCATTCTGGATTACTGTAATTTACGGAATTGTTCATTGGATACGTTTTATAGTTTTAATGATTATTACCTACATTATGCCCAAAACTAACTTTGAGGCACCATGAACTCAATGATTGATTCTTTTGACAAGTTACCACAGCTACATAAAGGAATGCAACAATACGCAATATACAGGAAGCGGGTTTTATGGCCTTACAATAATCATTGTTCCCTGTTGGGCATTTGACAAAGGGCCACTATGATAACTGATATCTGAAGACTACTGACCCTGCATGGGGCATTTCGTGTGTAATATGGCTTACATTTCGCTACTTGAAGAAAAACATTTCTAATTTTCATTCAGATTATGTTCTTGTTCCTGCTGACAAGGCATCAAACAATGTAATCATTATTTGAAGATTGTATTATGTTGATGTTTTAAAGAAGGAACTAACTGATTCAAAAACTTATATAACAGTTCAAACACCTGAAAAAGATATAGTCTCGGAACATGTAAAAATGTGCAATAATTTTAAGTCTGGTCCTAACATGAAAACAACATAAACTTTCTACTTTGTACTGGATTCCGAAACTACATAATTCCGTATAAGTCGCGTTTTATTGCCATCTCTAGCTGTTGTACCACTACTAAATTATCTATACTTTTGACGTCCTGTCTTACTACGATCAAAGAACATGTTAAACGCTACTGTGATAAAATATATGAAAATTCTGGTATTAATGTTTTTTGGTCCATAAAAAATTCAAATGATGTTTTAACAAAACTTGAAAATGAACAGTATAACATTTCTTTACTGAGCTCTTATGATTTCTCTACACTCTATACTACTCTACCTCACCATCTTATAAAGGATAAACTTATTAAATTAATAGAAAAAACCTTTGCCAGAGAAAACAAAATGTTCATTGCTTGTAATGTTCAACGTTCATTCTTTTCGAATTCAGAAGTTGAACATTACACAATGTGGACTTGCCTTGATGTTTGTAGATCTCTTACCTTTCTTTTAGATAATATATTTGTGCGTTATGGGGATACCATATATCGTCAAGTTGTTGGTATACCCATGGGTACAAATTGTGCCCCTCTTGTTGCAGATTTGTTTTTGTATTGCTACGAGAGGGATTTTATGCTTACCTTAAAACCTGATAAACAGACCGATATTGTTAATGCTTTTAATAAAACTTCAAGGTATTTAGACGATATTTTGAATTTAGATAATCCTTATTTTGATACTATGGTTTCTTCAATCTACCCAAAAGAACTGTCTTTAAACAAAGCGAATCAATCTGACATTAATGCTTCATTTTTAGATTTGAATCTTTCAATTACAAATGATAAAGTTTCGTCCAAAGTATACGATAAAAGAGAAGATTTTAATTTTAAAATTGTTAATTATCCTTTTCTAGATGGGGATGTGCCACGTTCTACATCTTATGGGGTTTATATTTCTCAACTTATTAGGTTTGCCCGAGCCTGTTCTTTGCTTGAAGATTTTAACAGACGTAATTTAGTTATATAACTGATAAACTTTTTAAGCAAGGTTACAGATATCACAAACTTCGGAAAACCTTTTCTAAATTTTATTATCGAAATTTACCTCTCATTAGTAAATATAATTGCAATCTACGGACGTTACTGCGACAAGGCATTTCTCAACCAGAATTTTATGGGGATGTTATCTACAAACTTAGGAAAATTCGGGGTCATATCCATTTTCATGATTTGTTATAAAACGCATTAAAACATTTAAAAAGAAAGGTTATGATCCTATTATATTGCAACACACTGCATGTTTGGTTATCGACCCTTTTACAGTCGGTAGCTACGCTTTCCTCTTTGCTTGCGTGATGACAGGCCGAGGGTAGTACTCTATGATGGTATACTCTTAAACTTGGATACAGGAGGAGCATACCAGACTCATGTATTACTTTTTCCCTGTCGTGCCCTTAACGGCTTACCTGCAGGTGCTCTGACTTCAGCAAAGTCATTGAGTACATATTTGACGGATTGTCACAGTTATTATGCTATGTTTTACATGTTGTCCTGTGTTCACCGTCGTCTATGTTGTGGGTAAGTCCAGCGGGGATACCTTTATATACAATATTTGTAAAGCTAGGGTGACTTTGAGAGAAGTGTGAGGTTAGGACTTCCGTAAACCGGTTTAAACCCCCAGTGGTGTTTTGCTGCTGACCGTGCCAAGGCGGTACTCTCTTTGTCACCCTTCCTTTTGTTTGCCTTGCGTCTTTGTGCTTGTGGTTTGTTCATGTTGTGGAACGTTTGTCCCTGGTTCTTGTGTGTCTTTTGGTGTTTTCTCTGTTCATTTCGTGTGTGTGTGTGTGTGTGTGCGTGCGTTTGGGTGTGTGGTTGTGTGTGTGTGTCATGCTGTCTATCGGTGTTTTGGTGGTGGTTGCGTCTTGCATGTGGCTTTGCCTGCTTGACTTTACTACTTTTCCATTAGTACAATATGGCCTAAGGCCATTTAACACATTCATTCATACATGCATAGAGAAATTCTAATGGTTATGTTTACTGTTGTTTCCATATAATACAAACCATAATTAAATTGCACATACGAGTATACTGTAAAATTATGATAAAAAAAAATGTAGTAACAGTTTTAATGTGTTGACCATATTTTTTTATAGACATTTTTATTTGAAGTGGGTCCAGTCATTTAAACATAATTCACAAGCTTTAGAAACATGAATATGTTAATAAAAAAATTAGTCATTCTTCAAGATTGACAACCATTTATTATCAAGATCCACCTTTTTCTCAGTTTCCCAACAAAATACATATTTTGGTATTTCAACCTTTACTCGATTTTCTGACAGTAATGCATCATTTTTGGTATTGCAAATATTAAAGTAAAATAAATAAATAAATAATTTTCTATTTTTCTGTATTGTGGTGGATTTTTTTTCTAAAGTACGTACATTTATACATAGTACTATGTTACTTAACGAGAACGTCCCATTTCATCTGAACCCACTTTGCCTAAATATGAAATTGATAAAGTTGTCTGGTTCTGTCTAAAAGTTGTTTGGACCCAACTCATGGGCGGGACCCAAATGGTCCATCTGATCTGAATCTACACTATTTGCTAATGGTCTTGGTCCTAACCTCGTCCTCTTTTTAAATTATTGTTTATGAATAGTGTAAATTCACTGACATGTAAAGTAAGTTTTAACCATTCGCTTGCTATTCACGTCAATATACCTACCTGTAAATAGTGAAAACCTGCAGGAGCTGTCTCATCAGGGTCTGCACTACTTACAATTTGATTTACAGCAGTGATTACACAGCGAAATACGTGTACACAGTGAAGCTATATATGTAATTATACAACAGGGCATGGGTAAAAAGCAAGAGAAGGGTTAAGATTAACAAAATTAAAAATATGTATTTAATATTAGGTATCATTGTATTTCACACCTAAAATAAACATCACACCCCATAAATAGTTTCCCCTACTCGATAAAGTGTCACTTTCTATGGCTTATCCATGGACGTAATATCTGGAAAAGTGTGAAAATAATTTGGGTATTTATACAAACTTAGGAGTCGGATTTGATCTAATTTTGTAAGTCGATTTAAATCAAAACTAGATAAAAACGGTAAGAATTTTCTAAACCTTGGTGTTTAACTAACTGTATTCTATCAGAATTTGACGAAAACCCAATCTGTTTACTTGACCTTTAATGTATCAACGCCAAAGACGTGGTAACATGAATCTCCTTACAACATATCAGAATCATCATGGCACTTTAACATATCAAAGCTAAAGAAAGGGTTACTTTAAACTCCTTACAAGACGTCAGGAAATTCATGTCACTTAAATGAAATAAAGCTAAAGAAGTTGTTACATGAAACTCTTTACAGCATGTCAGGAATCTCAACTCACCTTAATATATCAAGGCAAAACATGTAGTTACACGAAATTCCTTACAGCATGTCAGGAATCTCATGTCACCTTAATGTTTCGAAACAAAAAAGGTAAAATAAAATTCCTTTCAGCATGTCACAAATCTCATTTCACTTGAATATATCACCGCTAAAGATGTGGTGAAATGAAAATCTTTATAACATATCAGGAACCTCGTGTCACTTTAATGTGTCAAAGCTTAAGAATGAGTAACGTGAAACTCCTAACAGTATGTCAGGAATCACATGTCACCTTAAGGTATTTGCGCTAAAAAGAGAAAATATGCAAATCCATACAGCATGGCAGGACTCTCGTGTCACTTTTATGGTATCTCATTTTACTTTACTATATCACCGCTAAAGACGTGGTCAAATAAAACTCTTTATAACATACACATGTATAATGAGCCTCATGTGAAACTCTTAGCAGCATGTCCGGAATCACAAGTCACCTTAAGGTATCGACCCTAAAAAGAGGTACATGAAACTCCATACAGCATTCAGAATTCTCGTGTCACTTTTTTGTATAAAGATAGGGTAACATGAAACTCCTTACAACACGTCAGAAATATCATGTCACCTTAAGTTATCAAAGATAAAGAAGGTTTATAGGCCGAGGGTAGTACTCTATGATGGTATTCTCTTAAACACAGAAATGGGATGAGCTTACCAGACTCATGTATTACCTTTTCTCTGTCGTGCCCTTAACGGCTTCCCTGCAGTTGCTCTGTCTTCAGCAAAGTCATTGAGTACACAGTTGACGGACTTTCGCAGATGTTATGCTATGTTTTACATTTTGTACTGTGATTACTGTCTTCTATGTTGTGGGGAAGTCCGGCGGGGATACCTTTATTTACAATGTTTGTTTAGCTAGGGTGACTTTGAGATAAGTGTGAGGTTAGGACGTCCGTAAACCGGTTTAAACCCCAGTGGTGATTTTGCTACTGACCGTGCCAAGGCGGTTCTCTCTTTGTCACCCTTACTTTTGTTTGTTTTGTGTCTTTGTGCTTGTGTTTGTTCATGTTTGTCTCTGGTGCTCGTGTATTTGTTGGTGTTTTCTGTGTTCTTCTCGTGTGTTTGCGTGTGTTTGGTTGTGTGTTTGTGACATGCTGTCTATTGATGTGTTGGTGGTGATTGCGTCTTGTATGTAACTTTCTACTGTATGTGTGTGTATGAGTATAAATTGCTATGCTTTCTGAAGGTGTTTTGGTGATGGTGGCGTTTTGTGTGTGGCTTTTCCTGCTTGACTTTACTACTTTTTGATTTAAAGTTTAACTCATGACATCATGTCAGGAATCTCATGTCATTAATATCAGAGCTTAAGAAGGGGTAGCATGAAACTGCGTCCAGCATGTCAGGAATCTCACGTCGCTTTAACTTACCACAGCTAAAGAAGGTGCAATTTGAAACTCGTTACATCATGTCACACAAACCCATGTCATCTTAATATATCAAAGCTAAAGAAAGGGTAACATGAAATTCCTTACAGATGTCAGGAATCTGATATCACCTAAATGTATCAATGCTAAAAAAGGGTAACATGAAATACCTTACAACATGTCAGGAATCTCATGTCTTTTTAATGTATTAAATATACGGAAAGGTGACATGAAACTCCTTAAAGCGTGCCAGGAATCTCATTTCACCTTGATAATTATACCAACGCTAAAGACGTGGAAACATGAAACTCCTTACAGCACGTCAGGACTCTGATTACGCCTTAATGTATCAACGCTAAAGACGTGGTAACATGAATCTCCTTACAACATATCAGAATCAGCATGTCACTTTAACATATCAAAGCTAAAGAAAGGGTTACTTTAAACTCCTTACAACACGTCAGGAAATTCATGTCACTTAAATGAAATAAAGCTAAAAAGTGGTTACATGAAACTCCTTACAGCATGTCAGGAATCTCAACTCACCTTAATATATCAAGGCAAAACATGTAGTTACACGAAATTCCTTACAGCATGTCAGGAATCTCATGTCACCTTAATGTTTCGAAACAAAAAAGGGTAATATAAAATTCCTTTCAGCATGTCACAAATCTCATTTCACTTGAATATATCACCGCTAAAGATGTGGTGAAATGAAAATCTTTATAACATATCAGGAACCTCGTGTCACTTTAATGTGTCAACGCTTAAGAATGAGTAACGTGAAACAGTATGTCAGGAATCACATGTCACCTTTTTTCTTGCACCAAGCTGTATTCTGTTGATAAATATGGAACGCACTCGCTGCCGTTTTTTCATAACCATCATGATGTAACAAGGAGTGGTTCTTATATGCATATATTTGTCATGGTATGATACCTGTACGTCTGTATATGTTAAAGCTGTTTCATTATATGGTGTGGTAACTTCGTTATGTTATGTGTTGTTTTTCTTTAGGCCTATATGGTACCGTTATATTTTTATATGGCAGGGTTACTTAAATATATAGTAGATTCTAGGGTTATTTGAATAAATATATGACATGATTATAAACCGGTTTAAACCCCCGGTGACTTTTGTCACTGACCGTTCCAAGGCGGTACTTCCATCTTCCTCCTATTGTATGTTTGTTTTGTCTTTGTGCGTCTCTTGTTGTTTTTTCTACCTATGTACATTTGCTGTTTCCTTGTGTTGCTGTTCGGGCGAGTGTTTGTTCTGTATGTGGTGTTTCCTGCATGACTCATTTTTGTACTTTTGAGGTACTGGCGCTAAAAAGAGAAAATATGCAAATCCATACAGCATGTCAGGAATCTTATGTCACCTTAAGGTATTGGCGCTTAAAAGAGATAACATGCAAATCCATACAGCATGGCAGGACTCTCGTGTCACTTTTATGTATCAAAGCTAAAGAAAGGGTAACATGAAACTCCTTACAGCATATCAGGGATCTTATGTCACCTTACTGTTTCAACGATAGAGACGTGGTAACATGAGACGCCTTACAACATATCAGAATCATCATGTCACTTTTATGTATCAAAGCTAAAGAAAGGGTATCATAAATCTCCTTACAACACGTCAGGAAATCCATGTCACTTAAATGTACCAAAGCTAAAGAAGTGGTTACATGAAACTCCTTACAGCATGTCAGAAATCTCATATCACCTTAATATATCAAGGCAAAACATGTAGTTGCACGAAATTCCTTACAGCATGTCAGGAATCTCATGTCACCTTAACGTTTCGAAACAAAAAAGTGTAACATAAAATTCCTTTTAGTATGTCAGGTATCTCATTTTACTTTACTATATCACCGCTAAAGACGTGGTCAAATAAAACTCTTTATAACATATAAGGAGTCTCGTGTGAACTCCTAGCAGCATGTCCGGAATCACATGCCACCTTAAGGTATCAACCCAAAAAAGAGGTACATGAAACTCCATACAGCATTCAGAACTCTCGTGTCACTTTTTGTATAAAGAAAGGGTAACATGAAACTCCTTACAACACGTCAGGAATATCATGTCACCTTAAGTTATCAAAGCTAAAGAAGGTATAAAGTTTAACTCATGACATCATGTCAGGAATCTCATGTCATATTAATATCAAAGCTTAAGAAGGGGTAACATGAAACTGCGTCCAGCATGTCAGGAATCTCACGTCGCTTTAGCTTATCACAGCTAAAGAAGGTGCAATTTGAAACAAAGCATCATTATCATAGACATGCATGGGAGTTATCAACTACGAAATAGATTATTTTGTCATATTCACATAAAGATACCTTTAGGGGATACGTTTATTTACACTGTTTGTCTTTTAGGGTGGGGATGAAATAAGAGTGAGGTTGGGCGCCCATAAACCGGTTTAACCCCCAGTGACTTTTGTCACTGACCGTTCCAATGCGGTACTTCCATCTTCCTCCTATTGTATGTTTGTTTTGTCTTTGTGTGTCTCTTGATGTTTTTTCTAGTTATATACATTTGCTGTTTCCTTGTGTTGCTGTTCGGGCGAGTGTTTGTTCTGTATGTGGTGTTTCCTGCATGACTCATTTTTGTACTTTTAACATGTATTCTGTATATTTTCTTTATTAGTCGTAGTATATTTGTAGTGGACATCACCTGATCTTTATTAGACTTGCAGTAGTTTTAGATAAAGGGGAATTCCAGTACTATTTTTAGATGCATCACACAAACTGATGACGTCAAACAGAGGGTACACGAAACACCGTCGATCTAGCGCCTCCCCCTTTCAATACATATATATGAGTCCAAGCATGCGTCGGACACCTTTGGTTTACCCAAGCTAAATATATCCTTTCAGTGACGTAGGAATATTCAAATTTGACAGGTTAATAAAACAGGACAAAAAAGATCAAGATCAGACGACTCGATTCCGCTTAAAATGGATTTGTAAAGATCCGATTCTACACATTCTGCCATGACTAAATATCCTTGTGTACTAAAACTACTTTAGTTTATTGTTTAAACTTATTTAAACTCTATATGTAATACTTTGAAAGGGATCGAGTCACAAGGCCTGACCCACCTTTATATTTATAATCAAGATCGAGAGACAGAAACAGAGACACGGAGAGAGAACGAGAGAGTATGTGTGTGTGTGTGTGTGAGAGAGAGAGAGAGAGAGAGAGAGAGAGACAGACAGACAGACAGACAGAGAGACAGAGACGGAGACAGAGACCTTGCACCAAGCTGTATTCTGTTGATAAATATGGAACGCCCTCGCTGCCTTTTTTCATAACCATCATGATGTAACAAGGAGTGGTTCTTATATGCATATATTTGTCATGGTATGATACCTGTACGTCTGTATATGTTAAAGCTGTTTCATTATATGGTGTTATGTTATGTGTTGTTTTTCTTTAGGCCTATATGGTACCGTTATATTTTTATATGGCAGGGTTACTTAAATATATAGTAGATTCTAGGATTATTTGAATAAATATATGACATGATTATTTGAATATATGATAAAGTTAATTAATTATAAATGCTAGTGTTGGTGTACTATATACTGTTATTCATGCAGTTATATGAATGAGTTTCAGAATTACATTATGTGGTTATTTCGTGATGGACTACCTTTAATTTTATATATGTTACTGTTGTTTGTTTTATGTAGTAGTAACTTCTTTATGACATGGGGTGTTTTCAATATGTTTAATGGTTATCTTAATATAAGATAGTGTTAGTTTTATATGTCTTTATTTTGTTTCGTTATATGATGTTGTAACTTTATTATGCTATGTGATGTTTTCAAAATATTGTATGGTTATCTTAATATATGATACCTGTTATTTTGTATATGTTACAGTTGTTTCATCATATGATGTAGTAATTTCGTTATGTTATGTGTTTTTTTCTTTATATGGTACCGTTATGTTTTTATATGGTAGGGTTACTTAAATATACAGTAGGATTATTTGAATATGAGGTGATTATTTGAATATATGATATAGTTAATTAATTATATGCATATATTTTTTCATGATATGTTACCTGTACTTCTGTTTATGTTACAGTTGTTTCAATATATGATGTGGTAACTTCGTTATGTTATGTGGGTCTTTTCTTAATATGGTACCGTTATGTTTTATATATGAGGTGATTATTTGAATATATGATATAGTTAATTAATTATATGCATATATTTTTTCATGATACGTTACCTGTACTTCTGTTTATGTTACAGTTGTTTCATTATTTGATGTGGTAACTTTATAATGTTATGTGGATTTTTAGCTCACCAGAGCACAAAGTGCTCAAGGTGAGCTATTTTGATACCCCTGTGTCCGGCGTCCGTCTGTCCGTCTGTCTGTCCGTCAACAATTTCAAACGACTTCTCTGAAACCGACTGCCCAATTGTAACCAAACTTGGTCAGATACATACTGTGGTTGGGTGCTTCAAAAAAAATTAAAAGATAGTGGGTGGGGCCATCAGTATTGTTGCCATGGCAACTGTACACAATATCTAGAAAAATCTTCTTCTCCAGAATGACTTGTCCGATTTGAATATAGTTAAAATAATTTTGATCCGGCAAAAAACATGGCCGCCAGAGGGCGTGGACATTTTTTCCATATATGGTAATATGGAATTTTTCATAGGAAAATCTTTAAAAATATTCTTCTCTGAAACTGTAAATCCTAGACCTTTGATATTTGGTATGTAGCATGATCTTATGGTCCTCTACAAAGATTGTTCAAATTATGACCCCGGGCCAAAAATGACCCCGCCCAAGTGCTTATCAGTTTTTCATAGGAATCTCTTTAAAAACCTTCTTCTCTCAAACTGTAAGGCCTAGACCTTTGATATTTGGTATGTAGCATGATCTTATGGTCCTCTACAAATATTGTTCAAATTATGACCCCGGGCCAAAAATGGCCCCGTCCAAGGGCTTATCAGTTTTTCATAGGAAAATATTTAAAAATCTTCTTCTCTGAAACTGTAAGGCCTAGACCTTTGATATTTGGTATGTAGCATGATCTTATGGTCCTCTACAAAAGTTGTTCAAATTATGACCCCGGGGCCAAAAATGGCCCCGCCCAAGGGCTTATCAGTTGTTCATAGGAATCTCTTTAAAAACCTTCTTCTCTCAAACTGTAAGGCCTAGACCTTTGATATTTGGTATGTAGCATGATCTTATGGTCCTCTACAAATATTGTTCAAGTTATTACCCCTGGGCCAAAAATGGCCCCTCCAAAGGCTTATCAGTTTTTCATTGGAAAATCTTTAAAAAATCTTCTTCTCTAAAACTGTAAGGCCTTGACCTTTGATATTTGGTGTGTAGCATGATCTTATGATCGTCTACAAATATTGTTCAAATTATGACTCCGGGCCAAAAAATGGCCCCGCCCAAGGGCTTATCAGTTTTTCATAGGAAAATCTTTAAAAATCTTATTCTCTGATACTGTAAGGCATAGACCTTTGATATTTGGTATGTAGCATGATCTAATGGTCCTGTACAAATATTGTTCAAATTATGACCCCGGCCAAAAATGGCCCGCCCAAGGGCTTATCAGTTTTTCATAGGAAAATCTTCTTCTCTCAAACTGTAAGGCCTAGACTTTTGATATTTGGTATGTAGCATAATCTTATGGTTCTCTACAAATATTGTTCAAATTATTACCCCATGGCCAAAAATGGCCCCGCCCAAGGGCTTAGCAGTTTTTCATAGGAAAATCTTTAAAAAATCTTCTTCTCTCTAACTGTAAGGTCTAGACCTTTGATATTTGGTATGTAGCATGATCTTATGGTCGTCTACAAATATGTTCAAATTATGACCCGGGCCAAAAATGGCCCGCCCAAGGGCTTATCAGTTTTTCATTGGAAAATCTTTAAAAATCTACTGAAACTGTAAGGCCTAGACCATTGATATTTGGTATGTAACATGATCTAATGGTCCTCTACAAATATGTAGCTGTGGCTTGTGGTCCTCTGCCAAGAATGTTTAACTTACGACCCTGACCACTTGTCGAAACTTGGCCCTGTCTCAGGGCTTATCAATTTTCATGGGAAAAATATAAAATATTATTTTTCTCTGAAACCATAAGGCTTATACCTTTAATTAATGGCACACTGCTTTGCCTTGTGGTTCTCTACCAAGGTTGTACACATGATTTATTGTGGTCAAAAAAGGCCCCCGCCCCTGGGGTTATCTCAGGTGAGCGCTTCAGTGCCTCATGGCCCTCTTGTTCTTTATATGGTACCGTTATGTTTTATATGGTAGGGTTACTTAAATATATAGTAGGATTGTTTCAATATATGAGGTGATTATTTGAATATATGATATAGTTAATTAAGTTTATGCATATAGTTTGTCATGATATGTTTCCTTTATCCCTGTATGTATAACGTTTAATGCTTTGGTACTGTAACATTGATACGTTCTGTTTTGCCATTATGTGGTAGTGTTTTATAATCGGTGCGTCTCGGCTTTGATCCCTTTGCTGAGAGCCTGAACGTTGCTATATTTAGATTAGACTCAACATAGAGCATTCCAAAATCCGGCACTTCAGAATCAATTTCGGTATTTTTCTATCTCGACTTTAAAAACAGATTTAATTCTGAATATAATACGTATACCGGTAACACCAACTGAAAATTTCAGAAAATATCATATAAATGCTTTTCTTTGCCGATTTGCGGTGAACAGTAACGGTCCTACTAAATACCATAGGTGTTTGTCGTGTGCTACCCCACTACCCGCCCCCCCCCCCTTTCCCGTCTGCAACCACACAGACACATATAGAATATTGGCCAAAATAATCTAAAAAATGTCAAAACATTGTCAAAATACCATAAAATAACATTTAAAAGTGAACTAAATAAATCTGGGTTTTTTTGTTCACATCAATGTAATAGTTATTATATTACATTGATGTGAAGGAAAAAATATCAGATTTTTTCAGATCACTTTTAGATGTTGTGTTATGGTATTTTGACAATGTTTTGACATTTTTTAGATTATTTTGACCAATATCTGTCTGTGAGGTTGCAGAGGGGGTAGCAGATGCGTTGGTAGGGGGGTAGCACACAACAAACATATGTGCTAAATACCAAGTGCTAAGAGACCACAAATTAAGTGCAACAAAGAAATAACGTAGTAGAAAAAGATCAGACGGTTCCTATATAACTGCCTTAGAACTACGCATTTGCGAACAGAGTAGACCCCGATCAGAAGGCTCCTAAAGGAACCGTCTAATCAGGGTCTGTTCTGTTTGCGTATGATATACATGTAATTACGATTCTACAGGCTCTGACATGACATATCTATCTATATCTATATTTATATACATATATATATAAAATAATAACACGAAGTAAATACAGAAATGTATTTACTTCCTGATAATAATAATAATAATGCCGGACTCCACTTGTCGTGCATTATCGGCATTAGGGATTTGTGCGTCATGCAGATTAAAGCCAAATAAAAGTTGTGAAAGGAAGACTTCAAAAGGAAGGATAGAGAGAAGAAATAAAGTGAGACAGGTGTTAAAATAGGTGAAAATAAAGAAGCTTAAAACACTGACCCCAGGCCTCAGGGGCGGTTTGATATGAGGGAGGGGTCAGCATGTTACGGAACCCCTCGAGATCAGGCTGGAGATGGGCCATTCCTGTGTCCATGTGCTATTATAACAGTTCATGTAATTAATATTCATGAGGTCATTTTTCATTGAGCAAATGGTTAAAACTTCTCAATTCTTCTTTAGTATCCGTGGCCGAGTGGTTATGGTCTTTGACTAACAATCACTTAGCCCCTAATAACTACATGTTGTTCGAATCCCGGTCTGATCTGAGTCTACTCTGTTTACAGAGGTATAGAAGAACGCATTAATTATACTGCATCTACGCCTATTTTATACAAAATAATTTAGACCGCTTCAGCAATACCATGTTATATCTGATGCTCAACTCGATGTTAGAGGTATAGACACATTATTCATACTTTTGTCTGTTGTAAAGAAATACCTTAGTTGTATTGTGTATATATCCATGTTAAAAACAGAGTTCGAAAGTGTTGACAGTAATTCATTATTATTAAAGCTATACATTTGTACAAGGCCGGTATTCAAGGCAAGTTGTTACAGGCCAGTAGAGGCATATAATCAAAGGTCAAATCTTGTGTTAGAAGGTGTATTTCATATATTGATTTACGACAAGGGCAGACAATCTCACCGATAATGTATTCTTTATTGATGATCTTGAACTGCTTCTATAAGATAATGTAAATAGTGGACTGAGATTTGAGAACATTGTGTTAATCTTATTATCAGTTGAGGATGACGTAATTTTATTAGGTCAAACGCCATTATAATTAAAAACAGCTTAGAATTTGTGTTCAAGACAGTGACGGTCACAGGGGGGCATTTCGTGGGCCTAGATGGTATAAAAAGTAAAAAAAATGATTGGGCCGATTTAGTGTTATATTATATAACTCAAAATCGGTCCAATATATTTTTTTACTGTTTAGACCATCTATCCCACCAAATGCCCCCCCCCCCTGTGGTGACAGTTCTCCAACTACAGTAGAACCTGTCTTAAGCGACCATTAATTTTTGAGCATAGGAGTCTTAAAAAATATGTTGCTGCTTAATGCAGGACAAAACTTATTCAGAAAGCAATTACTAACTTTTGACCTGCATTCAGCCACCACCTTCCCTACAATCTTTTTTTGGTGGTCGCTTAACCCATTTGCGCCCATGATCCCATATATGGGATATAGGCAAACCGTGATGTCTGTAGACTATGATCAGGCGCATAATGCGGCGTCTGATTTGAGTTCACTGTTTGCTTATAGGAATTTCAATATAAAACAAAACGATAATGAAAATGTAGACCAGGCATCCCTTAGATAAACAATCAAACAATTCGGAAACCGCATTAAAGCCGGATTTTTTTGTGTTGACCTTGACCGATTTTCATGTATCCTTGTATCAACTTGGATACATGCTCTCTGCATACCAAATATAAATTGTTTAGCCTATGTAGTTCACAAGTTATAACAACATGTTTCAAAATAGTGACCTTGACCTGATTTCAGGTATCTTTAGGTCATCCATAAGTTATAGCAAAATGTTAAAGTTTGTTAAAAACGGCAATGTTTACCAAATATAAATGGTCTAGCTTAAGTAATTAAGTTATAAGCAATGTTAAAGTATTGTTAATGATGGCAAAATTTTGGAAATAGTGACCTTGACCTTGGTCTGATTTCATGTATCCTTGTATCAAGTGAAAGGCCTTTCCCCAAGCTATCTGTATACCAAATATGAATTGCCTAGCATTTGTACTTCAGAAGTTATAGCAATGTTAAAGTTTGTTAAAAACGGCAAATATTTGGAAATAGTGACCTTGACTTCACCTGATTTCATGTATCCTTGTATCAAGTGAAAGGCCTTCACCCAAGCTACCTGCATACCAAATATGAATTGGTCTAGCTTAAGTAATTTAGAAGTTATAAGCTTTTAAGTTATAAAAGTACAAAAATGAGTCATGCAGGAAACACCACATACAGAACAAACACTCGCCCGAACAGCAACACAAGGAAACAGCAAATGTACATAGGTAGAAAAAACAACAAGAGACGCACAAAGACAAAACAAACATACAATAGGAGGAAGATGGAAGTACCGCCTTGGAACGGTCAGTGACAAAAGTCACCGGGGGTTTAAACCGGTTTATGGGCGCCCAACCTCACCCTTATTCCATCCCCATCCTAAAAGACAAACAGTGTAAATAAACGTATCCCAAGTTTTGTTAACGATGGCATGCCGCTCGTCTACTTGATCACCCACCCGCCTGCCCGCCCGCCCAGTTTTTGCAAAACTATAGGTCAAGATTTTTCTTGAAAAAATCTGGCTTAAAATGGACTTATCCAATATATAAGAATGGAAGAATCCACTGGGAGCAAATGGGTTAAGACATGTTCTACTGTATCATACTAATACTAACTGAAAAGAAATGAAGTAACATTTTCAAAGTCTTAAGTATCACCTGGTTGAGCAAAGCATCCAAAAAGCAAAACATGCCAATAAATTTTCATTTATCCCTTTCTATAATGAACAATTTTGCATGAATTGATCACTTCATGAATGTCCATTTGCCTAATTATTATAATGAACATATTTCAAAGAAATATTTGTCTTAGTCAAGCTGCATCTATACAATTCCATAAGCAAACAGCATATCCTAAAGGAGCTGTTTGATCTGGACCTTGTCTGTTTTCAAAGGCATGAAAAAGCGTTGATATGAGAGAAAGGGTAAGAATGATTCTCACACATCAAACTACAGTAAAACCTCTCTAAAATGGATGTTAAATTCAGGCAGAAAGCTCCTGTAAGAACTTTCTGCATGACTTTTACCCTGTAATAAGCAGTCACCTGCCTTAAAGTATCTAAATTCTTCTTTGCTAGAATTCTGGTTAACAGAGGTTTTACTGTACATGTTTTTCCTTATATAACATCAATTTATCTAGTAAACACCTTTACCCTTTCCCTGTTCTGTGTTTATTCCAAATTTCTAACATCAATTTATCTAGTAAACACCTTTACCCTTTCCCTGTTCTGTGTTTATTCCAAATTTCTAACATCAATTTATCTAGTAAATACCTTTACCCTTTCCCTTTCAAAACCAACTAACTATTCATAGACAAATTAGTTATAATGAAATATAGAAGGTAGAACATTGTAGCCATTTTAACAAGTAAAGAAAGCAAAGAAGCATATCTTTCAAATTCAATTAACAAACAGATCAGATAGGAGCCGTCTGATCTGGGTCTGATCTGTTTGCAAATACATGAAAACAAGGTTATATGAGGGAAAGGGTTAACGGCCTTACAAAGAGAGTAGATCTTGCAGAAGCTCTCAGATCAGGTTCTTATACATTTGCTTACTAAATAAGATTGATCCAGTTCTACAGATTGTGTCATGGTGAAAAATTCCCTTATTCATAATGCAATTACATGTACAACATATTTTGCTTACTGTATAATATTGATGCAGCTTGTATCATGGTGTGTCATAATACAATAATAAAACTTCAACAAATTCACTCTTTCCCTGGTCTGTATTTCGGCCATATTTCAATACCTACTGAAAATTCATTAACAAAATACATGTAGTTACAAAGAAATATTGAAGGTGGAACATTGTAGACATTTTAGAAAGCAAAGAAACAGATCTATCAAATTGTATTAGCAAACAGAGCAAACCCTGATCAGACGACTCCTCGAGCCATCTGATCTACGTCTACTCTGTTTGCAAATGCGTGAAAACACATTTATATGAGGAAAAGGGTTAATATTCAAAAATTGTTTCTCGCTCTCATATTCACAAGGTAGAGGCTAAATTAAAGCCACATAGAGGATGCTGCAAGGGAGAAAATAATCACTGATGATATCTTATTGTTTAATATTTTATTTGTTTGCAAATTACTCACACAAATTGAAATGTTTCGTTATTCGTCATTATATTGGTGTTAAAGTATTAACCCATTTCAACATATTGACATCTTTCGATGCCTCTGTAAAAGTAACTTTTTGAAACCATTGTGATAGAGCATTTGCTCCACAGGAGCAAATGCTCTATTTATCACAATAGTTTCAAAACTACTAATTTCTAAAATGTTCCTTTTCTCTAATATATGCTCCTTTTCAGTAATTTTTTTCAAAGAGATTGAATCTAAAAATAGCCTATGAGGGAATGGGTTAAAGTTCTATGGTATTAGTTTTGTATATAGCACATTTATTTCCTTACTACTTCCTTTACCTTGTACAATTAACCCATTCTCTCATACTGATGTCTTATGACGCCTCTGTAAAATTCACTTTTGAAAACATTGTAATAAATAGAGCATTTTCTCCATAGAGCAAATGTTTAATTTATCAAAATGGTTTCAAAACAGCATAACTTTAAAATTTGCCTTTTCTCCAGTAAATCGGTAGATTTGTTCAAAGATGTTAGGTCTAAAATTCACCTATAATGTAATGGGTTAACCATTTACCATACAGAAACCAATATTTATGCATTTGTAAACAGAGTAGAACCAGATCAGATGGCTCCTACTGCCGGGCTACATCTTATCAGGGTCTGCTCTGTCTGTTTATAAAATATATTAAATCCAAAGAAGGATATTGTTCAGCTGCAACGTATCTTAGTTGACAGATAGATACAAAGGTATAACAAATAACAACCACTAAATTGTGTTAATTAGTTTGTATTTAGGGCAGGTGGATACTTAAAGCAAGGTGGGAGTAAAACAGAACGTTCCTATAGGAGTGTTCTGTTTTACTTTCACCTTGCTTTAAGCAGCCACCTGCCTTTAACACAAAAAATATTTTAAGTAATTTAGTGGTTGTTGTAGAGAGGTTTTACTGTAGGTCCTTTCAATTGCATTACTCTGTTAAGTCTCTTTCAATGAGATGTTGTTAAATATCTTTGATATTTAGCCATTTACTCCATAAATACGCTTTTCTACGCCCTTTTAAACAGAGAAGACTCAGATTAGATGGCTTCTACAGGAGCCGTCTGATCAGGGTCTGCTCTGTTTGTTTATGAAATAATCTAGATATTATTCTACAGTTTCTACTGAGGCCCAAAAATCCTATGTCCATCTATCATTATAAAAACTGACCTAATTAATACTTATGACGTCATTTCTTACATGAGTATTCATGGAGTAAAGGGTTAAAGAAGGGTCCTTATCCTTGGAATGTAAACATTACACAATTCAATTGAGACTTAATCAAAGACAGTATGTAACAAACATCCTATCATGATTCTAATATGAGTTAACTCTTTCAACCTGGGCCACACATGTACTGTCATTTGTAAACACTGTAGACCCAGATAAGGGGGCTCCTAGAGGAGCACTCTGATCAATGTCTGCACTGTATGTCAATCAAAATACTCCAGCAAGTGTCACCCAATATACATGACTTTATTATTTCTTCCACGCGTATTGAACAGGGAAAGGGTTAAAGTCATATTTGCTACTGCAGTGCAAAGCGATCTGTGATAATATCAGAGGAAACCAACAAGTAGGCCCTACAGCTTTTGAAAGAGTATTCAAGGGAGACTACTTGAATAAATTCCCTCATTTCATACTACCGTATTTGTTATAGCCATGCGTTTACTTGTTTTAACCCTTTTATCCATGAATATTCATATAAAAAATAATGACATCTTGAATATTAATTAAATTATTTTTTATAATGGCACATTGACGCAATAAAATTTGGCCATAGTATAATCTGTGAGAGCATATCTATTATTATTTCATAAGCAAATGGAGCAGACCCAAATCAGACAGATCCTACAGGAGCTATCTGATCTGGGTCTATTCTGTTTTCATAGGCGTAGAGAGGGATATTTATGGAGTACAGGGTTAAATAAGAAATTAAGAAAGTTAGATCATTTAACCCTTTATATAAACGCATTTTCAACCAGAGTAGACCCAGTTTAGGTGGCTCCTATAGGACAATTGGTCTATTCTGTTTACAAATATATGAGGAAAAGGGTTCCGTCACAGCACTGCTAAAATGGTATGTTTATTCTTATCCCTGTGTCTATTTTCATGTTGAAGACGTAACCGTTACCATATAGAAATGCCTTTTGATTCCTTTGCATACTGAGTAGACCAAGATCTGATGGCTCCTGTAGGAGCTGTCTGATCAGTATCTGCTCTGTCTACTTGTGACAATATATAGATCTGATTCTGCAGAATCTGCCATGGCCAAAAGATCCTCTGTTCAAACGCCCTTATATTTTTTTTATATACATGTAATAAATATTTATGATGCCATTATTTCTTACATAAAGATTTACCTAGTAAAGGGTAAATCGTGCAAGAAATTGGAAAAACAAATACTGTAAACAAATAGACATACAACCAAGATGTCAAGATACGATGCATAAATCAAAACATTTTCAATAAGTGCTTCTTTATTTCTACACCAAACCCTATGTTGTGACCACTCTTTAGAATCGTCTCTAGGATAGGGTTTGGTTTGGTGGAGAAAGGACAATTTTAGTATTTGAGTATGCACCATTATCTGTTCCTCTATAATCTAAATCTACACGTATATCAAAAGATTTATTAATATCAGGATACTTACCCCTTTTCTCTTTGAATATTCATGTAGAAAATGACAGCATGAATATTAAGTAGTGGAAATTTTATACAGGCATATGAACAAATAAAGTTTTGGTTATGGCAGAAACTGTAGAATCATATCTATATTGTTTAATAAGCAAACAGAGCAGACCCTGATCAGATGGCTCCCACAGGAGCCATCTGATCAGGGTCTGCTCTGTTTCCAAAGGCATTAAAAGATGTATCTATGAAGTAAGGGTAAACGTGTGAATAACATTTACAAACAGCAGAACAACAAAATTCATATAAATATGATACAAAAATTACATGAATGATCGTTAAAAAATCTACCTAACATTTCTAAGTAAGATTGGTGTAAATGACACAACCACTTTAAACTATGATAAATGTAAATATATGTGTAATAATAAAAGCATTGACCTTTTGAATGCTGGAAACGTGTGTACTGGTATTTGCAAACAGTGTAAACCAAGATCAGAGGAATTCTTTGATCAGGGTCTGGACTGTTTGTCATTCAGAGACCTCAAGTTAATATCATCCTTTCCCAATAAATGGACACTACCTTTAACCATTTCCTCCATAGGCTATTGTTAGACCCAACCTCTTTGAATGAACCTACCCAAAAGGAGCATTTACTAGAGAAAAGTAAAATCTTAGAATTTTGTAGTTTGAAACCAATGTGAATTTTGTAGTTTGAAACCAATGTGATAAATAGAGCATTTGCTCCTATAGGAGCAAATGCTCTCTTTATCACAATTGTTTCAAGAAGTGGTTATTACAGAGGCGTAGAAAGGCATATTTATGGAGGAAAGGGTTATACAATGATGAGTCATTCGACTTTCAAAATTCAGCATTCAAAGGACTAACTCTTTATTTCATGAATATTTAGTAAGAAAGTATGACTGTATGAATATCAATTGGCTGAAATGTTTATACAGTAAAACCTCTCTATAACGACCACTAAATTACATCAAGTATTTTGTGTTAAAGGCAGGTGGCTGCTTAAAGCAAGGTGAAAGGAGCGTTCTGTTTTACTTTCATCTTGCTTTAAGCAAACACCTGCCCAAAATACCAACTAATTAACACAATTTAGTGGTCGTTATAGAGAGGTTTTACTGTACATGTAATGACATTATGAACAAGAGAATATAAACCATGGTCGCTGAAACTGTAGAATCAGATCTGTATTATTTCATAAGCAAACAGGACAGACCCTGATCAGACAGTTCCTACAGGAGCCAGCTAATCTGAGTGTACTGGTACTCTGTTTGCAAAGAAGGGGACATTCATTAATGCCCTGTTATGAGGTAAAAGACTTAACCCCTTCCTCCCTGATTATTCATGTAAGAAATAATGATGTCATTATACTAAGTACATATAGCTTAATTTCTTAAAATAACACATAGACACAGGAATTTTTGGCCATGACAGAAACTTTATAATCATATCTATATTATATCATAAGCAAACAGTGCAGACCCTATAGGAGCCGTCTGATCTGGGTCTACTCTGTTTGCAAAGGGTTAACTTAGTGTCTAGGTTAATGATCTTACTTTAACCCTTTACTCCATGAATATTCATGTAAGAAATAATGACATTGCGAATATTAATTAGGTTAATTGTTATAATAGCAGAAGGACACAGGAATGTTTGGGCATGGCTGAAACTGTAGAATCACGTCTATATTATATCATAAGCAAACAGAGCAGACCCTGATCATACAGCTCCTATAGGATCCGGGTCTTATCTTTTCGCAAAGGCGTAGAAAAGCATATTTATGGGGTAGTGGGTTAATCAGCTAGGAAAATGGACTAAGCGTACCATTGCCGCAGCGTACCAGGATTATACGTACCATTTCCTGGACGAAGCGTACCAATAATAAAAAATATAAATTATATTTGAATATAACACTAAAGTATTATACTTAGTTTTATACAGTGTTTTCTTATAACAGCCGTCTGTCCAGGGTCTACTCTGTTTGCAAATGCATAAAAAGCGTATATTCATTCTGTCCGTGTTCTGTTGTATGTCACTATGTTTTATGTCTCTATTCATTTATATTAGAGTTTAGAACCATCATATGTAAACCAGGACTGAAATAAAACAATAAAAATAATATGTGTCTATTTTTGCCAGCCCATTTGTTTTAAATTTAATCGTAGAAATAAATACCCGGTTGATTATAACGTTTACAGACATAAATATCCATGTAAGAAATTTTTATAAAGACATGTACTGTCATGTAGGCTATAGATAATTTTTGTAATTTGTAAAATACATGATTGTATAGTTATATTTCATAACCAGACATGGTAGGCCCTGGTCAGACAGCCTCTAAAGGTGTCGTCTGATCTTGATCTATTCTGTTTGCAAACGTGTATTTATGGAATAAATGGTCTAATATATCAGATTAGTGTATTCCAATTGGTTTTCTCTCACATCGTATTATCAATACACATCGGCATTCACACACTAGCGCGTGACCCAATGTCACTTGATTATGGGCACATGCCAAATGCACACTGGCATATTACAGTGAAAACTGTAAAGGAATATCGGTTTTGGAACGAAGCTAATTTCAAGTTTAAAACATTGTCTCAAAAACGATTTCTCATCCTGTTTTTGCATTCTGGTTGTTTTATTTCGGGTCTGACCTGCTTGCAAATACTTTTTGTGTATGTATATAGATCTTTATTAACTTAACCCTTTCCCTGATATAAACGTGTTTTCACGCATCTGCAAACAGAGTAGACTCAGATCAGACGGCTCCTATAGGTCTGCTCTGTTTGCTAATGAAATTTTACAGATCTGTTTATTTTCTAAAATGACTAAAACTTTCCATCTTCTATATTTCAGTTATATTCAGTAGGTATTGAAATTTGTAATAAACACAGAACAGTGAAAGGGTTACTCTACATAGCAATTACCGCACAGTGAAACCCTTAGTGGAAAGTTTACACATTTCCGATATTCGCTATACACAAAAAAGTGATTTGACATTAGCCAACACGCTGGATGGATGAATGATATTCTCAAATTCAAAGTACGTATTTTGAAAGAAACTTTGGACACTGTGTTTAGGATCTTTCTCTTGTCTAGGAAAGTCGGTGTATGAGTCATAAGTTGGACATTACTATGCTCAATTAAAACACATTACGATAAAATAATATATTAATAACATTTTTTATGTTTTTATATACTAATAATAATAAAAATATTCATACCAATTTCATATATTTGGTAAATGGTACGCTTTTATACCAAAAATGGTACGCTTTGGTCATGGTATGCTACGGTAATGGTACGCTTAGTCTATAAACCATCAGCTACATGTACAAACTAATTTTCATAAAGACTGATGCTAAAATACAATCAATACAATGTGGTCTAATACACTATCTTATACCTTTGTTTTAGTAAAACTTTAACAACCTTTTACTTGCTAACTCTACCTGTTTATGTCTTTGCAAACATAACAGACACAAATCAGACTTCTCTCGTGTAGTTGTCTGATCAGCGTATGCTCTGTTTGCTTATTTCACAGATCTAATTTTCTTCTGTTTCTCATTTTCAATTCAGGAACTAAATTCATATTCATAATGAGGAAAGTCTTCCACAAATTATCATCAAAAAAAGGTTTAAAATATAAAATAAATTACTTTCTCTTCTTCCTACCTTGCAATGATTACAAACAGATACATGTATCTATGTATATGTAGACTTTTAATAGTTTTACATGTATCTAATTATATTTCACTTCTTTGTCTGCAACAAAGCAGAATGGTGTCTAATACAGTATAACTCTCTAAACCGGAATTCTAATACAGAAGAATTTAAAAGAATCTAGATACTTTCAGGCAGGTGGCTGCTTAATGCAGGGTGAAAGTCATGCAGAAAACTCCTCTAGGAGCTTTCTGTGTGACTTTCACCATGCATTATGTTTCCACCTGTCTCTAAGACCGATATTTATACTAAATTGAACATCTGGTTTAGAGAGGTTTTACTATACATTTTTTCAGTCAGGAAAAGTTTAAAATCATGATATGCATTATATGTTTCTACAGAAGTCATGGCCACATGAGGATGGCTTGAACTCTCTAAATTCAAAAACATTCTTATACATGTTTGCTTGGTTCCCAGTTTTTACTAAAAATGCAGAAGCTTAGATCCAAAGAGCAATATATAGACTGGGAATCAAAATAAGACTTGAGAATATTTTTTAGCCTTTTATGACTGAAAATTTGTTGTTGAATTTAAGACCAGGCCATAGGCTATGCTTATAAAACTTTCTTCCATGCTAAACTCATTTGAGCATTCTGAATATCGAGTTGCTCTAGTCCAAAGGACAGTTGAAAATAAAATTTTAAACAGAATATAATACTTCTGGTCAAAAATTAAGTTTACTGGTTATTAAACTGTAATAAATTGCCTGTGACTTATCAGAATCCAATTTTCATTCAACAAGTAAATTGTTAATAGCATGAAATAGTTTACAGAGCTGTACATAAGAGGTCTACAGTAAGCCCAATCTAGACAATGGAATTTTAATTTAATATAAATATCAGTCTTGGAGATAGGTGCCTGCTTAATGCAGGGTGAACGTCATGTAGAGAGCTTTCTGCATGACTTTCACTCTGCATTAAGCAGCCACTTACCTAAAAATATCTAAATTCTTCTCAAGTAGAATTGCGGTTTCGAGGGGTTTTACTGCATACTGGAAATCTAACCAAACAAATTGTATTATATTATCATGCCAAACCCTGTCTTCCTGCTTCTCATTAGAATATTCACTGAGAGCCAATTCTAATGAGTAGTAGCATGATAGGGTTTGGTTTAGAATTAACCCTTTCCCTGTTCTGTATTTATTCCAAATTTCCACACCTACTAAATATTCATGGACAAAGCAGTTATAATGAAGTATGGTAGGTGAAACATTGTAGGCATTTGAGAACTTAAAAAACCCAGATCATTCAAATTCCATTAGCAAACAGAGCAGATCCTGATCAGACAGATCCTATAGGAGCCGTCTGATCTTGGTCTACTCTGTTTGCGAATGCGTGAAAACACGTTTATATGAGGGAAACGGTTAACAGATTTTGACAAGATTGGTATGTATTTCCAGCCATGATTTCATAAGCACAAGCATAAATGAAAGGTCCAAAGACAGTAGGCTTGATTCCATGAGCCATAGCATGCCAGTTGCGACATTCCATTCAGTTTTCTTCACTGAAGTCATCATCAGTGTCATCATCGATCTCCAGAGCCTGAAGGTCCGGACTAAATGATCGTACACTAGCTGTATGGCCTGTGGTACCAGAATGTGAGCTGCGACGCAGTCTGAAAAAAACCCAACGAAATATCTTCAATATAATTGCTTATGATTTTACTCCATAAATATGCCTTTCTATGCCTTTGCAAACAGAGTAGACCTATAGGAGCCACCTGATCAGGGTCTGCTCTGTTTGCTTATGATACTATAAAGATATGATTCTACAGTTTCTACCATGTTAAAAAAAGTCCTGTGTCCATTTGCCATTATAAAAATGTGATTAATATTCATGATGTCATTAGTTTTTACATGAATATTTATGGAGGAATGGGCTAACCCTTTCCCTGTTGCATATCCATGAAAGAAATAATGATAGCATAAATATTTCTTAAACGGCATATGTACAGAGGAGCTTTTGAGTCTGATTTATTATAATTCATTAAGCAAACAGAGCAGACCCTGAACAGATGGTTCCTACAGGAGCTGTCTGATCTGGATTTACTCTGTTTGCAAAGGCATGAAAAGCATCTGTATGAGGAAAACAGTTAATGCTACAGATTAAACCATTCCCTCATAAGATATACATTGTATTTAGATCAAACCTCTTTGAATAAATCTACTGTAGGAGCTGTCAGGGTCTACTCTGTTTGTTTGTGGAATTATATAGCTCCGAGTCTGCAGTGTTTGACATGGGTAAAACTTCACTTTTCCATATGCCGTCATAAACACAGGTCATTAATATTCATGATGTCATTAGTTCTTACATGAATATTCATGAAATTAAAGGTTAAAGTAGAATGGCTTATTGCAAGCTACCGATTTATTGTGGACCATTTATATTCAAAAGAGCACCACAGTGGCTCCATCATATTTAGATACATGTGTTCAAAATTCAGCATTCAAAGGACTAACTCTTTATTTCATGAATATTTATAAAGAAAGTATGACTGTATGAATATCAATTGGCTGAAATGTTTATACAGTGTAACCTCTCTATAACGACCACTAAATTGTGTTAATTAGTTGGTATTTTGGGCAGGTGTTTGCTTAAAGCAAGATGAAAGTAAAACAGAACGCTCCTATAGGAGCGTTCTGTTTTACTTTCACCTTGCTTTAAGCAGCCACCTGCCTTTAACACAAAATACTTGATGTAATTTAGTGGTCGTTATAGAGAGGTTTTGCTGTACATGTAATGACATTATGAACAAGAGAATATAAACCATGGTCGCCGAAATTGTAGAATCAGATCTATATAATTTCATAAGCAAACAGGGCAGGCCCTGATCAGACAGTTCCTACAGGAGTCAGCTGATCTGAGTGTACTGGTACTCTGTTTGCAAAGACAGGGAAATTCACTAATGCCCTGTTATGAGGTAAAACACTTAACCCTTTCCTCCCTGATTATTTTTGGCCCTGATAGAAACTTTATAATCATATCTATATTATATCATAAGCAAACAGTGCAGACCCTGATTGGACGGCTCCTATAGGAGCCATCTGATCTGGGTCTACTCTGTTTGCAAAGGGTTAACTTAGTAAGTGTCTAGGTTAATGATCTTACTTTAACCCTTTACTTCATGAATATTCATGTAAGAAATAATGACATTGCGAATATTAATTAGGTTAATTGTTATAATAGCACAAGGACACAGGAATGTTTTGGCATGGCTGAAACTGTAGAATCACGTCTATATTATATCATAAGCAAACAGAGCAAACCCTGATCAGACAGCTCCTTTAGGATCTGGGCCTTATCTTTTCGCAAAGGCGTAGAAAAGCATATTATATAATATGGGGTAGTGGGTTAATCAGCTAGGAAAATGGACTAAGCGTACCATTGCCGAAGCGTACCAGGACTATACGTACCATTTCCAGGACGAAGCGTACCAATAAAAAAAATATAAATTATATTTGAATATAACACTAAAGTATTATACTTAGTATTATACAGTGTTTTCTTATAAGAGTTGTCTGTCCAGGGTCTACTCTGTTTGCAAATGCATAAAAAGTGTATATTCATTCTGTCGGTGTTCTGTTGTATGTCACTATGTTTTGTGTCTCTATTCATTTATATTAGAGTTTAGAACCACCATATGTAAACCAGGACTGAAATAAAACAATAAAAATAATATGTGTCTATTTTTGCCCGTCCATTTGTTTTAAAATTTAAACGTAGAAACAAATACCCGGTTGATTATAACATTTACGGACATAAATATCCATGTAAGAATTTTTTATAAAGACATGTACTGTCATGTAGGCTATAGATAAATTTTGTAATTTGTAAAATACATGATTGTATAGTTATATTTCATAACCAGACATGGTAGGCCTTGGTCAGACAGCCTCTAAAGGTGTCGTCTGATCTTTCACCACCCTTCAGAATTTTTGATCTACTCTGTTTGCAAACGTGTATTTATGGAATAAATGGTCTAATATATCAGATTAGTGTAATCCAATTGGTTTTCTCTCACATCGTATTATCAATACACATCAGCATTCACACACTAGCGCGTGACCCAATGTCACCTGATTATGGGCACATGCCAAATACAAACTGGCATATACAGAATGGCACTGAAGCACTCACCAGATAATCAGAGGAGAAGATTTTCAAAGTTTTCACTATATGTTTCTGTTGAAAACTGGCTACCCCTGTAGCAGGGCCAATTTTGACCCCAGGGCCATAATTTATACAACTTTTGTAGAGGACCTGAACATGATGCTATGTGCAAAATATGAAAGCTGAGAATCACCCAGTTTCAGAGAAGAAGATATTCTCAAAGATTTCACTATTTGTTTCTATTGAAAACTGCCCACCACTGGGGCGGGGCCAATTTTAACCCCAGGGCCATAATTTATACAAATTTTGTAGAAGACCTGAACATGATGCTCTGTGTCAGATATGAAAGCTGAGAGCCTTCCAGTTTCAGAGAAGAAGATTTTCAAAGATTTCACTATTTGTTTCTATTGAAAACTGCCCACCCCTGGGGCGGGGTTAATTTTGACCCCAGGGCCATAATTTATATAACTTTTGTAGAGGACCTGAACAAGATGCTATGTGCAAAATATGAAAGCTGAGAGTCTTCGAGTTTCAGAGGAGAAAAATTTCAAAGATTTCACTATTTGTTTCTATTGAAAACTGCCCACCCCTGAGGCAGGGCCAATTTTGACCCCAAGGCCATAATTTATATAACTTTTGTAGAGGACCTGAACATGATGCTCTGTGCCAAATATGAAAGCTGAGAGACTTCCAGTTTCAGAGGAGAAGATTTTCAAAGTTTTACTATATATTTCTATTGAAAACAAGGAATCCCTGGGGCGGGGTCAATTTTGACCCCAGGGCCATAATTTATAAAAAATTTGTAGAGGACCTAAAGATGATACTATGTGCCAAAGGTGAAAGCTGAGAACCCTGTAGATTCAGAGGAGAAGATTTTTAAAGGTTCAAATTGTTGACGACTGACGACGGCCGACGGACATCAGGCAATCACAAAAGCTCACCCTGAGCACTTTGTGCTCTGGTGAGCTAAAAATATTCATACCAATTTCATATATTTGGTAAATGGTACGCTTATACCAAAAATGGTACGCTTTGGTCATGGTACGCTACGGTAATGGTACGCTTAGTCTATAAACCATCAGCTACATGTACAAACTAATTTTCATAAAGACTGATGCTAAAATACAATCAATACAATGTGGTCTAATACACTATCTTATACCTTTGTTTTAGTAAAACTTTAACAACCTTTTACTTGCTAACTCTACCTGTTTATGTCTTTGCAAACATAACAGACTTCTCTCGCTTAGTTGTCCGATCAGCGTATGCTCTGTTTGCTTATCTCACAGATCTAATTTTCTTCTGTTTCTCATTTTCAATTCAGGAACTAAACTCATATTCATAATGAGGTAAGTCTTGCACAAATTATCATAAAAAAAAAGTACATTATAAAAATGTGATAAATATTAATGAGTTCATTATTTTATACATGCATATTTATGTGTTAACCCTTTCCCTGTTGCATATCCATGAAAGAAATAATGATAGCATAAATATTTCTTAAACGGCATATGTACAGAGGAGCTTTTGAGTCTGATTTATTATAATTCATTAAGCAAACAGAGCAGACCCTGAACAGATGGTTCCTACAGGAGCTGTCTGATCTGGGTTTACTCTGTTTGCAAAGGCATGAAAAGCATCTGTATGAGGAAAAAGGTTAATGCTACAGATTAAACCATTCCCTCATAAGATATACATTGTATTTAGATCCAACCTCTTTGAATAAATCTACTGTAGGAGCTGTCAGGGTCTACTCTGTTTGTTTGTGGAATTATATAGCTCTGAGTCTGCAATGTTTGGCATGGATAAAACTTCACTTTTCCATATGCCATCATAAACACAGATTATTAATATTCATGATGTCATTATTTCTTACATGAATATTCATAAAATTAAAGGTTAAAGTAGAAAAGTAGGACCATTTATATTCAAAAGAGCACCACAGTGGCTCGATCATATTTAGAAATATGTGTATGTGGAATTTCAAAACCTATCACAGTGTGTAATGTACCATCGAGAAATATAACTAACCTGCTACGGTGGTGTTCTATTTGCACCGGTACGTTTTCTAAATGTTTCTGAATTTCATAATTTCTTCGCTGAAATGGCTGCACATGGTTGGCCTGTGGGTCTGCCTGAAAGAAAATAATTGGAGAGAATGTCATGTGTCTGTACCGAAAAAAGACAACGGTAAAACTGTTCAAAAGCTCAATGGGTAATGGTTTTTTATTGCTCTTCTAAATCAACCACTGAATTCCACATGTGGATTCTGATAAAGCTTTACGCTGTTTGTTGGGTGAAATATGTAGATGGGGACGATTGACAAACATTCTGATAAGACACTGCAGTATTCTCAATAACAACCGGCTGGCAGCCAAAATGGTCACTTCAAACCAGATTTTGGCCGGTTCAAATGCGTCAAGAAATAAAAAAAAATGAAAGTTGAAAAGTCGCTGGATCTCCTGATAAGCCTGTAATGTATAAATCTGGCCTGTTCAACCAATTCTTATTAACCCATCACCTAATAGGCTATTTTTAGATTCAACCTCTTTGAATAAATCTACCGAAAAGGAGCACTAATTAGAGAAAAGTAAAATCTTAGAATTTTGTAGTTTGAAACTATTGTGATAAATAATAGAACAACTCTATCTATCACAATGGTTTCACAAAGTCAAAAGTCATCAATATGAAGGAATGAGTTAAGATCACTGCACTGTGTCGAAGACACCTTGTGACACAAGAATTGTCCACTTCTACACTATATGCAAGGTTTAAGGGAGCTATTCTCGTTTGGCAGTCCAAATATTAAACACTCAAAAACATCTCTAAGTTACACTATATAAGTTGAAATTTAGAGCAGTTATTCTGCATTATATTCATCCCAAACCTACCTCATCTTCTGCTGCATTCAATCGCAGTTTCTTCACCTCTGTCTCACAGCGGCGTTTACTATGCTCCGGGTCTGTTGTTCCATCTTGTAGTATCTTTTTCTGCCTGGTCTGAATATGTAGAAAAGTTGCCAGTGAATATTGGTTTGTCAAACAAGTGCCTGCTTTATACGGACCCGGTCCCTCAGTCAAATGCTATTAAATGTATAACTAACCTTTTCCTCATACAGATGCCTTATTACACATTTGCAAACAGAGTATAACCAGCCAAATGACTCCTGTTCTGTTTTTTTCTCACCTTAACAAACAGAGCGGACCCATAACAGAAAGCTCCTGTGAGAGCCATCGGAACAGGATTTACTCTGTTTGCTAGTGGAATTTGAAATATTTGTTTCTTTACCTTCTAAACAGGCTACAACTTTTCACCTTCAAAATTTCATTATAACTATTTTGTACATGAATATTCAGTAGGTATTAAAATTTGGTCTAAATATAGAACAGGGAAAATAATAAGCTTTGCACTGGGAAATCTATGTTATCTTATTTATTAAACAGAGCAGATCCTGATTAGACAGCTCAGTAGCTGTTTGGTCTAGATCTACTCTGTTTGCTATGGCATAAAAAGCATTTGTATGAAGCAAAGGGTTAAGGCTCAATGCAGGAATAAAGTTATACAGAAAGCTTATAATGTAACGTTATAAATATATAGAAGCCTTATGCATTTTTGTCATTAAAAAATGATACCAAACTTTATGGTCGATGACAGATCATCATAAATTTAAATATCAACCGTTCACTGAAGATGCCTTTTGACACCTTTTCAAACAGAGAGGACCCAGATCAGATGGCAGTGCTCATACATCACTGTTGACTAATAAGTTAACAGATACGTAATAAGATCAGCTGCCCATCTCTCTGCCGCTGTATATTAATACACCTTTTAATACTTTTGCATACAGAATTGACACAGATGAGACAGCTTCCGTAGGTGCCATCTGATCAGGATATGTTTGCTTATGAAGCTATACAGATACATGTATGCTCATACAGCACTGTTGATGAATAAGTTAACAGATACATAATAAGATCAGCTGCCCATCTCTCTGTCGCTGTATATTAATACACCTTTTAATACTTTTGCATACAGAAAAGACACAGGTCACACAGCTTCCGTAGGTGCCAACTGATCAGGATCTGTTTGCTCATGAAACTATACAGATACATGTATGATTATCTACAGTTTTACTATGGCCAAAGAAGAATCAGTGCATATGCCATAACAGTAAAACCTATCTATAATGGCCACTAAATTACATCAAGTATTTTTTTGTTAAAGGCAGGTGGCTGCTTAAAACAATGTGAAAGTAAAACAGAACGCTCCTATAGGAGCGTTCTGTTTTACTTTCACCTTGCTTTAAGCAGCCACCTGGCCTACATACCAACTAATTAACACAATTTAGTGGACTTTATAGAGAGGTTTTACTGTATGACATTGTGGGTGTGTCATTGAGATACCAGTACACAGTGCTATTGCCAAATTGGTAGTACACATTACCCGTGTATAAACACTATATATAAAAAAGAATGCTAGGAAAGTGCATTTTCTGAGAAGCTAGTTTGTCTGATAATGTACGTACAGGGCGAGGGAAGTTACCGAAATCTGTCACTGTTGCTAATACTTATTTAACAACTATCTAACACAATTTCTACCTCTATCCTATGATTATATAGTCTCTTGGCCACTACACATTCTGATAATCGTTCAATATCCAGGTATGTTGCTAGTCGATGCATGTCATTGTGATGCTGGTCTTTTGTCCTCTCCAACTGAAACAAGAATGTTCCATAATATTCAATGTATGACTTAATCTGCCAACTAATGTGTGTCATAATGCAAGAGGGCCATTATGGCCCTGATATCGCTCACCAGACAATCAGAGGAGAAGGTTTTCAAGTTTTCACTGTTTCTCTAGAAAACTGGCCACCTCAGGGGCATAATTCATTTAATATTTATTGCAGACTTCAAGATGATGATATGTGCAAAATATGAAAGCTGAGACCCTACCAATTTCAGAGGGGAAGATTTTCAAAGTTTTCACAATACAATATGGAAAAAATAGTCAAACAGGGAGAGCCACACACGGAATGACACCGCATCAAACACCATCTAACGAGAAACGGTAAAGCCACAAGACAAAACATAACAGGACGCATATCAAGACGAGACACATTAAACATTAAGCATATTAAAAAACAAAATTGACCGTAGGCTGAAAGCAGGAGTGCCGCCTTGGAACTGCCAGCAGCCAAAAGCAATAAAAAAAGGGCTACTGGGGGACTTGAACCTGGTTTACGGGTACCCAACCTCATCCTTATCCCACTTTCACCAAAGTCAAAATGTAAATAAAATTCCCCCTCCAGACAAAACCACAACATGCGTAACGATGTATGCCAAAATGAAAATGATTTGAAAATGAACGCTATTAGAAGTAAACAAGCGACGTCATCATGTAAATGACGTTATAATTTAAAAGTACGGGAAAACTATTTGAAACACTTCTACACCGACATTTAAAAGATCAATCGCAAGAAAATACAATTACCAGTGGATATTAATCATACACAACTGTTTAGTTTGAAAAAGAATAAACTTGACATCGTAGGCATGTACTCGATGACTATTCAGGTCAGAGCAGCTGTGGAGTAGTCATTTGGGGTACGACAGAACTGGCAAAATACAAATATCTAATTTCCTCCCTCCGTAAACGGGTTTCAGAGGGAATCTTCATAGAGTATTAAGCCTTTTCCGTCGTCGCACAAGCAAAGAGGAAGGCATAATGACCAACTGTAAAGGGGTCGACCACCAAGCATGTAGTGTGCTGCAATATAGAGGGTCATATCCCTTTTTAATGAATTGTTTTATACGTTTGACAAACAAAGTATCAAAATAAGTGTGTCCAATAATTTTTCGAAGTTTGTAAATGACATCACCGTAAAACTCCGGATGTGAAATACCTAACTTTAGAAAAGTACGTAAATTACAATTGTATTTGCTGATGAGTAGAATATTACGGTGGTAAAATTTTGAAAATGTTTTACGAAGTTTGTCATATCTGTAGCCCTGTTTTAGTAGTTTTTCAGTGATAATAAGGTTACGATTGTTAAAATCATCAACAGAGGAACAAGCTCTAGCAAAACGAATAAGCTGAGAAATGTATACACCGTAACATGTAGCTCGGGGAACATCCCCATCCAAATGAGGATAGTTAACTATTTTAAAATTAAAATCATCCCTTTTGTCATAAATTCCAGAAGAAATTGTTCCATTGTTTATAGATAGATTTAAATCTAAAAAGGCTGCAGATATGTCAGAACTATTTGCTTTATTAAGCTTGAGCTCCCTAGGGTAAATTGAGGTTATCATAGAATCAAAGTATGGGTTATCAATATTAAAAATGTCGTCTAAATAACGTGCTGTATTGTTAAAGGCATTGATGACATCCGCCTTTGAATCGCTGTTAAGGTTAAGCATAAAATCCCGTTCATAACAAAACAAAAACAAGTCTGCAATTAAAGGAGCACAACTGGTTCCCATTGGAATACCAATAACCTGGCGATAAACAGAATTACCAAAACGAACAAATATATTGTCTAACAGAAACGTAATAGCGTCACAAAGATCTAAACATGTCCATGAAGTATATTTATTTGTAACATCATTGGTAAAGAACGCATGTCTAGAATTACAGGCAATAAATGATACTTTTTCTCTGGCAAATGTTTTATTTATAAGATTAGTAAGTTTGATCTTAATTAGATCGTGTGGTAATGTGGTATAAAGTGTAGAAAAATCATAAGTGCTTATAGTGTTAGCTTGGTGTTGCTAGATTTTTAATTTAGTTAAAACCTCATTGGAGTTTTTAATAGACCAAAAAAGGTTAATTCCTGAATTCTTATAAGCTTTATCGCAGTAACGCTTGACATGTTCTTTGACCGCTGTTAGACACGATGTAATTAGTTTGGATAGTGCAGTTGTTGTGCACGAGACAGAATTTGCTATGAAGCGTGATTTATATGGCGTTTTATGGAGTTTAGGTATCCAGTACATCGTCTGAAGTTTATGGTGTGTGATTAATATATCAGCATTGAACTGTTTACATTTATTAACATGTTCAGATATTATGTCGTTTTCAGACTTAGAGACCACACTATATGACTTTGTCTTAGTTAGTTCTTGTTCTAAAACATCCACATAATAAAGTCGTCAAACGATAATTACATTGTTTGACGCTTTATCAGCTGGGACAAACACGTATTTAGAGTGAAATTCTTGTATACTATTTTTTAAGAAGCGAACTGAAGTCTTAGGTTTAGGCGGAAGAAGGTGAATGTTAGATTTGTAAAACGCGATACGTGTATCCATTATATTTGAAATTTGTTTTATCCATTTAGTAAGGGCACTATTGTCTGCATGTTCTCGGCGACACCATTTTACACTGAAGTCTAACAAAGATTCTATAATTTTGCTGCGGCAGATTTTGAAATCTATCAAAGAAGGTAGTTTGTATTTAGGTCCCTTAGTTAGTAAAGTACGGAGACGTTTGTTTTCGATAATGTCAAAATTGCCTGTAATAACATGACCAGCCTCGGCGTAACAGAACTTAGAAGAATTACAATTTCAACTAACAGGAGTATTATTTACAATATTAAGGTCCGATACAATCTTCGTCCGATACAATCTTCAAAAACGTCGCCCCGTACTTCATTCTCAGTGTTGTTATATCTTCTGATCCTTCGAGATCATGAATTTCAGTACTTCTTGTTCTGAAAATTGAATACCGCTTAAGCCGGTGCTAGGGGGCGTGAGCAGTGTTGCACTTTCAATTACTGTTCACGAACAGACTCAATAAAACCGAGTCTGCAATTTTCTCTTTTTGTGTTGCAATTTTTGCTCTCGGGGATCACCCCCTTTCAGAATTTATAATCTTCACTACAGCAGGTGTTAAGTGCTTGTGTGGCGGCCGTAAAACGTCGCCCCGTACTTCATTCTCAGTGTTGTTATACCTTCTGATCCTTCGAGATCATGAATTTCAGTACTTCTTGTTCTGAAAATTGAATACCGCTTAAGCCGGTGCTAGGGGGCGTGAGCAGTGTTGCACTTTCAATTACTGTTCATGAACAGACTCAATAAAACCGAGTCTGCAATTTTCTCTTTTTGTGTTGCAATTTTTGCTCTCGGGGATCACCCCCTTTCAGAATTTATTGTAATTAAAAATAGTATTCCTAATAGGTATTTTGTACTTATAACAGATAATAATTGGAGATTCCAAGTATGTTTCTTTACAAAACAGGCACCGATGGGGGGGTTAATGGTTTTGATAACACCCTTTCCTCCATAAATACGCCTTCCTTCTTCTTTACAAGCAGAGTAGACCCAGATCAGATGGATTTTAGCTCTGGTGAGGTAAACAAGAGGGTCAGAATGGCCCTGAAGCGCTCACCAGACAACCAGAGGAGTAGATTTTCAAAGTTTTCACTATATGTTTCTATAGAAAACTAGCTGGCCATGGGGCGGTCCAATTTTGACCCCAGGGAATTATTTAGAAAAACTTGTAGGGGACCTGAACATGATGCTATGCACCAAATATGATAACTGAGATTAACCTTCCAGTTTCAGAGAAGAAAATTTTCTCAATATGTTTCTATTGAAAACTGCCCAACCCTGGGGCAGGGCCAATTTGACCCGGGGCATGCTTTATATAACTTTTATAAAGGACCTGAACATGATGTTATATGCCAAATATGAAAGCTGAGAGCCTTCCAGTTTCAGAGAAGAAGAGTTTCAAATAATTCACTATTTGTTTCTATTGAAAACTGCCCACCCCTGGGGCGGGGCCAATTTCGACCTCGGGGCCATAATTTATATAACTTATGTAAAGGACCTGAACATGATGTTATGTGCCAAATATGAAAGCTGATAACCTTCCAGTTTCAAAGAAGAAGATTTTCAAAGATTTCACTATTTTTTTCCATTGAAAACTGCCCACCCCTTGGGCGGGGCCAATTTTGACCCCGGGGCCATAATTTATATACCCATTGTAGAGGACCTTAACATGATGATATGTGCTAAATATGAAAGTTGAGAGCCTTCCTGTTTCAGAAAAGTACATTTTCATAGATTTCACTATTTGTTTCTATTGAAAACTGCCCTCCCCTGGGGCAGGACCAATTTTGACACCGGGGCCATAATTTATATAACTTTTCAAGAGGACCTAAACATGATACTATGTGCCAAATTTGAATTTTGAAGACCTTGCAGTTTCTGAGGAGAAGATTTTCAAAATTTTACTATTTGTTTGTATTGAAAACTGCCCACCCCTGGGGGGGCAATTTTGACCTCGGAGCCATAATTTATATAACTTTTGTAAAGTACCTGAACATGATGTTATGTGCCAAATATGAAAGCTGAGGGCCTTCCAGTTTCAGAGAAGAAGATTTTCTAAGATTTATCTATTTGTTTCTATTGAAAACTACCCACCCCTGGGGCGGGGCCAATTTTGACTCCGGGCTATAATTTATATAACCTTTGTAGAGGACCTGAACATGATGATATGTGCCAAATATGAAAGTTAAGAGCCTTCTAGTTTCAGAGAAGTAGATTTTCAGAGATTTCACTGTTTGTTTCTATTGAAAACTGCCCACCCCTGGGGTAGGGCCAATTTTGACCCCGGAGCCATAATTTATATAACTTTTCAAGAGGACCTGAACATGATACTATGTGCCAAATATGAAGGCTGAAGACCTTCCAGTTTCTGAGGAGAAGATTTTCAAAGATTTCACTATTTGTTTCTATTGAAAACTGCCCACCCCTGGGGCGGGCCAATTTTGACCTCGGAGCCATAATTTATATAACTTTTGTAAAGTACCTGAACATGATGTTATGTGCCAAATATGAAAGCTGAGAGCCTTCCAGATTCAGAGAAGTAGATTTTCAAAGATTTCACTATGTGTTTCTATTGAAAACTGCCAATCCGGGGGGGGGGGGGCAATTATGACCCCGGGGCATTTATTTATATAATTTGTGTAGAGGACCTGAACATGATGATAGGTGCCAAATATGAAGGCTGAGGACCTTCCAGTTTCTGAGGAGAAGATTTTCAAACAATTCATTATTTGTTTCTATTGAAAACTACCCACCCCTGGGGCGGGGCCAATTTTGACCCCGGGGCCATAATTTATATAACCTTTGTAGAGGACCTGAACATGATGTTATGTGCCAAATATGAAAGCTGAGAACCTTCCTGAGAAACCCGGGGGGGGGGCAATTATGACCCCGGGGCATTAATTTATATAATTTGTGTAGAGGACCTGAACATGATGATAGGTGCCAAATATGAAGGCTGAGGACCTTCCAGTTTCAGAGAAGTAGATTTTCAGACATTTCACTATTTGTTTCTGTTGAAAATTTCCAACCCCTGGGACAGGGCCAATTTTGACCCCGGGGCCATAATTTATATAGTTTTTCAAGAGGACCTGAAAATGATAGTATGTGCCAAATATGAAGGCTGCAGACCTTCAAGTTTCTGAGGAGAAGATTTTCAAAAATTTCACTATTTGTTACCATTGAAAACTGCCCACCCCTGGGGCGGGGCAAATTTTGACCCCGGGGCCATAATTTATAAAACTTATGTAGAGGACCTGAACATCATGCTATGTGCCAAATGGCACTCGAGTCAAAGATACACACACTCGACATTGTTGTATTTAAACCTACAAGCTGATCATTCACTCCTGTCATCGCGATATCAGAACAAGCAGTTTGTCTAATATCAGATGACATGTTGCTCCGCAGAAACTCAAAATAAGCACTTTGATAATAATTACTACCGATGAAAAATTTATCTTGCTCAAAGAAGTCAATAAAATGTATATTACATAGCTGAAATCGTCGTTGATATCAAAAACTTCTTGGATATCTGTATCACCATGTTGACTTGACTCATACTCTGACATCTGGCTACGTTGATACTCTGACACCTCCAGGAAAGATGACGAGCTACTCGACGAACTCATGGCCTCAACCAGAATATTTTGTATTGCAGGAGTGGGAACGTTATACATTTCGTTACCCGGCTCAGGCATTTCAATTCTTTCACTGACACTGAGATCCCCGATGCTCGTCACATTTGTATTTGGAGTGAATGTTATAGCGATTGTTTTATGTGACTCTTCAATCAACTCCGAACATTCAGATGACAATATGGAGTGTTTTGTTGGTGACTTGTTCAACCTGAAATTATATTAATGAACAAACAAAGTGAAGTTATCACCACAGAGTATGGCAAATAAGATCTCTTTAAAATGGAATTATTTCTTCTAAAATTTATGACAAAAGAGATTGTTTTTAATATTGTAAATTCCCCTCATCTTGATGGAGATGTCCCCCGTGCCCTCTCTTACGGGGAATATATATATCGACATATTCGTTTATATAGAGCTTGTTCTTCTTTTGGCGATTTTAACAGCAATTAAAACACATTACGATAAAATAATATATTAATAACATTTTTTATGTTTTTATATACTAATAATAATAAAAATATTCATACCAATTTCATATATTTGGTAAATGGTACGCTTTTATACCAAAAATGGTACGCTTTGGTCATGGTATGCTACGGTAATGGTACGCTTAGTCTATAAACCATCAGCTACATGTACAAACTAATTTTCATAAAGACTGATGCTAAAATACAATCAATACAATGTGGTCTAATACACTATCTTATACCTTTGTTTTAGTAAAACTTTAACAACCTTTTACTTGCTAACTCTACCTGTTTATGTCTTTGCAAACATAACAGACTTCTCTCGCTTAGTTGTCCGATCAGCGTATGCTCTGTTTGCTTATCTCACAGATCTAATTTTCTTCTGTTTCTCATTTTCAATTCAGGAACTAAACTCATATTCATAATGAGGTAAGTCTTGCACAAATTATCATAAAAAAAAAGTACATTATAAAAATGTGATAAATATTAATGAGTTCATTATTTTATACATGCATATTTATGTGTTAACCCTTTCCCTGTTGCATATCCATGAAAGAAATAATGATAGCATAAATATTTCTTAAACGGCATATGTACAGAGGAGCTTTTGAGTCTGATTTATTATAATTCATTAAGCAAACAGAGCAGACCCTGAACAGATGGTTCCTACAGGAGCTGTCTGATCTGGGTTTACTCTGTTTGCAAAGGCATGAAAAGCATCTGTATGAGGAAAAAGGTTAATGCTACAGATTAAACCATTCCCTCATAAGATATACATTGTATTTAGATCCAACCTCTTTGAATAAATCTACTGTAGGAGCTGTCAGGGTCTACTCTGTTTGTTTGTGGAATTATATAGCTCTGAGTCTGCAATGTTTGGCATGGATAAAACTTCACTTTTCCATATGCCATCATAAACACAGATTATTAATATTCATGATGTCATTATTTCTTACATGAATATTCATAAAATTAAAGGTTAAAGTAGAAAAGTAGGACCATTTATATTCAAAAGAGCACCACAGTGGCTCGATCATATTTAGAAATATGTGTATGTGGAATTTCAAAACCTATCACAGTGTGTAATGTACCATCGAGAAATATAACTAACCTGCTACGGTGGTGTTCTATTTGCACCGGTACGTTTTCTAAATGTTTCTGAATTTCATAATTTCTTCGCTGAAATGGCTGCACATGGTTGGCCTGTGGGTCTGCCTGAAAGAAAATAATTGGAGAGAATGTCATGTGTCTGTACCGAAAAAAGACAACGGTAAAACTGTTCAAAAGCTCAATGGGTAATGGTTTTTTATTGCTCTTCTAAATCAACCACTGAATTCCACATGTGGATTCTGATAAAGCTTTACGCTGTTTGTTGGGTGAAATATGTAGATGGGGACGATTGACAAACATTCTGATAAGACACTGCAGTATTCTCAATAACAACCGGCTGGCAGCCAAAATGGTCACTTCAAACCAGATTTTGGCCGGTTCAAATGCGTCAAGAAATAAAAAAAAATGAAAGTTGAAAAGTCGCTGGATCTCCTGATAAGCCTGTAATGTATAAATCTGGCCTGTTCAACCAATTCTTATTAACCCATCACCTAATAGGCTATTTTTAGATTCAACCTCTTTGAATAAATCTACCGAAAAGGAGCACTAATTAGAGAAAAGTAAAATCTTAGAATTTTGTAGTTTGAAACTATTGTGATAAATAATAGAACAACTCTATCTATCACAATGGTTTCACAAAGTCAAAAGTCATCAATATGAAGGAATGAGTTAAGATCACTGCACTGTGTCGAAGACACCTTGTGACACAAGAATTGTCCACTTCTACACTATATGCAAGGTTTAAGGGAGCTATTCTCGTTTGGCAGTCCAAATATTAAACACTCAAAAACATCTCTAAGTTACACTATATAAGTTGAAATTTAGAGCAGTTATTCTGCATTATATTCATCCCAAACCTACCTCATCTTCTGCTGCATTCAATCGCAGTTTCTTCACCTCTGTCTCACAGCGGCGTTTACTATGCTCCGGGTCTGTTGTTCCATCTTGTAGTATCTTTTTCTGCCTGGTCTGAATATGTAGAAAAGTTGCCAGTGAATATTGGTTTGTCAAACAAGTGCCTGCTTTATACGGACCCGGTCCCTCAGTCAAATGCTATTAAATGTATAACTAACCTTTTCCTCATACAGATGCCTTATTACACATTTGCAAACAGAGTATAACCAGCCAAATGACTCCTGTTCTGTTTTTTTCTCACCTTAACAAACAGAGCGGACCCATAACAGAAAGCTCCTGTGAGAGCCATCGGAACAGGATTTACTCTGTTTGCTAGTGGAATTTGAAATATTTGTTTCTTTACCTTCTAAACAGGCTACAACTTTTCACCTTCAAAATTTCATTATAACTATTTTGTACATGAATATTCAGTAGGTATTAAAATTTGGTCTAAATATAGAACAGGGAAAATAATAAGCTTTGCACTGGGAAATCTATGTTATCTTATTTATTAAACAGAGCAGATCCTGATTAGACAGCTCAGTAGCTGTTTGGTCTAGATCTACTCTGTTTGCTATGGCATAAAAAGCATTTGTATGAAGCAAAGGGTTAAGGCTCAATGCAGGAATAAAGTTATACAGAAAGCTTATAATGTAACGTTATAAATATATAGAAGCCTTATGCATTTTTGTCATTAAAAAATGATACCAAACTTTATGGTCGATGACAGATCATCATAAATTTAAATATCAACCGTTCACTGAAGATGCCTTTTGACACCTTTTCAAACAGAGAGGACCCAGATCAGATGGCAGTGCTCATACATCACTGTTGACTAATAAGTTAACAGATACGTAATAAGATCAGCTGCCCATCTCTCTGCCGCTGTATATTAATACACCTTTTAATACTTTTGCATACAGAATTGACACAGATGAGACAGCTTCCGTAGGTGCCATCTGATCAGGATATGTTTGCTTATGAAGCTATACAGATACATGTATGCTCATACAGCACTGTTGATGAATAAGTTAACAGATACATAATAAGATCAGCTGCCCATCTCTCTGTCGCTGTATATTAATACACCTTTTAATACTTTTGCATACAGAAAAGACACAGGTCACACAGCTTCCGTAGGTGCCAACTGATCAGGATCTGTTTGCTCATGAAACTATACAGATACATGTATGATTATCTACAGTTTTACTATGGCCAAAGAAGAATCAGTGCATATGCCATAACAGTAAAACCTATCTATAATGGCCACTAAATTACATCAAGTATTTTTTTGTTAAAGGCAGGTGGCTGCTTAAAACAATGTGAAAGTAAAACAGAACGCTCCTATAGGAGCGTTCTGTTTTACTTTCACCTTGCTTTAAGCAGCCACCTGGCCTACATACCAACTAATTAACACAATTTAGTGGACTTTATAGAGAGGTTTTACTGTATGACATTGTGGGTGTGTCATTGAGATACCAGTACACAGTGCTATTGCCAAATTGGTAGTACACATTACCCGTGTATAAACACTATATATCAAAAAGAATGCTAGGAAAGTGCATTTTCTGAGAAGCTAGTTTGTCTGATAATGTACGTACAGGGCGAGGGAAGTTACCGAAATCTGTCACTGTTGCTAATACTTATTTAACAACTATCTAACACAATTTCTACCTCTATCCTATGATTATATAGTCTCTTGGCCACTACACATTCTGATAATCGTTCAATATCCAGGTATGTTGCTAGTCGATGCATGTCATTGTGATGCTGGTCTTTTGTCCTCTCCAACTGAAACAAGAATGTTCCATAATATTCAATGTATGACTTAATCTGCCAACTAATGTGTGTCATAATGCAAGAGGGCCATTATGGCCCTGATATCGCTCACCAGACAATCAGAGGAGAAGGTTTTCAAGTTTTCACTGTTTCTCTAGAAAACTGGCCACCTCAGGGGCATAATTCATTTAATATTTATTGCAGACTTCAAGATGATGATATGTGCAAAATATGAAAGCTGAGACCCTACCAATTTCAGAGGGGAAGATTTTCAAAGTTTTCACAATACAATATGGAAAAAATAGTCAAACAGGGAGAGCCACACACGGAATGACACCGCATCAAACACCATCTAACGAGAAACGGTAAAGCCACAAGACAAAACATAACAGGACGCATATCAAGACGAGACACATTAAACATTAAGCATATTAAAAAACAAAATTGACCGTAGGCTGAAAGCAGGAGTGCCGCCTTGGAACTGCCAGCAGCCAAAAGCAATAAAAAAAGGGCTACTGGGGGACTTGAACCTGGTTTACGGGTACCCAACCTCATCCTTATCCCACTTTCACCAAAGTCAAAATGTAAATAAAATTCCCCCTCCAGACAAAACCACAACATGCGTAACGATGTATGCCAAAATGAAAATGATTTGAAAATGAACGCTATTAGAAGTAAACAAGCGACGTCATCATGTAAATGACGTTATAATTTAAAAGTACGGGAAAACTATTTGAAACACTTCTACACCGACATTTAAAAGATCAATCGCAAGAAAATACAATTACCAGTGGATATTAATCATACACAACTGTTTAGTTTGAAAAAGAATAAACTTGACATCGTAGGCATGTACTCGATGACTATTCAGGTCAGAGCAGCTGTGGAGTAGTCATTTGGGGTACGACAGAACTGGCAAAATACAAATATCTAATTTCCTCCCTCCGTAAACGGGTTTCAGAGGGAATCTTCATAGAGTATTAAGCCTTTTCCGTCGTCGCACAAGCAAAGAGGAAGGCATAATGACCAACTGTAAAGGGGTCGACCACCAAGCATGTAGTGTGCTGCAATATAGAGGGTCATATCCCTTTTTAATGAATTGTTTTATACGTTTGACAAACAAAGTATCAAAATAAGTGTGTCCAATAATTTTTCGAAGTTTGTAAATGACATCACCGTAAAACTCCGGATGTGAAATACCTAACTTTAGAAAAGTACGTAAATTACAATTGTATTTGCTGATGAGTAGAATATTACGGTGGTAAAATTTTGAAAATGTTTTACGAAGTTTGTCATATCTGTAGCCCTGTTTTAGTAGTTTTTCAGTGATAATAAGGTTACGATTGTTAAAATCATCAACAGAGGAACAAGCTCTAGCAAAACGAATAAGCTGAGAAATGTATACACCGTAACATGTAGCTCGGGGAACATCCCCATCCAAATGAGGATAGTTAACTATTTTAAAATTAAAATCATCCCTTTTGTCATAAATTCCAGAAGAAATTGTTCCATTGTTTATAGATAGATTTAAATCTAAAAAGGCTGCAGATATGTCAGAACTATTTGCTTTATTAAGCTTGAGCTCCCTAGGGTAAATTGAGGTTATCATAGAATCAAAGTATGGGTTATCAATATTAAAAATGTCGTCTAAATAACGTGCTGTATTGTTAAAGGCATTGATGACATCCGCCTTTGAATCGCTGTTAAGGTTAAGCATAAAATCCCGTTCATAACAAAACAAAAACAAGTCTGCAATTAAAGGAGCACAACTGGTTCCCATTGGAATACCAATAACCTGGCGATAAACAGAATTACCAAAACGAACAAATATATTGTCTAACAGAAACGTAATAGCGTCACAAAGATCTAAACATGTCCATGAAGTATATTTATTTGTAACATCATTGGTAAAGAACGCATGTCTAGAATTACAGGCAATAAATGATACTTTTTCTCTGGCAAATGTTTTATTTATAAGATTAGTAAGTTTGATCTTAATTAGATCGTGTGGTAATGTGGTATAAAGTGTAGAAAAATCATAAGTGCTTATAGTGTCAGCTTGGTGTTGCTAGATTTTTAATTTAGTTAAAACCTCATTGGAGTTTTTAATAGACCAAAAAAGGTTAATTCCTGAATTCTTATAAGCTTTATCGCAGTAACGCTTGACATGTTCTTTGACCGCTGTTAGACACGATGTAATTAGTTTGGATAGTGCAGTTGTTGTGCACGAGACAGAATTTGCTATGAAGCGTGATTTATATGGCGTTTTATGGAGTTTAGGTATCCAGTACATCGTCTGAAGTTTATGGTGTGTGATTAATATATCAGCATTGAACTGTTTACATTTATTAACATGTTCAGATATTATGTCGTTTTCAGACTTAGAGACCACACTATATGACTTTGTCTTAGTTAGTTCTTGTTCTAAAACATCCACATAATAAAGTCGTCAAACGATAATTACATTGTTTGACGCTTTATCAGCTGGGACAAACACGTATTTAGAGTGAAATTCTTGTATACTATTTTTTAAGAAGCGAACTGAAGTCTTAGGTTTAGGCGGAAGAAGGTGAATGTTAGATTTGTAAAACGCGATACGTGTATCCATTATATTTGAAATTTGTTTTATCCATTTAGTAAGGGCACTATTGTCTGCATGTTCTCGGCGACACCATTTTACACTGAAGTCTAACAAAGATTCTATAATTTTGCTGCGGCAGATTTTGAAATCTATCAAAGAAGGTAGTTTGTATTTAGGTCCCTTAGTTAGTAAAGTACGGAGACGTTTGTTTTCGATAATGTCAAAATTGCCTGTAATAACATGACCAGCCTCGGCGTAACAGAACTTAGAAGAATTACAATTTCAACTAACAGGAGTATTATTTACAATATTAAGGTCCGATACAATCTTCGTCCGATACAATCTTCAAAAACGTCGCCCCGTACTTCATTCTCAGTGTTGTTATATCTTCTGATCCTTCGAGATCATGAATTTCAGTACTTCTTGTTCTGAAAATTGAATACCGCTTAAGCCGGTGCTAGGGGGCGTGAGCAGTGTTGCACTTTCAATTACTGTTCATGAACAGACTCAATAAAACCGAGTCTGCAATTTTCTCTTTTTGTGTTGCAATTTTTGCTCTCGGGGATCACCCCCTTTCAGAATTTATAATCTTCACTACAGCAGGTGTTAAGTGCTTGTGTGGCGGCCGTAAAACGTCGCCCCGTACTTCATTCTCAGTGTTGTTATACCTTCTGATCCTTCGAGATCATGAATTTCAGTACTTCTTGTTCTGAAAATTGAATACCGCTTAAGCCGGTGCTAGGGGGCGTGAGCAGTGTTGCACTTTCAATTACTGTTCATGAACAGACTCAATAAAACCGAGTCTGCAATTTTCTCTTTTTGTGTTGCAATTTTTGCTCTCGGGGATCACCCCCTTTCAGAATTTATTGTAATTAAAAATAGTATTCCTAATAGGTATTTTGTACTTATAACAGATAATAATTGGAGATTCCAAGTATGTTTCTTTACAAAACAGGCACCGATGGGGGGGTTAATGGTTTTGATAACACCCTTTCCTCCATAAATACGCCTTCCTTCTTCTTTACAAGCAGAGTAGACCCAGATCAGATGGATTTTAGCTCTGGTGAGGTAAACAAGAGGGTCAGAATGGCCCTGAAGCGCTCACCAGACAACCAGAGGAGTAGATTTTCAAAGTTTTCACTATATGTTTCTATAGAAAACTAGCTGGCCATGGGGCGGTCCAATTTTGACCCCAGGGAATTATTTAGAAAAACTTGTAGGGGACCTGAACATGATGCTATGCACCAAATATGATAACTGAGATTAACCTTCCAGTTTCAGAGAAGAAAATTTTCTCAATATGTTTCTATTGAAAACTGCCCAACCCTGGGGCAGGGCCAATTTGACCCGGGGCATACTTTATATAACTTTTATAAAGGACCTGAACATGATGTTATATGCCAAATATGAAAGCTGAGAGCCTTCCAGTTTCAGAGAAGAAGAGTTTCAAATATTTCACTATTTGTTTCTATTGAAAACTGCCCACCCCTGGGGCGGGGCCAATTTCGACCTCGGGGCCATAATTTATATAACTTATGTAAAGGACCTGAACATGATGTTATGTGCCAAATATGAAAGCTGATAACCTTCCAGTTTCAAAGAAGAAGATTTTCAAAGATTTCACAATTTTTTTCCATTGAAAACTGCCCACCCCTTGGGCGGGGCCAATTTTGACCCCGGGGCCATAATTTATATACCCATTGTAGAGGACCTTAACATGATGATATGTGCTAAATATGAAAGTTGAGAGCCTTCCTGTTTCAGAAAAGTACATTTTCATAGATTTCACTATTTGTTTCTATTGAAAACTGCCCTCCCCTGGGGCAGGACCAATTTTGACACCGGGGCCATAATTTATATAACTTTTCAAGAGGACCTAAACATGATACTATGTGCCAAATTTGAATTTTGAAGACCTTGCAGTTTCTGAGGAGAAGATTTTCAAAATTTTACTATTTGTTTGTATTGAAAACTGCCCACCCCTGGGGGGGCAATTTTGACCTCGGAGCCATAATTTATATAACTTTTGTAAAGTACCTGAACATGATGTTATGTGCCAAATATGAAAGCTGAGGGCCTTCCAGTTTCAGAGAAGAAGATTTTCTAAGATTTATCTATTTGTTTCTATTGAAAACTACCCACCCCTGGGGCGGGGCCAATTTTGACTCCGGGCTATAATTTATATAACCTTTGTAGAGGACCTGAACATGATGATATGTGCCAAATATGAAAGTTAAGAGCCTTCTAGTTTCAGAGAAGTAGATTTTCAGAGATTTCACTGTTTGTTTCTATTGAAAACTGCCCACCCCTGGGGTAGGGCCAATTTTGACCCCGGAGCCATAATTTATATAACTTTTCAAGAGGACCTGAACATGATACTATGTGCCAAATATGAAGGCTGAAGACCTTCCAGTTTCTGAGGAGAAGATTTTCAAAGATTTCACTATTTGTTTCTATTGAAAACTGCCCACCCCTGGGGCGGGCCAATTTTGACCTCGGAGCCATAATTTATATAACTTTTGTAAAGTACCTGAACATGATGTTATGTGCCAAATATGAAAGCTGAGAGCCTTCCAGATTCAGAGAAGTAGATTTTCAAAGATTTCACTATGTGTTTCTATTGAAAACTGCCAATCCGGGGGGGGGGGCAATTATGACCCCGGGGCATTTATTTATATAATTTGTGTAGAGGACCTGAACATGATGATAGGTGCCAAATATGAAGGCTGAGGACCTTCCAGTTTCTGAGGAGAAGATTTTCAAACAATTCATTATTTGTTTCTATTGAAAACTACCCACCCCTGGGGCGGGGCCAATTTTGACCCCGGGGCCATAATTTATATAACCTTTGTAGAGGACCTGAACATGATGTTATGTGCCAAATATGAAAGCTGAGAACCTTCCTGAGAAACCCGGGGGGGGGGCAATTATGACCCCGGGGCATTAATTTATATAATTTGTGTAGAGGACCTGAACATGATGATAGGTGCCAAATATGAAGGCTGAGGACCTTCCAGTTTCAGAGAAGTAGATTTTCAGACATTTCACTATTTGTTTCTGTTGAAAATTTCCAACCCCTGGGACAGGGCCAATTTTGACCCCGGGGCCATAATTTATATAGTTTTTCAAGAGGACCTGAAAATGATAGTATGTGCCAAATATGAAGGCTGCAGACCTTCAAGTTTCTGAGGAGAAGATTTTCAAAAATTTCACTATTTGTTACCATTGAAAACTGCCCACCCCTGGGGCGGGGCAAATTTTGACCCCGGGGCCATAATTTATAAAACTTATGTAGAGGACCTGAACATCATGCTATGTGCCAAATGGCACTCGAGTCAAAGATACACACACTCGACATTGTTGTATTTAAACCTACAAGCTGATCATTCACTCCTGTCATCGCGATATCAGAACAAGCAGTTTGTCTAATATCAGATGACATGTTGCTCCGCAGAAACTCAAAATAAGCACTTTGATAATAATTACTACCGATGAAAAATTTATCTTGCTCAAAGAAGTCAATAAAATGTATATTACATAGCTGAAATCGTCGTTGATATCAAAAACTTCTTGGATATCTGTATCACCATGTTGACTTGACTCATACTCTGACATCTGGCTACGTTGATACTCTGACACCTCCAGGAAAGATGACGAGCTACTCGACGAACTCATGGCCTCAACCAGAATATTTTGTATTGCAGGAGTGGGAACGTTATACATTTCGTTACCCGGCTCAGGCATTTCAATTCTTTCACTGACACTGAGATCCCCGATGCTCGTCACATTTGTATTTGGAGTGAATGTTATAGCGATTGTTTTATGTGACTCTTCAATCAACTCCGAACATTCAGATGACAATATGGAGTGTTTTGTTGGTGACTTGTTCAACCTGAAATTATATTAATGAACAAACAAAGTGAAGTTATCACCACAGAGTATGGCAAATAAGATCTCTTTAAAATGGAATTATTTCTTCTAAAATTTATGACAAAAGAGATTGTTTTTAATATTGTAAATTCCCCTCATCTTGATGGAGATGTCCCCCGTGCCCTCTCTTACGGGGAATATATATATCGACATATTCGTTTATATAGAGCTTGTTCTTCTTTTGGCGATTTTAACAGTCGAACTCTCATTTCAACTGAAAAACTGCTTAAGCAGGGATATAGATATCATAAACTAAGAAAAATATGTAATTTTAAGGTGCTCCTGCCACACGGTATTTCACATCCTGAATTTTATGGTGATGTGATTTACAAACTTCTTGGACATACCAATTTTATCACCTGGTTTACTAAATACATTAAGATCAATAAAAGGGGATATGATCCTATGGTACTACAACATACTGCATGTCTGGTTTTCAACCCTTTGCAGTTGGCAATCACGCTGCTCTCTTTGCATGTACGCCGACAAGAAATGTTTAGTATTCTATGAAGGTGACTTCTTCAATCCCGAAACGGAAGGAGGACGTCGGATATTTGTACTCGTTTTCGTCGTACCCTTTATTACTTTTCTACAGTTACGCTGTTTGCAACTCAATCATTGAGTACACTAGTTATAGGTTGATACAGTTGTTTCACTTAAATATGTTTTCGTTTTAAATGCACTTTACCACTGTGTTTGCCGTCGCGGTTGTTGTAGATTAGTCGGAGAGGGGATACGTTTATTTACACTGTCTTTTAGGTTGGGAATGGAATAAGTGTGTCCCTAAACCTGTTTAAACCCCAGTGACATTTGTCACTGACCGTTCCAAGGCTGTACATCTTCCCCTATTGTTTGTTTGTTACGTCTGTTCGTCTCTTTGTGTATTCTATATATATGTACATTTCCTATTCGTCGTCGTGGTGCTGTTTAGGCGGTTGTGTGTTTTGTATGCGGTGTTTCCTGCATGACTCATACATGTACTTCTATTAAGCATGTGTATCATTGTATCTTGATCAGCGCAAGTACTTATTCATGAATACATGTATACACCAACGTTAATGTATAACCAACAAACGCACACAAAAAACAGAGGCCTAGATAAGGTGCGTAAATTTATACATTTACAAGAATAACTCCTTTATTTCTCCACTTAACCCTATGTTGTAGCCACTCTTTAGAATCGTCTAGAAGAGTGGTGACAACGTAGGGTTTGGTATAGAAATGACGGGCGGCTGTTTGTTCAGTATGTGGTGTTTCCTGCATGCCTCATATTTGTAATTTTAGTATATTGAGTACGCACATTTATTTGTTACTCTAACAAAGCATAAAACACTACACCATTCTACACTTACTCTTCTCGTATTTCTTGTAGTCGTTTTGCCTTCTGCTTTATATTTTGACTTTCACGCTGAACCATTTCTGCTAACTCGTCTTGATGTTTTTCAACAATTGTGCCAATGTTTCTTTTTGCGGTAATTATTTGTTGTTTTACAATGTTGGCCGATGTTAGAAGTTTGTTATCCTGCTTTTGGAAAAATCCTATAGCAGCTGATATGTCCGGTATTATGGGACACCGCATGTCCGTACTTTGCAGCCCGTCCCCTCCTCTGGATGCATCTGAACAAACGGAATCGGTGAGAAATTTATAATTCAAAGTAATTTTAATTGTGACAATGACTGTCTTTATATTTTACATTATACGTTCACCCTTAACCAATTACCTTATAGGCTGTTTTTAGATACAACATCTTTGAATAAATCTACCGAAAAGGAGCATTAACTAGAGAAAAGGAAACTTTTAGAATTTTGTAGTTTGAAACCATTGTGATAGATAGAGGAGCAAATGCTCTATTTATCACAATGATTTCACAAAGTGACATTTACAGAGTCGTCAAAAGTCGTCAATATAAGGGAATGGGCTAAGAATGGTGGTGGATTGCTCTCGGGAAAGTGTCGCCAATGCCAGTACTTATAATTATTTTCGAGAAATTAGATTAGAGTGGCGAGTATTTTAGATTCTAGTAACGTGTTACACAGATTCAAAATGATTTCATAATCGCGGGTTTGCATGTAACACAACTGACCTATGGATAAACATCACAGTTTTTTGTAAGTGATCTATGAACTACTAACCATGGATATGTGTGAGAATAACTCCTACTTTGAATGTAACAATACCTGTTTTGCATATGGATAACAATTTATTTTTTAAAAGTATGTAACTGAATTCAAATGATGCAAAATATAAATTGCATGAACAGAGATGCATTCAAATATAATAAATTCTGAAAGAAAGAGATCCTTCGAAAGCAAAAGCAGCAATACGTAAAGAGAAATCGCAGACTCATTGAGTACACATTTGCCGGAATTTCAGTTGTTGCTATGTTTTACATTTTGTCATGTGTTTACCATATTCTATGTTCTCGGGAAGTCCGGCGGGACTACCTTTATTTACATTGTTTGTTAAGCAACGATAACTTTGAGATAAATGTGAGGTTAGGACGCCCGTAGACCGGATTAAACCCTCAGTGGTGGTTTTGCCACTGACCGTTCCAAGGCGGTACTCTCTTCGTCACCCTTTTATGTTTGTCTTTTTGACGTAAGAATTTTTTATCTCTTGTACTTGTGCGTTTGTGTGTGTGGTTTTAGGTGTGTGGCATGCTTTCTCTAAATGTGTTTGTGGTGGCTGCGTCTTGTGTGTGGCTTTTCCTGCTTGACTTCACTACTTTTCATTTGTTCAGTCTGTTCATGAGCAGTTATTAAAAGTGCAGCGGTACTCATGCCCCTAGCACCGGCATAAGCGGCATTGAACTAATAGCATTTAAAATGATGATCTCGTAGGACCAGAAAATATAACAATCTGAGAAGGAAGTACGGGGCGACATTTACGACCGCAACACAAACATTTAAAACCTGCAGTTGTGTACTCGTAGTATATAAATACTGAAAGTAGGAGATCCTTCGAAAGTAAAGCAGCAATGTGAACACAAATAACCAATTATGTAACAGAATACATGTACAAATGATGCACACAAAAGTTGCATGCACAGAGTTGCATTCAAACATAATATATTGAATATTGCGAGAAGAAAACACGTTATATAAACCGATAGATATTCAACATACTGCGAGAAATGATATATAAACATAGATGTTTTTAATCACGATGTTGCGTGATTGAAGCAAACTGTTCGCTTAACGCAAATTATTAGATATCTAACGGAAGCAGTTCCTCAATTTACCTATCCGAATAGTGGACACTAACAGTGAGTTTATTATTCAACAAGAGACGTTTGTAAAACATGTATACCCCAGACCCACTGGCCTTTGACCTAGTGACCTCAAAAACTATAGGGATCAACTAGTGGTCATGACTAATCACCATAGTTAGTTTGAAGATCCTAAGCGAAACAAGTTATTGATCGAAAACATTTCACCAGTTAAGGTCATTGTGACCTTGACCTTTGACGTAGTGATTAAAAACAAAAGGGGTCATCTAGTGGTCATCACCAACCACCACAGCAAGTTGAAAATCCTGAGCCAAACCCTTGAGCAGTTATTAATCGGGAACCATATATTTCATCAATTTAGGTCATGGTGACCTTGACCGTTGACCCAGTGACCTCCAAAAATATAGGAGTCATGTAGTGATCATGAGCCACAACCACAGCAAGTTTGAAGATAATAAACCAAATCTTTGAGCAGTTATAAATTGGAAACCATTTTATCAATTTAGGTCATGGTGACCTTGACCTTTGACCTAGTGGTCTAAAAACAATAGGGGTCATCTGGTGGTCATGAGCATTCACCACAGCCACTTTGAAGATCAAAAGCCAAGCCATTGAGCAGTTATTGATCGGAAAACATTTCACCAGTTATGGTGATGGTGACCGTGACCATAGACCTAGTGATCTAAAAACAATAGGGGTCATCTAATGGTCATGACCAACTACCATAGCAAGTTTGAAGATCCTAAGCCAAACCCTTGAGCAGTTATTGATTGGAAACCATTTCAACAGTTAACGTCATGGTGACCTTGACCTTTGACCTAGTCATCTAAAAACAATAGGGTTCATTAGGTTGTCATGACCAACCACCACAGCAAGTTTGAAGATTCTACGCCAAGTCGTTTATCAGTTATTGATTGGAAACCGTTCGATCTACCGACCGACCGACATACCCACATGTGCAAAGCAATATGCCCCATTTTTTTTCAAAAAAAGGGGGGGGGGCATAAAAATGGTAAACAACGTGCTCTGTAAAGTGATTCAATTGAGAAAAAAGAGACAAGTCATAAAACTAAAGTTAAAACACGAGGTTTCACCTACAAAATTTGCACAGCTTCAGCGTGAAGATGTCTGGATTCGCAAGGTAATCTGGGTCTAAAGTTTTCACCACATGAGAATGGTCGGTTTTCACAAGAATCTGCAGAAGCTTGGTGTACCAAATATGTGGCTCAAGACGGCATTGTAAGCAGTCCAGCATCAGCATTACTGCTGCTATCTCGCCATGTGTCTCCCTTTCTGACAAAATTTCGTCTTTGTCCTTGTTTGTTATAAGTTCTTCTGATACCAGCAATCCCATTACATCAGCAGGTGATATCAGTCTTTGAATAGTGGGTTCAAATATTGACATCATCTTCCGTAGGTATTGGCAATTATTTACGTAGTCAGGGTCTAATAAAAGCTTCGCTAAATACGGAAAACCTAGAATACAATAAAAATAATTCATCACTTTCATGATAGTTTCATGATGTAAAATAAATACCTTTTTATACAACATATTAAATCACGTATTATTACAAGTCATTACAATAAAAGCTATATTGAATATGAAATAAAAGAAAATGTGTCCTAGAACACGGATTCCCACGCCAGGTTTTTTCTAGATTGAATTAAAATTTATTGACTTAAGGTTTGCATGTTTGCCTAGTGCAGATTTATTTGATAAATTAATATGATATTTATTCAAAAATTAACTTTTCCCGAATTCTCAAATAAAAAATATCATGGTTGGAAATAATGTGGTAACACAATTTTGTTTTATCCTTCTGTGAATGACCTGAAAATCAAAAATTACACATAAGTAACATAGGTGTCAGGCGCGTGACAGTTTCGTATAGTATAAGTCTATGTAAAGGTGTGTAACTAAATGGTCCAAAATGGCAGAACAAATTGCACCAACTACATTCAGCGTCTTGTTACGCAGTCAATTTCGGCTCGATTTTAATACAATATGATTCATTACACATAGAAATGTCAAGCCTTTAAAATACAAGCCATTGATGCCGATCATTAGCCGAAAAAATACTGTACTGTACATTTCTGCGTGTAATGAATCTTATTTGATTAAAATTGAGCGGAAATTGACGTCGTAACAAGACGTAGAATGTAGTTAATGCAATTTTCTGCCATTTAGTTACACACTTTTACATAGTATTAGATACTACACGAAAGATATTCTGTCACGCGCCTGGCATCTGTGATAAGTAATACTTTGTGTGGTGAGTCTTACAAGGAAGTACATATATGAGTCATGCAGGAAACATCGCATACATAACACACAACCGCCCAAACAGCACCACAACGACAAACAGTAAATGTACATGTATATAAAATACACAAAGAGACACACGGACATAACAAACAAATAATAGGGGGAAGATGGAAGTACCGCCTTGGAACATTCAGTGACAAATGTCACTCGGGGTTAAACCGGTTTAAGGACGCCCAACCTCACACTTATTCCATCCCATCCTAAAAGACAAACAATGTAAAAGTACAAAAATGAGTCATGCAGGAAAAACCACATACAGAACAAATAGACGCCCGAACAGCAACACAAGGAAACAGCAAATGTACATAACTATAAAAAAAACAACAAGAGACGCACAAAGACAAAACAACACACAAAAGGGGGAAGATGGAAATAAACGTATCCCCTATCCGACTTATCTACAACATCAGTGATGGCAAATACTGTGGTAACGTGCATGTTTAACGAAAACATTTATGTGAAACAAACTGTATCCACCTGTCGCTAGTGTACTCAATGATTGGGCTGCAATCAGAGGAACTGTAGAAAAGTAATAAAGGGTACGACAAAAACGATATATCCGACGACCTCCTTCCGTTTCCGGATTGAATATGTCGCATTCATTGAGTACTAAACTTTTCTTTTCGGCGTACATGCAAAGAGGCCAGCGTGATTGCCAACTGTAAAAGGGTTGACAACCAGACATGCAGTATGTTGTAGTACTATAGGATCATATCCCGTTTTAATGAATTTTTTAACATATTTGATGAACAAAGTGAGAAAATGGGTATGTCCAATAATCTTACAAAGTTTGTAAATCACATCACCATAAAATTCAGGATGTGATGTCATGTTTTTCTACATATATATCTAAAATATTCTAAGTTCCGCCAAAAACGAAGTAGACATCTTACAGATTCGAAACTGTCTTCATCGATACAGTTCTCTGTACTAATGCTCTGTGCAAAACACATGCATCAGGATGCTGATCTGTGTGGTTCATTGGAAAATTGTGACAGAAATGGTTTGGTGACGACGACACAAGACAGATAATGATCCCTATATGACGCCTCTGAGAAACGCATGCAACACAATAATTTACTATAACCTAATATTTTGATAATTCTTTATGTACTAAATTCACAAATCACTTATAATATAACCATAAACAGGAAGAAGATTGTTAAACAATCGCCAAAATCACCACAATTCAATCAGAGTGTTGGCAAACAGAAAGTACATAAACGACATACCTGAATATGGAAGACACGGTACAACCTACAATGATCATGCTTCAGACCAAATATCAAATAATTCCTGTATGTTTCGTCATTAAACAATCACAAAATTTCAATCAAGTGTCGACACACAGGAAGTTGATGAACGACAAACCTGAAAAGGGGAGACACGGTACAACTCACTATGATTATGTTTGGACCAAATATCAAATTATTCCAGCAAACACAGGCCGAGAAATCCCTGACGAAAGGTTTACAGTACGGACGTACGCACAAGGGTAAAGGACATTTTGTATAGTTTTCAAACGTTTAGTCTGTAAATTCAAAAGCCTTATAAACTTTCAGAATTGTTAACGGAATGTAAATAAATGGTTCTGTATCATGGTTTATTTCGATTGTAAATGTACAATACTTTATACCTGCATCCTGTAAACCTCGAACAAAGTCTGGTGCTGAAGCTGGCTTTTGCATTACAATGTCTAGTAATTTCTGTGTAGATGCACTCTGGTCTTCCATGTGTCGCAATAAGGAAGCTTGGTCTGAAAGAAACATGTGTGTAGCGATTTTAAAGATACAAAACAAATGACCTAGTAAACCAACAGTTAAAAGAAGACAAATTACAATCGCAACAAAATAGTTCAGATGCTACATTAAAAAATTGGAATAATATTTGACCAAAATAATTTACCTCTAGTAATAACATCCGGAACAAGGTGGCTCACAATTTTATCAGCTCTCAGTAGTTCAACAATTTCTCCGCGAAATTCGTTTATTGTCGCTTTAATCTTTTCATTACCTTTGATAGTGCATTTCCGTCTAGTTTCTCCACGATCTAAAAACAATAAAACAGAAAAGTGGTATAATATCTAATTACATTAGTATTGTGAATATTGAGAATTGGTTGTCTTGTGATGAATAGAATTATAAAACGTTAGCTTAGATCATCGAAACTTATTTAAAATCGATGATATCTACAAAACAAACATGATGCTCAGGGCAGGAGTATCCAAACTCAACGATGGATTTCCATTCAGCTTCTAATTGTTTTTAAAATTTACGAGTGTGTTCACGTTTGTAAAACATCAATAAATCCGTTGGAATGATTAGTTTGTAGTTGTTTGCTTTACTTTGGATTTGAACAGAAACATCTATTTCTCAACGAAATGTACCCAAAGATCAAACGAAAGATGAAAGTTTCCAGAAAACATTTTGTCATCGAAGGGTATCAAGGGTTGATCAAATTGATCTTATATCTGGATCAAATGTTTGTATCATTGTGTAGCTACAGTACCTATGAGTGACTTGAAACATCATACGTACCGCCAACTATAATGCGATTTAATATTGTTTCCTTGTCTACCTCCTCTACCTCAGGCTCGTCGTAGAAGGAAGGATCTATAAGCTCGACGAGATCTCTTTGATTGTTTTCATCAAGTATCTAAATAAAGGCAGTAATAATATGCCACTATGTTAGACAACTGTAAAACCTGTTGATGGAAACTATTGAATATGAATGAACTGTTTGATTACGAATGAAATTATTGCAATTGATTATTACTGCTGATACTTTCTCATTTTCAAGCCACTACGATGAAATACAAGTATTTTCAACTATTTATTGCAGTTAGTACATGTATACAGTTTTTACAGAGTTAGAAATGAATGCACTGTTTGCTTCAGAAAATACACTTAACTTTCTTTTTAAAGCAAAAACAGTATAGTATAGAATGTATAGACAGAAAAATATCACTCCTGGAGATGTAAGGCGTTTATGGCTTACCCCAGGGAGGACTGAAAACAACAGCCTCAGTGTATACCTCTCTTACCTATTTAAGCCAATACGAAATAGTACCTTCATTTTGACATGAAGCCAATCCATGGCCAATGTAAACAAAGTAATTTTTTTTTTAAAAGTGTCACCAAACTGACGTCTAATCATGTTCAGACATGTGATAAAAGAGGAAAGTTACATAGATCTCTCCAAATAAGAGGTTTTTGTTTTATCTTCATATATCTGGCAACCATATGATTTCAAAGAAGAAATCCAACGGAGGTCCATATAAGATGCGCGTAAATTAAGCATTTTCAGGAACAGCTCCTTTATCTCTCCACAAATCGTTGTACTGTGGCCACTCTTTAGAATCGTCTCGAAGAGTGCTCACAATAAAGGCTTAGGTGGAGAAATGACGTTTTTTATAATATCTGGGTATGCACCTTTATCTGTAGCTCTGCCTCAATATCTATTCTATAAGCTGTCTCTTTAAAAAACATTACACTGTACATAATTCAAGACACAGAACCAGTTGAGGTTTTGTAACACTGTTTAACAGAATAACTTGGATACTTGCCTTTAAGAATCTGGAATACCACTCGCCAGGCTCAAGGTGTATCTGTATGCGGTCCAGCAACAGCATTGCGCCTTCTACGGCACCTTTGTGTGTCTGTTTTGCCATGATTTCCTGTCTGTCAATGTCACTAATGACGTCTTTAGATCTTAAAGCAGCTAATAGCTCTGCAGGCCTGATACGCAACTCAAGTTCGCTGGCAAATAGGTCTATCAGTTTACTACAGGTATTGAATGTCCGGTTATCTGTCGACTGAAGCAGTCTCACGAGGTAGGAATATTCTGAAATATACACACAAAATATCAACAGCAGACCATTTTACATGTTTTACGCATTTACATTTAACAGCAGTTGTTCATAAAATATAACTATATCGGCACCGACAATAGTAAAATACTCTCCCGACAATGTAAAGTTTCTGTTATTTTTGTTTTACACCATACTACAATGTCTTCATATTAAGATATTACTGTGCTATTTTAGTGATGTATGTCTTTCAACACCTGTTCATAAAACTATGTATGATTTTTTAAAATCCTATTGTATTTTACCGTCAATTTTTCTTCTGAAAACCTAAATTTTCCTCAAATGTTCTATGTCCGACTGCTGTAATTCCGTGAAAATCAACATAGCAAAACACAAATCAAATTTTATATGTAACTCATTATAATAAAGCTAAATATCAAATATCACTTCAGCATCTGCTAGTATTTAGAAAAGAATTTTGGAAACCATAAAACTTTCGGAAAATTTCTAAGTCAACCTGCTGTATTCCGTTAAATATAAACGTAGTGTAACACAATTCAAACTTTATCTGTAACGCATTATAATAAAGCTACATACCAAATATCAATTCAATGATATCTGTAAGGGTTTAGGAAAAAGGTCCGGAAAACCGAAGTGTGACTGACAGACAGACTGACAGACGGACGGATGGACGAACGGGCCTATAGTCCCATTCGGTGTTGCCGGTAGAGGACTAATGATCAGGGAAGTAGACTTGATCATTATGTCACAGCACCTGAATTAACAGCAACTGACTTTGTTAACCATTTAGACGCCAAATTGTGAAAATTATAGAAGTTTATCAAGTGTTATATCTAAACCATCATTATGGTTAGTGCAAAGAGTTATTTTTACATTTGGAGGAGGTGGTCCGGTGCTGTCGCTGCTTGTACAATGATTAAATGCAGTTTAATCCATGCATTTGGGAGATACAGGGCTGACAAACAAGCCAACACATGTAGTTCCAGACATTCAAATGTCTTCATGAGCAACCATATTATAAATATACAGTTGACTTCGATATTTCGAACTTCAATGGAAAATTCAAATTACTTCGAGATGACAGAGGTTCGACTCATCCGATATCTAATCTGAACGATTCCTTAAGTTAACAGCTTAATGCGGGTCAAAAGTAATTCTCAAATGTTCTGTAGGAGCTTTCAGCATTACTTTCGACCTGCATTAAGATGTCACATGCGTTTCTACTTTTTATATATGTGTAGTGATACGTTTTAGCACAATTCTGTATTGTAAATTTAAGAAGGACAGAAACATGTAGATACAGTGCAAACATTAAATTTTTGAGCCCTGGGTAGGTGGGCTGGCGTTGTATGTACCTACTCATGTATGTCCTCTAGGAGCTTCCTACATGACTTCCATCCTGCATTAAGCAGCCACCTGCCTAAAAGTATCTAACTTCTTCTCTACTAGATTTCCGCTTTAGAGAGAGTTTACTGTTAGGTTTAATGTAAGGGTATACATATCGTATACCTACAAAGAACTCGAATTGAATAATTCCAAATGATTACCGGCATGCTGTAGTGCATCGAGGAAAGCCGTCCATTTTCCTGGAGCATCTGAGATGTATACCAAATCCAGCAGTCGGTGATTTGCCTTTTCCGAGGACGAACGATAAAGTCGCTTCAATGCTGTCCCCTCACCTAGTGTGTATACTATATGTGTTAGTGTGTTCATAGCAGGCTCTTAACCTTTTATGTAAGAAATAGTGACACAAATCTACAGATAACGGAGCGAACCAAAATACTAAATCGTCATTTTCCCCACCAAACCCTATACTGTGACCACTCTTTAGATTAGTCTATTCGAGACAATTTCAAAGAGTGGTCAGAGTATAGGGTGTGGTGGAGAAATAGAGGAGCTGTTGATGAAAATGTTTAAATTTAGGCATCTTATCTGGATCTCTTATGACATCATGAATATTAGCAAATTACAGGTGGAGGAAGGCCCTGGTGGAGGAAGGAAAGGTCCTGAATGCTTTTCTGTGCAGGGAGCGAGTTGCATTGTTTCATGCACAGAAGAATATCCGAGTCGAAACGCCCAATATGACAAATTCGCGCGCTCAATATAATTTCATAATCATAACCATAACATTGCTAATTTGTTGTTAAAAAGTCTGACAATAAACAAGATTAAGAGTTTTGTGCTCTAAAAGTTTCACTGTCGATAACTTTGAATTGATTCTTCAGAAGAGTGCTAGCCGATCCACTATAGACGTTTGTGATGCGACAGGAAAGGAGTTAAAATGATATGACCCTTATTCAAGGATTAGAGAAAGACGTAATATTGTGTTGTTCGTAAACCTAAACCTATATGACATGATTCAGTAAGTAAAGAATGTTGCACGATTAACTCATTACAAAATAAACAAGTTATGGGAGCATTGAAAATAATTCCATAGTTTCCAACCGGTTGAACTCTTTGTATCAATTTACCCTTTCATCGCCATTGACGCATACATGCACCACGACAAAAAGTGCAGTCCTTGATCAGACGCCGCCTTTTCAAGTCAGCGTCTTTAGAATCAGTGACTTCACTTTTTGTCTCGATCCTATATCGGTGCTTTATTGCTATGAAATTTGCATTTATTTATCATATTTCCTTATTTTGTCGAATGATTTAACAAAATTCGATTGCAGACGACAATTTGAAATTTGACACCGAAAGATTAATAAAATGCCCTTACGTGCTGCACGTTCACAAGAATCTATGCATCAAGCTTATCTAATCACATAGATCTATATCACTTCTGACACATAATATTCAACAAAAGATCACAAACATGAGTAATAAATTTCATGACAATATCCCTTCTTTGTGGATTTTTTTTAAAACAAAGAACTTTTACCGAAAATCAGAATTAAAAAAAATGATTTTTAAAAAACAAAATCGTATAGTATATTGCTATATATAGTATATTGCTATGTATATTGCTATACCTTGTATACTATACGATTTTTTTTTTCATTTTTTGTATTGTCAAGTTAGGATGTCTAAACGTATTGGAACGTACATGTATTTATAAGCAGTATTTGTGAAATGGCCACACGTCTAGCACCTGTGTATATGACAAGTACACTTACATTGTGAAATCACGGTCGGCACCAGGAACTGCAGAACCGAAGGTCCCTTAATCGTAGACACAATTACATGACGTAACTCGCTCACACGGTCCTCCATGTTACCATCTCTTCAACATGGAATATTTTCAGGGTCATCTCATTTATCTATTTCCCTTCATAAAATATCTAAAACAAATTGTACAATGCTTAGTGGAAATAATTCGTACAAAAAAAATATTTATATCTAGTCAAAACAAAATGTTATATAGTGCCTGTGGCCATGTACATGCTTAGCCCTTATGACTAGGTCACACATTCACGGATCACCTCGCCGGTTCCTCTACGGACTAAATCCTATCACAGATGACACAGAAAATGCCAATTTCCGTAATGAGATACGGATGCACACAACGGTGTGACAACGGGATTTGACGGTCCCACATTCACGGAGTTGACGCTGGATTACCTACGGATACGATCCGGCATCATTCGTGACAATCTGTACTGGTCCGTAGCTTTCCGTATTTTAGCCGTAGTCATATGTAGTGCAGACCCTGGTGGGATGGTTACCGGTCTTTAAAACATGTTTCAACTTGATGGAGGTTGTTAAAGGTCAGGCACCCCCCCCCGCCCAAAAAAGGCATTACTATTATTATTTGTTCCCACTTTCCCAATATTTCCAGGTTCACACCACTGGCACTTGATCGAAAAGGCTATAGTTTTGTAATATGATAGTTATATAATGTAGTGTATTAATGTACTAGTTGCTATAAATAAACTATAGTCTTTTTCGATCAAGTGCAGTGGTTCACACATATTAGAATACACGCAATAGGTCCCAGTTAGCCAATGCTGCAAAACGACGCTTTTAAACATTTCACTATTAGCCATAGTAAGCATAAAAAGGTTAAGACTTGGATATAGGGTGTGCTAGAAAGAATGCCGACTTACCTGTCATTTCTTCCTCTTTACTGTAACTTAAAGGTGGAAGCGATGAGAACATGTTGCCAGGAGACACCGCTGTTGGGTTGTTCGGTTGCTTCCAAAACGACTGGGGTAACGCCCGCAACCTCATGGGTAATGGATCTGAAAGAATTATATAAAATATAGTATATCAGAACCTCTTTAACCCTTTCACCGCCAATGTCGCAAAAATGCACCACGACAAATAGTGCAGTCCCAAATCAGACGCCGCCTTTTCAAGGACTTCACTTTTTGTTTCAAACTCTTTTCCTATATATGTACTTTATTCATTTGAAATTTGTATGTATGTATTTATTTTATTTCCTTATTTTGCCGAAAAATTTAAAAATAAAAGGGTTGCAGACGACAACTAGAAATTTGGCACCGGAAGGGTTAATCTAAACAAAAATAAACATGAGGCATTTTATTTAGCTTATTCCAACGTCCTGAAAGCGGGAAAAATGCAACCAGTGTTGATCTAGATCAGACGGATTTTGAAGGAACTTTCTTATCTGGATCTGTATTGTTGCTAATTTCCAAAATGCATAAAAGAACAAAGATGAAGAAGGTGTAGAAAATACCCCTCAATTTGACATTTTAATTCAGTAATAAACAATACACATTTTAACGGAATTACTAAGGCAGCCAGTTTAAAATGGTTCAAATAGCCAGTGACCAGTATGTCGTCGTGAGCTATTGGGTGTCTTGAAGAGAAGACTACAGAAAAATCTATCTAAAGCGGACGTTCAAATTAGTGTCAGTGTCGGTCTTTAACCCTTTCGCCATATAAACGAATTTTCACACAGGGTAGACCCAGATCAGACGGCTCCTAGAGGAGCCGTCTGATCAGAGTCTGCTCTGTTTGCTAATAGAATTTGAAATAATTTTAAACGGCTACAATGTCCATCTTTCCATATTTCAAATATAACTATTTTGTCCATGAAAATTCACTAGGATATAAAATTTGGAACAAACACAAAACAGGTAAAGCGATAAGACATCTAAGACAAAAGTCAGCTTTAAATTCATTCAGAGAGCTCCCAAAGGAGCTTTCTGCATGACGTTTGCCTTGCATTAAGCAACCATCCGCTTAAAAAGGCTGTTTAACAGTCTGACGGTAATTTTGAGGGGATAAGGAAGAAAATATGACTTAAGAAGTAAAACAGCCGCTAGTTTTTGCAGATGGAAATTACTCAGCCTAGCTATGTGAATCAGCCATAACAAGGAAGAGCTAATGCCGAGTTTGTCAACACGTAAAGCTGAAGATCAACCCCTGGACCTTTCACGGTTCAGCAGGACACTCTACTAGCAAAGAGAGCTCATTTGCAACATTATAAAGCATTTTTGTCCATGTCCCTACCGAGGAATGCTAAACATAAGTACAGAAAACCCTTCTAAAGCAGACGTGGAAATAAGTGCCGACGCCGGTCTGTAAGATAGATGGGAGCTTAACCCATTCCCTCATATGGACGTCTTTTGACGACTCTGTAAAAGTCACTTTGTGAAACCATTGTGATAAATAGAGCATTTGCTCATATATGACCAAATGCTCTATTTATCACAATGGTTTCAAGCCTCAAAATTCTAAAATTATCCTTTTCTCTAGTTAATGTTCCTTTTCGGTAGATTTATTCAAAGAGTTTGTATCTACAAATAACATGTGATGTAATTGGTTAATGCAGGGTGAAATTCACGAAGAAAGCTCCAAAAGGAGCTTTCTTCATGGCTGACTTACATATTGAATAAGAATTAGCAGCTACATGCCCAAACATACCTAAATTATCTTTTCTTAAAGTTCCGGTTGAGAGAGTTTTTAATGTAGTTTAATTTTGACTGATCAATGCGAACAGGCGTTAAATTTTAAGCAGACGACAAACAGGCGCGATAAATATTTAAGGCATGCATTCCTGAATTAAAAAGAATTCTTAGATCGATTGAGTTAATATTGACATGATCGCTTTAAACGTTGTGCAAATGTTGGTTTATCTCTTGTCATACCATATCGGAGAATATGTGGTACACTTTGCAAACAGTGTAGACACAGACAAGATGGTACTAAATATTCCAGATATACAGATTCTAAACTGTCTACCATTTAAACCAAGACATAACTGAGAGAAGGACCAGATACCGCGATAATTACAGCACGCATTTTGCAGAAGACAAATACCTTAACATGCTAAGTGATGAATAAACGTTGGCTGTTTTCAGTTCTATTCATCTTTGATCTTCGTCGTCACTCTTATGAACCTGACACTTGAACTAGTTTTTCACACAGCATGTCTTTAAATATTTGTTTAACCTTTTACCCCATGAATATTAATGTATTTATTTATTTAATTATTTATTTATTTCAGTCTCATCTATACACATACAGTAACAACAAACATGTATAGATAAAAGTTAGAAATCATAATGACGTCATGAATATTAATTAGTATAACTGTTACAAAAACACATTGACACAGGAACTTTTGGCCATGACAGAAACTAGAATCATATCGATGTAATATCATAAGCAAACAGAGCAGACCCTGATCAGACGGCTCCTACAGGAGCCGTCTGATCTGGGTCTACTCTGTTTGCAAAGGTGTAGTAAGGCGCATTTATGGAGTAAAGAGTTAACACTTTCAACTGTATGGAGCAATATGTTATAATCTTTGCAAACAGTGTAGAACCGGATGAGACAACGAGTGACAAACTATTGTATCACTTCAAACACTTTGAGCATTGAACAAGCTATTAATTTTGCTGACGACAGTAACTGTTACCAGTTGGTGTGTAACCTTTAACCCATTCCCTCATATTGACGACTTTCGACGACTTGAAAGTCACTTTTATGTCAAGACTAACTGTCATACATTTGTGTCCGTGCTACATATAAGTGTGCCCAAACCAGTGGCATACATGTATATTTATGTCAAGATTAACTGTAGAATATATGTGCCAAAACCAACTGTCAAGGATTTTCGGTCAAGACTAACTGTCATATATTTGTGTCAGTTCTACATGTCATATATTTGTGCCAAGATCAACAGTCATATATGTGTGCCCAAACCAAATGTCACATGTCATATATTTGTGTCAAGACCAATAGTCAAAACCAACTGTCATATATTTGTTCAAGACCAACTGTCATATACATGAATCAAAACAAACTGTCATATATTTATTCAAGTCAAGCTATCCTATGTGAGTCTTCTGCGTTGTTTTTGCCATGCATTAAGCATCCTGCTTTTTAGGACGTACAGTAAAACCTCTCTATAACGACCACTAAATTGCATCACGTATTTTGTGTTAAAGGCAGGTGGGTGCTCAAAGCAAGGTGAAAGTAAAACAGAACGCTCCTAGAGGAGCGTTCTGTTTTACTTTCACCTTGCTTTAAGCAACCACCTGCCTAAAATACCAACTAATTAACACAATTTAGCTGTCGTTATAGAGAGGTTTTACTATATATGCTCAATAAATAAATGATCGCTTAAGACAGGTTCTATTGTATATCATTTTCTTAAAGTGCAGTGAAGTATAGACGAATATCTGTGGATCAATTACTATTCAATAAACAATAGACACATTACTAACGGTAGGCCCACTGTCATACCTATAGATAGATTTACATGTCCCATATTAGATGAATGGGGGACATCAGGTGCACTCGATATTTATTATTTATATACGTCTTCAACATGATCTATCGGGGCAAATAAGAAATTCCCAACACTATGGACTATGTATACGGGTGAATGATTAACTAGTATAAAAATAAGTTTCAAACATATACTTTACATGTACTGTAACAACTCTCTATTTTGACTACTTAATCAGTTAATCCTTTCCTTCATATAAACGTGTTTTCACGCATTTGCAGAGTAGAGCAGGGTCTGCTCTGTTTGCTAATGGAATTTGATTGATCAGTTTCTTCACTTTCTAAAATGACTACAGTGTTCCTCGCTCCATATTTCATTCTAACTATTCTTGTCCATGAATACATGTATTCAGTAGGTATTGAAATTTGGAATAAACATAGAACACACTTAACATGGAGTATATAAGATCAAAAGGTTGCTAAATACAGAACGATAATCAAACAGACAGCTCTTGGTACAGAGCTTTCTGCACACCACCATCCTGTATTAAGCTATCGTCTGTCTGACTTATCTCCCAGAAACATTTACATGTATCTATATTTTGAGTGGCCATTATAGAGAGGGTCCACTGTATTGGTCATTGTAGAGAGTGTTCACTTTAGTAGTTATTGTAAAGAAGATTCAGTGTGAGTTGTCATTGCAGAGAGGGTTCACTGTAAGTGGTTATTGTAGAAAGGGTCCACTCTGATAGGTTATTGTAGAGAGAGCTTAAGCTGAACGGCCATTGAAGAGAGGGTTCGCTGTAAGTGGTCTTTGTTCACAGGTGTCATTATCGGGGGTAATTGTAGAGAGGATTCACTACGAATTTGCAAACATGGTTGACCTAAATTAGGCAGCTCCTTAAATAGTTGTCTGATCAGAGCCTACTGTTTTTGCTTTTATGTTACAATGTTTACCAGTTCGTATGTTTCAATGCGATTATTAATTCGTATTCATAGGGCATGCGTGTAGATGAGTCCTAATGTAATGTACAGACCGTGGCTGTATGGGTCTGAGGGCATGCTCCCCCGGAAAACTTTAGAATTTTGTAGTTTTGAAAACAATTGCGATAAATAGAGCATTTGCTCCTATAGGAGCAAATGTTCTATTTATCACAATGGTTTCAAAAGGTAGCTTTTACAGAGGCGTCAAAAGGCGTCAATATGAGGGAATGGGTTAAAGCTTACATGACAAGACAAAATATTTATCAAAGTCTACCACCTTAGTCTTCAAATTTTGTTCCATTTTTGGCCATAATGATGTTTTCATCTTACAGATTGATGTTACGCCAGTGCGTAAGTGTGTGTCGCTAGGTATACGCCCCTGTAAAGGCGGAGCTTTGAATGAATATTCACCAAATAAAGAGTTAACAAAATATGTTTTGTTTCAGAACATGATGCCTGTGAATGCACGTAGGAGCATGCTTGGCAATCGATTTTTAAGTACATTGCAGTTTTGTTTTCAGCTTTCGATTCCTCTCCGTTGGCTATATCAGGCGAGATGTTTTATCTAAATCTTGATCACAATCTTAAGCTGTGTCTGGTCTAAATGAGACTAAGCAACTTTTGTTCGCAAACAAAACCCCGTCTGCTATTAAAGTTCTATTAATGCTATCTCAATGGTCATCATATGGTATGGTATGGATCCAAATCAGACGTCGAGTTATTCAGCGTCTTACCCTCTTCTAAGCTGATGTTCACGCCTTTGGAAATACAGCAGACCCAGATCAGATTGTCCTATTATGAGTCGTCTGACCAGGGTCTACTCTGTTTCCTCATTAAAGTATAATAGATCCGACTATATGTACAGCTTCCAACAATACAAAACAATCGTGTGTACATTGTAAAAATCCAGCCAATAAATATTCATGCTGTCATTATTTCTTGCATGATTAGGGTTAGCAAAACTTATATCTCGTGAAAATAAGTATAGTGTTTCTTAGTATTAGTGTTGACGAATGCGTTGCTCATTCATGTCAGTCACGTGACTTACAGGTGATCGTTGACCTCGTTCTCAGAAAGCGGAATTCTAATCAATGTTTCATGGTTATTTCTTCATACAGCTTTTTACAATGGCTGACCGCGATTCGGCCAAATCAACACCAGCTACCAATAAATCAATTTATTGTACTAGATCACGTGTCTTGTTAATTAACTCTAATGCACTAGTATGGGAAGTAATTATCCTTCTTAGGCCAGGGCCAAGTTAATTGTGAGAAGTAAAACGTACAAAGCTGTTGTTAATGTCCACACACATTAAGTTCCATTTGATATTAACTAATTATAGGGGGAAAACTACATGTATATCAAATGACATTTAAAATAACATTGGTATATCATTGGTATATCATTGGTTAAAATTTGGTGAGATTCAAATGCTATAATATTTTACCAAATATGTATTCTTTTGAAGACATTGAAAGCATTCCTACTATTGCCTAATGATTCGATTAAAGTAATTAGGTCCGTGTACAATTCTGAAAATCATCATTCATCATCACCACAAATACTACTACTACAACAACAACAACAACAACAACAACAACTACTACTACTACTACTACTACTACCCCTTCTACTACTACTACTACTACTACTACTGCTGCTACTGCTACTGCTATTATTATTATTATTATTATTATTATTATTATTATTATCATTATTATCATTATTATTAGTAGTATCGTCATTATTATTATTATACACCATATTATTATCGTCATTATTATTATTATAAACCATATTTACGATTTATATCGATCAAAATTTGATTTGTTTAAGTGGGCCGGTGTTGACTGCTGTATATTACCAGGACAACCCCTGTTGGATAAATATGGATGGTTGAGCTTTGTAGCTATTTTAGAAAGTAAAGAAACAATTCTATAAAATTCTATAAGCAAACAGAGCAGACCATGATAAGACGGCTCCTATAGGACCCGTCTGATCTGAGTCTACTTTGTTTGCAAATGCATGAAAACACGTTTATATGAGGGAAAGGGTTAAGCTTTTACCTCACAGGTATTTATACAAGAAGTCGTGACTTCGTGAATGCATGTGTTTATTACCTGAAATTGTTTATTGGTCAATGAAAATGCGCGTTGTTTTGTCAATTCAGTAAATGTAGAATCATATTTTTATTATTTCATAAGCAAAAAGAGTAGACCCTGTTCAGATGGCTCCTTCAGACGCTGTCTGATGGCAAAGGTGTCGGGACTCGCCTATATGAGGAACTTTGACTAATAAATAGTACGTTATTTAACCCTTTCACCGCCGATGTCGTATTTAATGCACCACGACACTTAGTGCAGTCCCAGATCAGACGCCGCCTTTTCAAGGCGGCATCTGCTCAGAGACTTCACTATGTGTCTCAAACTCTATTTCTATATCTGTGCTTTATTCCTTTGAATTTTGCATTTTTTTTATCTTATTTCCTTAGTTTACCGAATAATTTAACAAAATTGGATTGCAGACGACAATTAGAAATTTGGCGCCGAAAGAGTTAGAATCAATTAGTAAAGGGTACATAAATCTATATAACTGTAAGCTCACAATGAAAACAGAAAATGGTTTAAAGTATGGGATTGAACATTTTCCTTCATATAAACGTGTTTCAAGCATCTGCAAACCTAGATAGAGCCAGTAGACCCAGATTATAGGAGCCGTCTAATCAGGGTCTGCTCTGTTTGCTTATGGAATTTAAAATACATGTATTTGTTTCTTTACTCTCTGAAATAGCTACAATGGTCCACCTTCCACATTTCATTATAACATGTTTGACCATGAATATTCAGTAGATATTGAAATTTGAAATAAACACAGATCAGGGAAAGGGTTAACACACCTGCTTATTGCAATCTAAAGCAGAATAAGCCTATGTAAAACTTAGAAAATGTGAAGAAAGTAGATTCTGATCAGACAGTTCCTTTGAACAGGGGATTTCTGGTCTGGGTACATACACTCCGGTTGCAAATAGTTACAAGTTGTAGTGCCTAATGTGGTTGTCTTTTCTCTACAAATGTGATAATGTAAAGATATGCTCTATGGCCAATTTCAAACACACGCTCGCACTAAATTGCCGTTTTGAACTCATTACAAACTACATGATAATACATTGGAATTTTCGAGTTGTAGAATGTATTGATATGTCTGTAATTAATATTACACAAAGATCCACATAGATTCGACCTAGATACGTGAACAAAAGGTGCGAGGTCGTATCGTATTGCTAAACTCGTAATGGCTGAGTAATGACCATGCGGCGTGAACATTGAATTATCTTAGTTCATCTCATGCTAATAGCGTATATATCTGCATTTGCAAATAGTGTAGACCCATATGAGACAGCTCCTAGAGGAGCTCCTAGAGGAGCTGTCTCATATGGGTCTGCACTATTTGTCATTATGATTCAGTGGCTACAATTAATCTGACTGTATAATGTTTCAGCTCATTAATATTCATAGTGGATGGATTCACATTTGAATATTCAGCATGATAAGGGTTAAATGTTCCCATACAGATAATCCCTAAGTACTACGTGCCTCGCTTGTATACAAAATATTTGCACATATCATCATCTAAATTCGGTCGTAGTCGACGATTTGAAACGTCAATGTTCTAGATTTATCACCGGGTTGATCGGTAGTTTTCATTCACTTATTTCTATATCAAAATGACTAATAAAACTCTTTCACGCATTCAAACATCATCATGTTATTTATTAGATATTCTGAGCTATACTGGCCTATGCCTGTATTGCTGGAGCTGGTTAATTTTGTTAAATTAAACAAGAGCACCGCACGCGGATGACAACCCTGTCTGAAACGATAATCAAAATGGCAATAACCTCACGAGAGGACAGCCACTGCGGTGGTAATCATTAATCAAGTGTGTGAAATTTATTGATAAGGACAGCTGTACTGATGTAAAAATGCGACGAAGTGTCGATTTTTTTCACAACAACCACGGCGACACTCATGACGTCAACGGCGATACCACGACGTCAACGACGTTACTCACAACGATACCGACATCAACGGCAACGACACCTACGACAACGTGACCCATAACGACAACGACACTCACAATGACAACGGCACCCACAACGACACACACGACGACACCAACACACACACCGACAACGACGACCCACGTGACGACAAAAACACCCATGACAATACCCACAACACATACAACGACTCCCATGATGACAACACCACACATGACAGCCACGATGACAATAGCACATACGACACATACAACGACACCCACGTCGACAACAACACATACGACACATATAACGACACCCACGATGACAACAACACATACGACACATACAACGACACCGACGATGACAACAGCACATACAACAAAACCCACGATGACAACAACACATACAACAAACCCCACGATGACATGATGCCTATGACAATACCTCGACATTTTTTCTCCGAAAAACAGACGAGCTAAAATGTTGTTTTGAACAGAGTAAATGTTAATTTGCGGAACGCATATTAAGTTGGCAAAATATCATTATCGGGTCAAGACTAATGACTTCCAAATGCTGCCAAATTTCAATAATGCTAATGACTCATTACAGATCATAAACTCACATGCGATACTGTATACATTACTATATTGCCTTTAATCTGAATTTGTTTAGTACTGCATTCTATAATTATGTATATTTTCCATTTCCTTTAATCATTTACCTCATATTCCTACCTTTTTACGCCATTACAAATAAAGCATACCCAGATCAGACAGCTCCTGTATGAACTGTCTGATCATGGTCTGCTCTGTTTGCTTATCCCATTCCCTCAAGGCTATTTTTAGACCCAACTTACTCGAATAAATCTACTAAAAAGGAATATTTACAAAGGAAATTTTTTGAACTGCTTAGTTTTGAAACCATTATGATAAATAGAGCATTTGCTCCTATGAAGCAAATGCTCTATTTATCACAATGGTATCAAAAATGACTTTTACAGGGGTGCCAAAAGGCGTCAATATGGGGAAATAGGTTAAGTATGTTAAGGACTGGTTCTCCAAGGTTTGTCGGGGCAATGAATGCCCTTATTTTGATTGACAAAGTCTTATGCTACAAGAATAGAGTGAACACGTTACATGTTGAATTTTCATGTAAGAGATAATGACATCATGAATATTCATTAACTGAATTTATATAAAAGCATATGTTCACAGGTTTGTTTGGTATTGGTAGAAACTGTAGAGTCAGATGTATTTTAATTTGATAAGAAAACAGCTCCTATAAGAGCCGTCTAAGCTATACTCTGTTTGCAAGGGTTTCTATGAAGGAAATGTTAACTAGCATTAACTCATTTTCTCCTGGGCTATTTTTAGATCCAACCTTTTTTAATTAATCTACCGAAAAGGAGCATTAACTAGAGAAAAGGACATTTTTAGATTTTTATAATTTGAAACCATTGTGATAAATAGAGCATTTGCTCCTATAGGAGCAAATGCTCTATTTATCACAATGGTTTCACAATGTGAATTTTATAGAGGTGCAAAAATGCGTCACTAGGGGGCAATGTGTTAATGGGTGGAGTTTTACATGAATATTCAGCTTATAAAGGGCTATATCTCCAAATTTGACCAGTTTGTTCATGTCTATATAAAGCATGGTTTCTGAACGGCCACTGCGTTTATCAGCGTATGGTCTGTATTCATGTAAGAAATAATGACATCATGAATATTTAAGCTATTTTTTTTATAACGGCATTTGTACAGGGTTGTTTTGGTGGTGGTAGAAACTTTACAGTCGGACTTGTTTATAATTCCATAAGCAATCAGAGCAGACCCATATCAGACGGATCCTATAGGGTCTGTTCTGTTTGCTAATGGAATTTGAAAGATGTTTCTATACTTTCTAAATTGACTACAATTTTCCACCTTCCATATTTCATAATTACTATTTTGTCCATGAATATTCAGTAGGTATCGAACTTTGGAAATCTTATACAGGATTGTATCTCCCTTTTTGATCAGTTTGTTCATGTCTATAAAAAAGCATGGTTTCTGAACGGCCACTGCGTTTACCAGCGTCTAGTCTGTATTCATTTAAGAAATAATGACATCATGAATATTTAAGCTATTTTTTTTATAACGGCATAAGTAAACAGGATTGTTTTGGTGTTGGTAGAAACTTTACAGTCGGACCTGTTATAAACAGCAAACAGAGCAGACCCGTATCAGACGGCTCCTATAGGGTCTGTTCTGTTTGCTAATGGAATTTGAAAGATGTTTCTGTACTTTCTAAATTGGCTACAATTTTCCACCTTCCATATTTTATACTATGTTTGTCCATGAATATTCAGTAGGTATCGAAATTTGGAAATCAGGAACTTCACTTTTTGTCTCAATCTCTATTTCTATATCTGTGAACCGTTGGACTTTGTATTTATTTATCTCATTTACCGAATGATTTAACAAACTTGGATTGCAGACGACAATTAGAAAATTGGCGTCGAAAGGGTTAAACTTACATGCACGTTAAACCTTTACCCAAAGAATAATTATACACGAATTCACGACTTCATAAATTATCATTTAACCCTTTCGCTGCCAAATTCTGTCGTCTGCTAACTTTGTCGTCTGCTACAATTTTTTTTAATTTTCTTCATTTTTGTTTCAAAAACATAGTAGCCTAACAGTTACAAACAGTTTGGATCCTGATGAGACGCCGAGTTACTCGGCGTCTCATCTGGATCCAAACTGTTTGCATAGGTAATCACAGATCCGGCATTGGCAGCGAAAGGGTTAATGAGTTTTAAGTTTTCCCAGAGAATATATATTTTACATTGATGAGTAGGGTGGTAAAGCAGTTTTGATATCTCTATAAGGTACCAACTTACCCGACTTATCACCTGAATCAAAATTGTTTGTAAAAGTTATTACAAGTTGATCAAAAGTTTGATATTGTTAAAACGTATCAACTAAAGTCACAAGCACTTTGTATATGGCTGCACCGTATTATCCCTAAAAAAGCTCGCAAAAGTGTTTCTTAAATTTTGAACGGAGGTGATTGCTTAACCCTTTCCCTGTTCTATGTTTATTACAAATTCCAATACATATACCTGAATAGTTATGAACAAAATATTTATAATGAGGTGATTCAGTGTAGCCGTTTTAGAAGGCATATAAACAGATCTATCAAGTTCCATTAGCAAACAGAGCAGACCCTGAAACTATAGGAGCCGTCTGATTTGGATCTACTCTGTTTGCAGATGCGTGAAAACACGTTTATATTAGGGAAAGGGTTAATATAATTACAGAATGATAGCAGTGCCGAAAGCCTACAGAGGAACTTTCTGTAATGCTTTCAGTCTGCATTAAGGTACTACCTGTATTTTTAAAAACCTATATATTTATTTTGTTTAATGGTTATAATATACTTATTAGGGTATGCGTTGCTATACTGTTCGTTAGCCCCCCACACACACACACATACACACATACACCCCACCCCATTTGGGGCGTTCATTAGATAGACTACGGTTTATATGGTTTTGTCACATTTCAATCTTTAGCCTGCTGAGCAGCATTTCCCCCGATAGAAAACGTTATTTTTTACGTGAATTTATCTTAACACGACTTAAGTATCAACTAGTTTGGAACATAATGAGACGCCTGATCACTCGGCGTCAACTAGTTTAGAGCCTAATGAGACGCATGATCACTCGGCGTCAACTAGTTCAGAGCCTAATGAGACGCCGGATCACTCGGTTATCAACATATTCACTTGTAATGTGCTGAAAGTTAATCTGGCTTAAAGTGAAGAATCAAATATTGACCGCCATGATCCCTCCCACTTGACCTTTAACGCGTTCGATGTTGACGTCAGTTTTGAAAATCGCGTATTTTTGCGTATAAAATATATGACATCTCTGCAAATAATTACAGCACCAAAATGAAATTTATATTGCCGGAAAGAGCTAAACACTACCTTGCCGACTATTACATTTTTACGTTTCTATGTATTTCTCGGTTAATTTTATAATGAAAAACTATCGGCGACGTCGTCATTTTTCCGCGGGTGAGATGTAACACAAAACGGGTGTCTGCAACATTCAAATCCTATTTTATTGTTGACTGTGTGGATATTGTTCCGGCAAAAATCACCAGATGAGGTTACGTCGTTTCAGCTTCACGTTGCTACAACGTCCGGACAATAAAATAGTACATGAACAGTTACAATTCTATAAAATCAACAACGAGGAAAAGGAGAGATTTTAGAAATAAAATCATCGACATGTTGAGTGTTATGATGTATTCACAGCAAAATTAGTTTTTTTTAAAAGTATCATATATGTTGTAAAAGTACATTTGATATGCTTAAAAATGATATATGTTAACCAGACATTTAGTAAATGGAATAACGCGAAAAACGTGAACATAAATGTCTAGCCACTATGTAACACATGGGTAAAATGTCGACAAATTACCATAGTGTGTGTCTTCGATCTTAATTTGTGAAATTATACCTGAACCAAACAAAAATATATTTGGAAGATAAAAAGTACATGTGTCCATAAACATAATAAAATAATTTTCGGGAGGTTCAAACAATATTTTTGGTGCTTAATAGCGGAACTAAAATGTCTAGCCATGATGTGACGCTTACGTCACTCTGAGCGCGGAATCGACGTCGAGTATCTCTAAACATTTTTGCTCATAACTTTCATAGTATATGAAAGATTTTAATAAAAAAAAAGACGCGTGCCTACAACTATCAACCGTTTATCGTCTCATGTTCGGTTCGGGAAATTAGGATAGATAGAGTGTGCACAAAGTGGAATTGCGTAGTTTCCAGGATAAAAACAGGTCAGTATACGCAGTTCCGGTTTACACAAAAAATATTCAACATATTGTACCAAGTCGTACATATAACGATTTATGGTTCATTGGAGCGGGTACTCGTCTTTATTTCGTTAAATTCTTTCAAAAAGTATGAACGTTATAAAATATTTCCTACGTCGATTCCGCGCTGTTCGTATTACATCATGTACAACAGTACGATAGTTTGGTATCGACATTAGAAATGCTTGTATTTAAAGTATGTACAAATGAACAAGTAATAAATACATATAATTTGTATCGATTACAAATTGGTTTCAATTATATACTATGTACATCCATTTAAATTATTTCTTAAAGTTTGACCCAATATGTTGCGTATCACGCAAAATCGCCCTGTTTGACGTCGTAAACGGACATCAAACGGCAACGTACTGTGGTTGAGATATTATTTTTCAGAATGGCGTCTTATCAACTGCAGTTCTAAATCCTTGCACATACATTCAAAACAGGTCACTGTAAACACATGTCAAACATAAAGAAAATCGTGTGTTATTTAATTGACAGAAATAGAACATGAATTGAAACCGCTGTTTCTGGTCTTATCAATACTATTTTTTCTTAATCCGTGTGTGTTGATATCATACTTTTTATACGAAAATGTCAGAAATTTATTCCGGAATAAGTACATGTATTACTTTTAAATATCGGACAATTTATTTACAAACAACATGCATTTGAGTAGCACTGCTGACATCACGGCGTCGCAGTAACGGCGTTACGCATACTGACGTCAACAAAGAACGTAACGTCTTGTAAAAGTGCTGCAAAACGACACCTAAGTGCTGCAAAACGACGCCTTACCTGTATAAAAAAAAACCTAAACGTATCTTCCAAAATTTAATGCTTAAATTTTGAACAAATATTAAATAAATGAATTGTAGAAATTTGAATAAAAAGGGTGATCATAATGATGTATATTTCATGATAAATCCGTGGGTATGTAATAAAAGGTCAAGAAAGGTAAAAGTGTGTCTAGTGTAATATTTATTATTTACGATATACATATAGTTACCGTTGAACATGCACTAAATTAATTAAATAAATTGTTAACAAGCTTAGCTCTCTAAACGTACGGTATGTGGGATTAGAATGATTGCAATGGTGTATGAGAGACTATTTTGAGACGACCCCTACTCGCTAAAATTCGCTCTCGATAAGTAGCAATGTCCAGTATGGAATCTTGATAAAACAGTGCATTCAAATACTCTTAACGTTGCTTTCCTTCATGTTAACCCCTTTCCTTCATATTGACGTGTTTTCGCGCATTTGCAAACAGAGTAGATCTAGAACTGACTGCTCCTATAGGAGTCGTCTGATCAGGGTCTGATCTGTTTGTTTTTGACATGATATCGATCTGATTCTACAGTTTTAGTCAAAGAAAAAATGTCATTGAAAACAATGAAAAGTTAACCCTTCGCTTGCTATTCGCGTCAATATTCGTACCTGTAAATATTGAAGACCCAGATGAGATAGCTCCTGAAGGAGCTGTCTCATCAGGGTCTGCACGATTTACAAATTGATTGTGCAACCAGTGCACTCCACAGCAGTGCTACTTGTACACAGTGAAGATATATGTAATTATACAACAGGACATGGGTAAAGAAGGAGAAATGTGTATTAAAATTCAGCAAGCGACGAGTTAACATTATAAAAGTTCATATAATTAATATTCATGATGCTATTATTTCTTCCCTAAATATTGAACAAGGAAAGGGTTAACTCTTTCGCTGCCATTTATTGTCGTTTGAAAATGATGTGATCGGCTACAATCTTTGTTTTGTTTTTCAATAAAACTTACCATAGTAACAAACAGTTTGGATCCTTAGGAGACGCTGAATGTTTCGTTGTCTCATCTGGATCCAAACTGTTTGCACAGGTAATCACATATGTGAAACTGACATTGGCAGCGAAGGAGTTAAACACAATGAAACAGTATCCCAGGTGAGACGCTAATTATATATTTATATAAGAACGAATACGGAGGCGCAAGAATGTATAATAAAACCTCTCTATAACGACCACTAAATTGTGTTAATTGGTTGGTATATTGGGCAAGTGGCTGCTTAAACCAAGGTGAAAGTAAAACAGAACGCTCATATAGGAGTGTTCTGTTTTACGTTCACCTTGCTTTAAGCAGCCACCTGCCTATGACACAAACTACTTGATGTAATTTAGTGGTCGTTATAGAGAGGTTTTACTGTATCTTTACATTACCTCTATCCCGTCGGAAACAAAATAATGGTCACATGCTATTTGTAGTTAGATAAACAGACTTCCTCATATTAAACACCACCCATTCGCCATGTACACACCAATTAAGTGATTTATGTATACACAACGCGACCCCCTACATAACTTCTGTATAATCTCGAGGGTGAGTAAATAGAATAACTGTATCCTAATCTGATTGCTTTAGCGCCTTTTCAAAAAAAAAAGAAGATCAAGATCAGGCGACTCGATCCCGCTTATGGATTTATAAAGGTCCGATTCTACACATTCTGCCATGACTAAATATCCTTGTGTACTAAAACTACTTTAGTTTATAGTTTAAACCATATGTATTATCCTCCCAATTTGACCTGAGACTCGATTAAATTTCGGTGTATTTATCGGGATTGTTCGTAATACTGTGTGACAAAAACAGCAAACCAAAAGCCGGTAATAATCATGTTCCACGAGGATTGTACAGTAAAACCCTCTAATGCGACCACTTAATGAATAAACATGACTGTCTATATAATCAGGTGGTTGCTTAATGCAGGACGAAAGTTATCCAGAAAGCTCCTGTAGGAGCTTTATGCATAACTTTCGTCCTGTATTAAGCTACCACCTGCCTTTGCCACTGTGCATTATGCCCTTTTTTTACTGGTCGCATTAGAAGGGTTTACTGTATTTTTTATAGCGCATTCTTATAATTTCGGCAATTTATTCGAAGATTACCGACGATAATACACGGAATATGCATGAGTCTCAGGTCAAATTTGTAGGATAATATATGTAATACTTTGAAAGGGGTCGAGTCACAAGGCCTGACGCACCTTTATATTTATAATCAAGATCGAGAGACAGAAACAGAGATACGGCGAGAGAACGAGAGAAAGAGAGAGAGAGAGAGGGGGGCGAGAGAGAGAGAGAGAGGGGGGGGGCGAGGGACAGACATTCATACATATAGAGAGAAAGGGAGGGATGGAGGGAGTTAGAGAGAGAGTAAGGAAGAGAAGGGGGATAGAGAGGGGAGAGAGAGAGAGGGATGGAGTGTGAGAGAGAGCGAGATCGAGGGGGGGGGCAAAAGCAGACAAGGGATGGAGTGAGAGAGAGAGAGAGAGAGAGAGAGAGAGAGAGAGAGAGAAAGAGAGAGAGAGTTCTCAAACCACATTGCTTAAAATTATTATATCTTATGTCGATCAACATATTAGAAAAAGAAAAAATAACTTTGAACTGAAAACAGCAAGAATTATCTCCCTTGTAACTGTAAAAAAGAAACGACTTAGCCGTTATATACGTACAACAAGCTATTTTTCAGTTATATTTGGAGAAACATTTCGCATAAGGCACTGAATACAATGTATAATCATTAGGGTCCTGCATTGAAAATGCAGGAGCCCTTTAGGAATAACATTTTCTGTCCACCTGTCTGTCTGTTCGTCCCTCCGCCCGTCCGTTAACACTTGATGTGACGCGATAACTCAAAACAGTACTTCACATATCGGTTTCATATTAAGGACATATGCTTAGTATCACCAGAGGACGATGACTATAGTTTTGGGATTGAATCAGATCACTATGTCTAGATTTATCTGCCCTTGATTCATCCAAAATGTCAAACAGTTATTATCTGCCCTTGATTCGAAAAATTACCATTAAATTTTGTCAACACTTTTGATGCGAAGCGATTACTCAAACAGTACTTCACATATTGGTTTCATATTAAGGGCATATGCTTAATATCACCAGAGGAACAGGCCTATAGTTTTTGAGTTGAATCAACTCATTATGTCTAGATTTATCTGTCCTTGATTCGTCCAAAATGTCATAATCTTTTGTCAACACTTGATCTGATGTGATAACCAAAATAGTACTTCACATATTTGGTTCATATTAAAGGCATATGCTTAGTATTACGAGAGGAAGACACCTACAGGTTTTGGGTTGAATGAGATCATCATGTCCAGAGTTCCCTTGATTTATCAAAAAATCCATATTCGACAAAAGAGCATCTGCATGGCCCTCTCTGACTTAGTCAGTTTTCTTGTTTAGATAATATCTGCAACATAAAACAATTTCATAACATACTTATCATTTCTATACTGTAATTGTACATGTATTATTTAATGTGCGCATGAACTATTTCCTATTACTGCACTTTGTTTGGTTATTTGTCAAGTGATTCTAGGGCAGTTATCTCAGAAGTGCTGATGCTAGTAGATTCTTCTGATTAATAATTGTCCAAAAAGGTCGCATCGACGCCATAAGAAAAGTGCTGGCCATTACACTGTTTGAGAGGCCACAAGCAGACCTAGAGAATGCACCGGTAGCTGTTCTGTGAGGGTGCAAAAGGGCGCAGATAAAAGGAAGAAAATCTAGAGCTATTCTTTCAGGAAGCAGCCCTAAGGATCTCACCCAATGGGCCGTGATTGAAATATGCCCATGAAGTGAATAGGACTGAGACTGAGATCATAGGACATTCTTCTGAGCAGTGGCCTTTCTGGCCGAAAAGAGATAACAGACGCAGGCAGGGTATCCACCACCCGTTGTGGGAGAGATCCTGATCGTGTATGAGTCCGTAAGGAAATTCAGTCCCACAAAGATGAAATCTTTCGATGGGATGAGATCCGATTTCTCCGGATTCAGTACTAGTTTTAACTGAGACAATATCTCCCAGCTGTAATGGAGGTTAAGAAGAAGAGAATGACGAAGCAGCCAATTGTCGGCGTACTAAATTAGAGTGACACCAATCTGCTGGTGATAGGCCGCTACGACCCCCATTGGTTTGGTGCATTCTGGGGGCCGTAATGAGGCCAAAGGGCAATGTCTGGGACCAGTAAACAGTACCCAGGACAGAAGCGCAATTGGTGTCTGTCTGCTGGATGAATTGGGAGATGAAAATATGCATCCGAGAAATCCATGGAAATGCCCCATTGGTCTGGTTTGATAGCCAGCCGAATGGAAGCGATGGTCTCAATCTTGAAAGATTCGACATACTTGATTACAGTAGAAAGGTTGATGTTTGGTCAAATTGCGCCCAATTCTTGGCCGAACCACACTGAAGGGGAGAATATGGCTTGTTCTTAAGACCATGTTTCTCCTTTGGCTTAGAAAGGCCCTTATAAGGTTTGGACATAGCCACGGAGACTTTGGGGGATCTTCCAAGGAGAAGGACAAGATGCCGGAGAACTCCTTGGAGAAGTCTTGTCCACATGTTCCTTCTCCTTAATTTTGCCTCTGAAAATAAGCTCCGAGGCAAATTGACCCGCCCGCAATTCAACCTTGGAGGTGTCTTGCAGGGCATAGGCGGACTAAAGGCCCAGCTGGTAGGAAAGGCGCTTGGTAACTTCAGAGGAAAGAGACTCTGAAGTTAGCTCTTCTGATAGAGCAGCAGCTAAACTGTTTATGTTGGAAGAAACTCCCATTCGCTGTCTCTTGCGCAACTCCTACCGCTTGAGTAGAGATGAGGCACCGGGGCTGTTGGCATCCAGCAAGGGGATCCGGTCAAATAGCCCAGGGTGGCTGTCAGAAGAGGCTGGAGATCTGAGTGATGAGGAAAGAGCCATTGATCTCGAAAGTTTTGAGGACATGGTCCAACCGACTGCAATCCTGAAATGGAAATCTTCATCCTGGTCTGCCAGCCAAACAGAAGGAAACTAGCCGGGAGAGAGACTCCAGAGACTAGGAGAGATTCGGAAGCTCTCCCTGTTCAGAGTAGATCAATGGACAAGAGCGAGCCCTTGTGAATTGGCTTAGGGGGCCTAGGGTATATGGAAGGCGAGAGGAATGCGGAAACATTCCTCCCCGCCTTATCAAAATCAAACGATGACGGCTCAGATTCGTAGACGACCGACAACTGAGCCTCCTCTAGGTCCGACGCTCCAGTTGTATCCGACTCCCCGAAAATAGGATTGTCCCTATGAGCCATTATTTACAGGACTTCCTGTTCCCCCTCAGACTACACCCTGGTGACTGTCGACGGCAGCGTCACCGGGAGAGGAGGTCCACTTACAGGCTTTGAAGAGTGGACTGTGAGTGGGCAAGGAAGAGGACTGTCGCTCCCTGAGTCGAACTTACCACATACCCTGACCGGTATGGATGCCAGACAGGGTGTTGGGGGGTTGGGGGGGAGGGGGCAAAGCCAGGAGGAGCCCAAGCAGGATAGGGGAATGGGGGCCACCGGGGGGAGCAAGACCCTACTAGTTTGGCTGCCAGCAAGGCACGTCCTGTTGGTTCCAGGCAGTGAGTACCGGCTGGCGAGATCGTTCAGCCGGTGACTCTGAAGAGGAAGAACGATATTGATGTAATATCCCATTTTAGTTCGGGTAGGGTGGGGGTATAAAGCACAGAAACAGACACAATAGTAATTTGTTTTTTAAACTGGGACAATTATGTGCATAGAGAATGTCGTTGTTATTATCACAGGCAAATTTACTTTGTCATTTATCTTAAAACCACTTATTGACAAAGTAGCATTTGTTACATTTTGTGGGGCGCTTTTACCCCGCCAACTTTCTTTGCTATACTGAATCAATACTGTTTATCTATTGAACAGGCAATGAATAAATATATGGCCTGACAGCATTTATGTGTCATTTGAAAACGTTTTATATGAAAAATGAAAACACATAACATGCTCATTTTTTTGTTTTAAGAATTTTTTAGATTCTCATTAATATTCATGAATATGCAAATGAGCACAATTGTAGTTTGTTCTCAAATTGCGACAATTTTGTGCATATAGAACGTTGTTGTAATCATCATAAGCAAATTTACCTTGTCATTTGTCTTAAAACTACATATTGACAAATAACATTGTTTAAATTTTTGGGGGTCATTTTCCCCACCCACTTTCTTTGCCATACGGAAGCTATACTGTGTATCTATGGAACACAAAGTGAATAAATAAATGACCTGACAGCAGTTATGCGTCATTTGAAACCTTTTATTATGAAAAATTATTAAACATAACGTACTTGTTGTCTAAACAAGGTCATTTTTGAAAAATTTAAGCATTTGTTAGATTCTCATTAATATTTATGAATATGCAAATGAGCAAGAAAACGGTTTGTTCTCAAACTGGGACAATTTAGTGCGTAGAGAACGTTGTTGTAATTATCATGTGGAAATTTATTTTGCCATTCATCTTAAAACCACTTATTGAAAAAATAACCTTTTTTACATTTTGTGGGGTCATTTTACCCCACCCACTTTCTTTGCTATACTGACTCAATACTGTGTATCTATGGAACAGAAAATGAATAAATAAATGACCTGACATCATTTATATGCAGTTTGAAACCTTTTAATATGAAAAATGAACAATCATAGCATACTTGTTTGCAAAATAAGGTCATTTTTCAACAATTTTAGCAGTTTGTTTCAGATTCTCATTAATATTCATGAATATGCAAATGAGCAAATTATGAATAAAAGACTCCTGGCATGTGACAAATATATTGATATTAGTTTAAAACTATTTTGAATGTTTTATAAACAAAATAAATTATGTTTTTGCATCTTAATGACGCTAAAGCTGAAACTTCGAAATATTGGCGGTTGCCATGGAAACGCGCTGACCGTTTGCTTATCCAGCACCCGATACTTGTCCAACAACCGGAACTTGTTAGCATATACCCTAAGCTTTAAGAAAATATAGGTGTACCAAAATCCCGCTAGGGGGGGAGGGTTTCGATTATTGGCCCTTGGCCTAACCGGTCTTAGGGGCCATTCATTTATGGAACACAGGAGTCTAAAATGCAGATGGATGCTTGCAGGGCAAAAGTAATGCAAAAGCTCCTATAGGAACCTTGTGCATTACTTATATTATGTTCTGCATTAAGCTACCGCCTGTCTGACATAACTATAGTTAGACCTCTTTTTGAATGCCACTTAAGACAGGTTATACTGCATACTGTACAATAGTGTAAAACAGCGACATTCTTCCATGGTAAATAGAAAGTGGAAGTGAAAGCATTTAGCTTGTTAGTAATTATCCCATTCCCTGATATTGGCGACTTTTTATGACTCTGTAAAAGTCATTTGGTGAAACCATTGCGATGAATAGAGCATTTGCTCTTATAAGTAACATAGTGTTTAGTGAATGAATGACCACTTAAGACAGGTACTCCTAACTACAATAGATCTAATTCGAAAGTTCATAATAGCAAAATTTAGACCCTTTTAGGCAGGATGTTCAAGCGGTTGCTAAATGCAGGATGGACGTCAAGCAGCCATGCTACTCCTATAGGAGTTTTTGCATGACAAGACATTCACCCTGCATTAACCCATTCCCTCATAGACTATTTTTAGATACAACCTCTTTGAATAAATCCACCGAAAAGGAGCATTAGTTAGAGAAAAGGAAAATTTTAGAATTGTGTAGTTTGAAGCCATTGTGATAAATAGAGCATTTGCTCCTATAGGAGCAAATGCTCTATTTATCACAATGGTTTCACAAAGTGACTTTTACAGAGTCGTCAAAAGTCATCAATATGAGGGAATGGGTTAAGCTGCATTCTGTTGATGGCACGTGCCTGTATATATGTGCTCGTATAACCGGTGGTTTACATGTTAGCAAATAATAATGTCTATGGTGAGACATTGGTACATGTTGTATTTTAAGCTAGACGTTTAACACTTTGAATTTTGATTTTTTTCAAAATAAACTACTCGAATATCGTTGCTCGGAAGAGTTCATTCACCTTGAAAAGTTTCAATGCAGTTTCTATAGGAATTTGTTTCACAAACAATGACAGTCAGACAGTTCCTGAAATAGGGTCTACACTGTTTTCAAATTCTAGTTAAAAGTTACTGATTGTTCCAATATATTTCAAGTTTATATTACTAGCTAAACAAAACGTTTGTACACATTTATCAAATGCGTAAATGTGTTATACTCGTATGCAGCGCGTTATGTACAAGACTTAGTGTATTGCTGCATATGTCTAACTCTCATAACGCTGAGTTTTCAAATCGTCTATTTCAAAATTCAAACAGGCCAAGCTTACGGTGATTATTGAGGGATTTTGTAATATGACAAAACGTGCAGACCCTGGTGAGAGGGGTTAATTAACCCAACTATTCGGACATACAATCTCCTCTCTCTCCATTGCTTTGTAATGCTGAATGACTCAATGTGACACCAGTTAATAGTATTGGTAAATAGACTGACATTCTAGCAAATAGTGCAGACCCTGATCAAACTACTCCTTCATCTATATTTGACCATGTTTGTCTGTTCGAGTTCTTACGGAAATAAGGGTACGTGCACAGTAAAACCATCTAAACCGGAATTCTAGTAGAGAAGAATGTAGATACATTTAGGCAGGTGGCTGTCAATGCAAAGTGAGAGTCATGCAGAAAGCTCCCGGAGGAGCATTAAGTTGTCACCTGTCTCCAAGAGCGATTAAGAGTCCAGTTTAGACAGTTTTCTCTATAGTGAGTAGATATAACACAACGAAACCAAGGTTCGCATGAACGTTTATATGTGTAAAAAAAGCCGTCTATGTCAAAATAAACGATTGATCTAAAATAACACCTGTCTAAAATATAGGCTAGAATACAGGAGAAATTATACCCTCCTTCAATTTTACACAAACATAAGTTTGTTTTCCTTTTTTCATTTTCAATCAATTGAGTTAAACTGACGTGCATAAAACCTAACGGGGTTAGAAGCGAAACAGAAAAAACGTCATAATCGTTATTTGACGTTTTACAGAATAAGTACCCAACATCGTGCGCAATGTCACTTGTACCCAGTGTCCATTTAAAAAGGCATAGGAAAACAGTGTAGACCCAGACCAGAGGGTCCTTGAAGGGGCCATCTGATCAGGATCCGTACTGTTTTCTGTACCCATCAATGTCAATCAATGCCTTATTCCACCCGGCACGTGTTTTGTTTGCTGTGTCCTCTCTGCGTGAAAAATGGATGGGTCCCCAAAGTAAGAACTGGACGGGTTTTCTTTAAATAATTTTGGAATAAATCCTAGTGTCCCTTAATCCTTTATTTCAGGACTATATATCGAGGGCTTGGTGCAAAACTATTCTAACTCCTTCACTTTGTGAAGGATTTAGAATAGTTTTGCACCAATCCCTCGATCTGCACGTGTCCATTACATCATGAATATACATTGACTTATATAGTAAAACCTCTCTATAACGGCCATTAAATTAACGGCCACTAAATTACAGTAAAACCTCTCAATAACGGCCACTAAATTTGTGTTAAAGGTAGGTCGCTGCTTAAAGCAAGGTGAAAGTAAAACAGAACGCTCCTATAGTTGCTTTAAGCGGCCACTTGCCCTAAATACCAACTAATTAACACAACTTAGTGGTCGTTATAGAGAGGTTTTACTGTATTGGTATATAAACAAGGGAACTTTTAGCCATACCAGAAACTTCAGAATCCCCAGATCCATAACCAAACAGAACATACTAATAAATCAGACGGATCCTACAGTAGCCGTCTGATCTGGATCTACTCTCCAAACTGCGTATTTCAGTGAAGTAAATATTTAACCCTTACAGTGCTGGACACGAGTCACTAATGTCATTTGCAAACAGTGTAGACCCAGATAGGGAACCCTCTCATCAGGGTATGTATTGTTTGCCATGTTACACTTTTCATTAGAAAATCCCCAAATATTCACCATAACCTTGACCTGTTTGAAATTTAGAGTAGTCCATTTGAACATTCCGTGGAGTAAGGGTTAATAGGCACATAAGCAAAAAATGTCCGTTGCATCATGAATATTCATTGCATGTTCATATTGGTAAATAAACAAGGGGACTTTGTCCATACCAGAAACTTCAGAATCAGTTGTATACAGTGTCATAACCAAACAGAGTAGACTGATTAGAAGGCTCCTACATGAGCTGTCTGATCTGGATCTGCTCTGTTTGGAAATACACCAAACTGCGCTTCTTTGTGAAGCAAATGGTTAACCCTTACAGTGCGAGACACGGGTCACTAAAGTCCCTTGCAAACAGTTTAGACCCAGATGAGAGGGCTCCTAGAGGAGCCCTCTCATCAGGATCTTCACTGTCATGTTACAGTTTTCTTTAGAACTCAATATTCACCATAAGCTTGACCTGTTTGAAGTGTGCAATTTCAGCGATGTAAGGATTCATAAGCATTTAAGCATACAGTATAGACAGGATCTGTACAGTGTAGACAGGATCTGTACAGTGTAGACAGGATCTGTACAGTGTAGACAGGATCTGTACTTTGTAGACAGGATCTGTACAGTGTAGACAGGATCTGTACAGTATAGACAGGATCTGTACTTTGTAGACAGGATCTGTACAGTGTAGACAGGATCTGTACAGTGTAGACAGGATCTGTACAGTGTAGACAGGATCTGTACAATGTAGACGGGATCTGTACTTTGTAGACAGGATCTGTACTTTGTAGATAGGATCTGTACTTTGTATACAGGATCTGTACAGTGTAGACAGGATCTGTACTTTGTAGACAGGATCTGTACAGGATCTGTACAGTGTAGACAGGATCTGTACAGTGTAGACAGGATCTGTACAGTGTAGACAGGATCTGTACAGTGTAGACAGGATCTGTACTTTGTAGACAGGATCTGTACAGGATCTGTACAGTGTAGACAGGATCTGTACTTTGTAGACAGGATCTGTACAGGATCTGTACAGTGTAGACAGGATCTGTACTTTGTAGACATGATATGTACAGGATCTGTACAGTGTAGACAGGATCTGTACAGTGTAGACAGGATATGTACAGTGTAGACAGGATCTGTACAGTGTAGACAGGATCTGTACAGTGTAGACAGGATCTGTACTTTGTAGACAGGATATGTACAGTGTAGACAGGATCTGTACAGTGTAGACAGGATCTGTACAGTGTAGACAGGATCTGTACAGTATAGACAGGATCTGTACTTTGTAGACAGGATCTGTACAGTGTAGACAGGATCTGTACAGTGTAGACAGGATCTGTACAGTGTAGACAGGATCTGTACAGTATAGACAGGATCTGTACAGTGTAGACAGGATCTGTACAGTGTAGACAGGATCTGTACAGTGTAGACAGGATCTGTACAGTGTAGACAGGATCTGTACAGTGTAGACAGGATCTGTACAGTGTAGACAGGATCTGTACAGTGTAGACAGGATCTGTACTTTGTAGACAGGATCTGTATAGTGTAGACAGGATCTGTACAGTGTAGACATGATCTGTACAGTATAGACAGGATCTGTACAGTGTAGACAGGATCTGTACAGTGTAGACAGGATCTGTACTTTGTAGACAGGATCTGTACTTTGTAGACAGGATCTGTACAGTGTAGACAGGATCTAGACAGGATCTGTACAGTGTAGACAGGATCTGTACAGTGTAGACAGGATCTGTACTTTTTACTTCATGAATTATTTTACAACGGTCACCTTGAAAAGTAAATGCTTGCAAGAACATTCCTATAACTGAAACTGAAACTTGGATTCATTTAAAAAGTGCAATTAAATATCGATTTCTTCACACTCCTGGCTCAACATGCACAGAATGCTCTCGGTGTTACGGTGTACATAGTGAAAGAGTCGGTCTTACATGTCAAAGCTGGAGGTCTATATATCACAAAACTCTGTCACATGCACAGTTAAATCTCAAGATCAAATATTCAAGACTGTTCGACGTACCGTGGCTTACTTTGTGCATGTTGATCAATGTTTAATAATAAAAAATCTATGTGTCCTTTGATGTTTTGTCTTTCGTCTTTTTGCAACATAATACCAGGCTAGTGTCGAACAATGTACAATTTACAATATGGCCTGGTGAGGCGTAGGAAAACAGTTTGGCCGAGATTTAACGAGGTCAGACGTTTTCCGAAACCGATTCAGATAAGTTTGAGAGTGGGCGTTTCTTCAATTTCTTTATAAAAATATAAACCAATGTCAAACAGGATATTCGCATCTGCAAATTGTTTACGCCAGATACCACAGACTTATCTTCACGACAGTGAAGCGTTAACCCTTCTCTTGCTGAATTTTAAAATACATTTCTCCTTCTTTACCCATGTCCTGTTGTATAATTACATATATCTTCACTGTGTACAAGTATTTTGCTATGAAATCACTGCTGTGGAGTGCACTGGTTGCACAATCAACTTGTAAATAGTGCAGACCCTGATGAGACAGCTCCTGCAGGAGCTGTCTCATCTGGGTCTTCACTAATTACAGGTAGGTATATTGACGTGAATAGCGAAGGGTTAAAGCTTGCTGTGGGATATGTCCTCCACAATGTTTTCCCTATTTCATTTAATACTTTCTTTCATATTTATATAAACGCGTTTTAACGTACTTGCAAGCAGAGCAGATCCAGATCAGATGGTTCCTATAGGAGCCGTCTGATCAGGGTCTGCTCTGTTTGCTTATAATAATATATAGATACAGATTCTACAGTTTCTTGTATTGCTACTAATTAACCCTTCGCTTGCTATTCACGTCAATATACTTACCTGTAAATAGTGAAGACCCAGATGAGACAGTTCCTGCAGGAGCTGTCTCATCAGGGTCTGCACTATTTATACAAGTTGATTGCGCAACCAGTGTACTCCACAGCAGTGATTGCACAGCGAAATACTTGTACACAGTGAAGATATATGTAATTATACAACAGGGCATGGGTAAAGAAGGAGAAAAATTGTTTTTTAAAATTCAGCAAGAGAAGGGTTAATATTCATGATGTCAGTATTCCTTACATGAATATTCATGGAGGAAAGAGTTGTTGCGGTTTTATCAGGATTCACACTTTCAGTTTGCAAAGGCGTAGAAAGGCGTATTTTAGGAGTAGAGGGTCACGACGGAGAAGTGGCTACCCGACTCGGATTCGCAAACAGCTTAGATCCATTTGAGATATTGAGTAACTAGGCGTCTCTATGGAGTAAAGGGTTATTGACAGTTAATGATCGAGTGTATTTCGTGCATTTATTTGATTGACAACAGGTTTATGTGCAAGTAGAGGCATGAAGGTACATGTACAAATGATATTACATAAAGGAAGTATTGTTGGTGTATACTCCCAATTCATAGAAACGACTGCGACGGCCTTCAGTATTTAACGCTTTCAATCGGAGAGTTGTAAGCACTATCATTCGGAAACAGTGTAGACCCAGATCAGAGGGATCCTAGAGGAATCATCTGTTCAGGGTCTGTGCTACTTGCCATTCAAACTCATCTAACTACAAGTTTAAGTATTTCAAATCGGCTGAACTCTATAGTTTAACTCTGGTGTACTATTCCACTCTGAAAAATCAGGATTGAAAGGGTTTAACCTTTACTTGCTGTTCACGTCAATATACCAACCTGTAAATAGTGAAGACCCAGATGAGACAACTCCTGCAGGAGCTGTCTCATCTGAGTCTGCACTATTTACAAAATGAGTGTGCAACCAGTGCACTCCACAGCAGTGATTGCACAGCGAAATACGTGTACACAGTGAAGATATATGTAATAATACAACAGGGCATGGATAAAGAAGGAGAAATGTATTTTCAAAATTCAGCAAGAGAAGGGTTAACTTGTTGTATTCTTTGTAATTGATACAGAATGTCAAAATGGCTACGGGAGGACAGAGTCTAAAACAGACACAAATAAAGGCATCTGACGGAGTTGTTGAATTTCCATGTTCTTACCGTGAGCCTAGTCAAAATGTGGAGGCAGAAAAGTTCTGTACAGTGTGTGGTGAATATTTATGTTCAAAGTGTCTGGAGCATCACAGGAGTTTCTCAAAAAGAACGCCACATGAACTCAAAGATAAAGCAGACTTTCACACGCTTGGACTTGTGACGAAGTGTGCAACCCATACTCGGAAAGCCATTTATCTGTTCTGTTCGAACCATGATGAGGTGTGTTGTACAGGTTGTCTGGATGACAAACATGCGTAAGTTGACCGAAATCAGATCGTCATATTAAATCAATTCGACATATTAGATATGATGTCCTATACTTATGTGTATATTAATATGGTTGGTATGAATTATAATACATTTAATATCCCTACATAGTCTGCATTACACAACCAATTAAGAATCAGTATTAAATTCACGTTTTGATTTCTTATCATGCGATAGTATCAGTACTCGTAAACATAGACGTACGCCAAGCATAAAGTCTGAAACAGAAACTATCCAGCATAAACAGAGCTACAGATAAAAGTGCGTATTCGAGAACTAAATCGTCATTTCTCCATCAAACCCTATGTTGTCATCACTCTTTAGAATAGTGTACATGGGGTTTGGTGGAGAACGAGTTGTCCCAACATAGGATATGGTGGAGAAATGAAGGAGTTATGCTTGAACATGTTTTAATTCGCGCATTTTATATGACACTCTGATAAAGTCTGAAACAGAAACAGAGACTACCCAGAACAGAAACGTGTCAGAACAAACAATAAATTGCTGACCAACATGTTGCTGGCATCCTCTATTTGCTAAAGAATATCCGGAGAACTTTTCAACCAAACTATTCTCTCTCTCCTTTTCATCCCTTCTTTATTAATATTTTTTGAAGTATTTATATATTTTAAGGCCATAATGATATTTATCTGTGATTGTTATTATTGATATGTCTAGAGCATTGGTATCTATATTAAATTTCCCGATCAGATCGGCGACCAAAATACATGTAGTTGATATTTATAAACTGTTACACATAATTACCTGAAATTTCAAGATACAATTATGTTTGTAACTTGGAACCAGGGCTGATAGTTGTAAATCACAACATACCAGTAAAGTATTGCAATTAATTCATGTAAAACAATCAAACAGCAATTCCAAATGATTTAACCCTTTCAACGCCAATGTCGCAAAAATGCACCGCGACAAATAGTGACGTCCCAGGCATATGATCAGTGACTTCACTTTTTATCTCAAACTCTGTTTCTATGGCTGTGCTTTATTCCTTTGAAGTTCCATTTATTTATCTCATTTCCCTTTATACCGAATGATTTAACAAAAGTGGATTGCATACGACAATTAGAAATTTGGCGCCAAAAGTGTTAACACTTTTACTCCATAAACACACCTTATTACCCTTTGCAAACAAAGTAGACCCAGATGAGACTCCTCCAGTGGGAGCCCTCTGGTCAGGGTCTGTTCTGACCCTGCTCATTGCACCTCCGTTAGCCATTTCAAGGCGAGACACGCGTGCACTGGCAAATGCAAACCCTGTGTAGCCAGGCCGGGAAGTCCTTGATAAGCCCTCTGATCGATGTTTTCACTGTTTATTATCCAGTCTTATAGCTAGTTCAAGCCTTTCCTATTGAGTCTTTAGTTAAACACGGGTAGGTTGTTCAACTTTAAAGCTTCAGCGTTGAAAGGGTTAACCCTTTCCTCCATAAATATGCATTTCTACTCCTCTGTAAAAGTCACTATACTGCATAGATGAAATATGTAAAATGATAACTCATTCATGCATTCTTTTCATTGTAATAAAGCTGTAAACGTGAATTGAACGTAATGGTAATTTGATTTTCATATCTAAATCATTAGTGTTTTGATAAATACACCAATCTACAGGATGTTCATTATAGACATCTGTTTGCTATAGGTAGCCTATTTGTTTGCCATGAATATGTTGCTATAAATATACTGTACATGTACTTGTTATGTTAGACCACATTCGTAACAAATCACATTCGTAACACGTGTTACGAATGTGATCATATTCGTAACACATATTACAAATGTGATGCGGAAATCGAGCACAGATGTAACACATTTTGTGACAAATGTGATCGATACCGATTTTTGATGTGACATACAATCACATTTGTAACACGTCAAGTTTCTTACAGAAAAGGAAGCTAAAAAGTGCATGTGCATCATCTCTCAGCGCAAAAATGAAACAGTGTTCAAATTATAACAACAAACTAAATATTAACAAAAGAAATGGCTAAAGTTTTGTTTCCTAAAGGTATATCATTAGATTTATTTGCTAGAATATTTAGAATAGTGTATTAATTACTCAATTAAAACAAATAAAGGAACTAAGAAGTAATATTTATTTACATTAACATCATTGCATATGTACATGTACACGTATATGACAAGTTCTATATATTTTAGGCAGGTATCCTAAAACATATTACAAGCATGTAAATTATACTTTTAAAATGTGCTGTTTAGGTTGTGAAAAATTGAGACATGGGCCTCAAGGAAATATAGTAACATATACAATGATAATCTTATTACATGTACTATTAACTAATTGAACATTGTCATTCAGGAACTCAACCTGTTACATATGTGATTCTAATGTCAACCCCCATGTCGGACACTCACAATTGTAACATATTTTACCTGTTACTAATCCGATCACATTGCTATATGTAGCTGTGTGCAAAATGTTTAACTAACTTCCCTGTATGACACGGTTACGTTACGGGTATATCTGAAATGTGCTTGTTAACCGTACCGTATACGATAAGGTTACTGAAGAGGTAATCAGTTGGGAGTAGACATGATCAGTCTAGAGCGATACATATTTTTAGCATAATAGTCCTGTTGTCATAACAAATTGCCCTCACTTAAACTTGAATCATACAGCAGTTTGAGTAAAGCAAAAGTATGCGTATTAATTAACCCATTCTCTCAATGGAACCCCTATAGAGTAGATACAGATCGGACGACTCCTATAGCAGCCGTCTGATAAAGGTCTGCTCTGTCTGCTAATGTATAAAATACAGTTAAAACTCTCTATAAAGGCCACTAAATTACATCAAGTATTTTGTGTTAAAGGTAGGTGGCTGCTTAAAGCAAGGTGAAAGTAAAACAGAACGCTCTTACAGGAAAAAAACTCCGGAAAGCCTGAAATTTCCTAAAACGTTCTAAGCCGAAATGCTGTAATTCCATTCAAAATCAATGTAGTGTAACAAAATTCAACCTTGATCTGTAACTTATTATTATAAAGCTACACAATATCACATCAATATCTGCAAGGATTTAGAAAAAAACTACGGAAAACCTGAATTTCCGCAAATCACTTTATTTCCGTGAAAAATCAATGAAGCGTAACGAAATTCAAACTTGATCTGTAACTCATTATAATAGCACACATACTAAATATCACTTCAATATCTGTAAAGGTTTAGAAAAAAATACGGAAAACCTGAATGTCCTCAACTTTTCTAAGTAAAATCACTGTATTTCCGCGAAACATCAATGAAGCGTAACGAAATTCAAACTTGATCTGTAACTCATTATAATAAAGCCACATACCAAATATCACTTCAATATATGTAATAAGGTTCAGAAAAAAAACTCCGGAAAACTGAAAAATAACGAAGGGCAATAACTCCAAAAATACTGAAGACAGTGTTACAAACCTTGTGCACTGCACTTGCGTTCAATTTGATCTATCTATATATGAAGTTTGAGAACACTATATGAGATTATAACATGACATTACGCAGACTTTTCACACGAACAGATGTATTTCAGTTTGAATGTGTGTTAGTTACTGTGATTTACAAAGTACAACATTTAATGTACAACTTCATGGAATAGGGAAAAGCTGAAAGTGCATTGCCCCCCCCCCCCCTCCATCAGAACACCACACACATACACAAATGCATACATGCTCACATGCACATACGAACACAAGCACGCACGCACCCATGCATGACATCATTGTTTCTAACATACATATTTCATGAATACCCATAATCAAACTGATTGCACGGGTGTTCATCATGTAGACAGGTTTTACTATATCACATCATAAGTATGTCCCTTTCAAAGGGACATCTACACACATTACAGTCGACATTTAATATGTTATATATAGGAAGAAGAAGTATACACAGTAACAGCATGCTTTCATCAAAATAGTCATGACTGTCTATTTCTATCTGTTCTTTTGTCAGGAATACATTTCAAAAGGGTTGGTTAGTTATATTTTTACACCATGGGTTCACCTTTTAACGCTCTTGCAAACAGAGTATCTAGAACAAGAGATGACATCTGTAAGACCCGTCTGAACAAAGCCTGCTCTGTTTGCTTATGTTATTATACAGCTCTGACTTCACATGCAATTACAAGCGAGGTTTCACGCAAGCCTAAAATGGCTGCGTAAACATGTTTAAGCATGGTATGAGATCAAACAGAGAGCAACATTATTATTTAGTAAATTTGATTATGCAAGGACAATACAAAGTTCTGACCAAAGACAATCAGCTGACTTCTGAAATATAAGCAGCTTTTCCCCCAAACAGGTATGAGTTTTGTTCTAGCTGATTTTGCTTTGGTTTTTAGCATTTATAACAACCTTTGCAAACAGCCTGGATCCAAATGAGACGCCGAGTAACTTGACATCTCATCAGGGCCCAAACTGTTTTTCACTCTGACATTTATTTTTGAATAGATATGGAAGGGGAAAATGCATCTGATGACAATATTTGCAGACATTAACCCCTTCAATGCCATGAAGATTGGCAGAGGAGACGCCGAGTTACTCGGTGTCCCATCAGGATCCAAACTGTTTGACACCCTGTTTATCGTTTAATAAAGAAATTGAACAAACGTCCATTCTAAAACTTGAAGCAGACGAAAGTATGTCTAGCAGACGACAATTCTGGCACTGAAAGGGTTAATTGCTCAGATTGCAGACATAATGCTGGACAGCAAATGACCTGCAGGTGACCTACATAATGTTAACAACACATCAGACATCGACATTAAGCGGTGGTCACAACCCGACGTACGTGCAAGTGCGTGTTGTCTACGTGAAAAAACGTGGGGAAATTTGGGGGATCCGTATGTGGTGAGTACCCCGTCCGTACGGATTTAGGAGCACAAAAACACGCCGTAGCACTTTTAGTGCATGCAAAACTTTCGCTGCGTTCGAGCTGCGACAGTGCTACGGATTCACCAACGTACGGGTGATGCACGTGCCTTCTACAGCCAACGTGCGAACAACGCGCTGACTCCGTGAGCGTTTTAATCTTTTTTCCCACAGTCGCTTGCTCTACAGACGGCGCACTTAGCACGTGCGTGTTGCGCACGTGATAAGTGCGTGGTCTGTGCTCACTCGGCTTTTCCCCAGTTCTAATGTCAAATGAACTGACAAAACTCACGTTGACCGTACGTGAGCAGCACGTGTAAGTACAGCCTCCGTACGATAATGCGGCAATCGTACGGAGATCGTACGTTGTGAGCACGTTGTAAGCACTTTCAACTCACTTATCATATGTGCAACGTACGATGCACGCAATCGACCAGGACGAGGATAGCGTGCGTGCCACGTACGTTCACCTTGCGCAACCGTGCGTGTGACGTGCGTTCCTCCCTGCATTTGCTACTCCTTCCCCATGTTTTCAGATAAACGTAGCAGCCGTGGCCTCCCCCAAAAACGTACGTGCTAAAAACACGCACGGCGGGTTGTGACCAGGCCTTTAGTGAGGCTAAGTGAGCACAGTGAAAAATATTGCAGCTGCATTTTTCTGGAGTGTAAATCTGGAGTGTAGTCTGCAGTAAATCATAACCATTTTAAATTTCCGTTAAAACATATGTGCCATCGCTGGGGGAAAATATATTACAATGCAGTAAATAAATGGAATAAAATTAAATACTAGTTGGAATTTTCTATCACACATTGAAATAAAAACTAATCACGCAGTAAATCATTGGGACTTTGAACTCCCATCAGAGAAAGGCCAGTAATAACATAAATATTCATGGAGTAAATAGTTATATATATGTAACGTTATTTGCATCTAAGGTATGTGGGTAGCTTGAAGGCTATCAGACACCTGGCAACATGTGAACTCTTTCGCGAAATATTCATACCCGGTGTGAAGCATTGATACACAGTTACAATATAACATTTTCCCGAATATAACCATTTTTGTCACATTTAAGAGCTGTCTGGTCAGATTCTGCTCTGTTTGCAAAGGTTTAAGAACGCGTCTCTTTGTTACCCAACTCCCCGTCCCCGACTAAGATTGCCAATTGTGAAGCTTTTATAAACATTGGAAATGTCTTAAACCTTAGACTGCAGTAGAAAAATCTGCCATATTTCTCTGATCTTCTTCAAAATTGAACGTAACGCGTCTAACGTAACTTACGACTCCTGCAAGAGATATAAAAGCTATATATAATATATGCAGGGAGACGTTTTACGGCCACAACATGGCGCTTGCAACACTGTTGCTGCAAGTAACAATAGAACGTGATTTTCGTCACTTATTATTATTCTTGATAAAACAGTGCACACATTCGCTGCCAGATATAGAGGATCTGTTGCGAGTTGTCTTTTAAGATCACATGTTCCTAAACGAGCCTTAGAAAATGTCATTAAACGAGCCTTGGCGAGTTTAGTAACATTTTCTTGGTTAGTTTAGGAACATGTGATCTTAAAAGGCAACGAGCATCAGATTATTTTTCTCACATATCAAAAAAGTGCATTTTCGCCGTTTAAATGACATGTAAACATCGGTTTCTATGGTTTGACGTCATATATATGACGTATGACGTCATATATGTTCTAAAGTGATCTTACACGTGTTACAGATAAGGACATCTTAACCCGTTGTTCTAACTCGGAGATAATGGAAGGAATGTGAGAAATTGTCGTCTGCAACTTTTGTGGTCTGCTACAATTTTCGTTTGTTTACCAAAAATATTAACACATTAACAATCAGTTTTAACTATGAGACGTCGACTTTTTCGTCGTCTCATCTGGGTCCAAGCTGTTTACAAATACGAGTCAGGTCGCCCTTAACAGGTTTAGGATTAATTTTGCCTTCTCTTTTTTCAGAGCGTGCACTAAACTCGAGTATTTGCCAAAGGCTGCAAAAGATGCATCAAAGAGTAAGGGACTGACTGAGATCAAACAGTCTATGGACAGTTTCTACGAAGACCTTGAACAGATTAGGTTGAATAAAAACGACAATCCAAAATCACTGCAGCAAGACATTGAAAGAGAAAAAAACAAGATCAAAACTATGAAGCAAGAAATAATAATAAATGTGGAAGATATTGCAAGAAAAGATGAGATGAAACTTAATGCAAACCATCACACAAAGATGAAGATAATTGGTGAACAAGTTGAAAGGCTGAACAAAATGATAGAGGAAATAAAAGATACACGGAATAAGTTAGAAACCTCAAACGACAATGAAATATTCATACATATGAAAAAAGGCGGTATAATTTTGGAGAATTTAGAAACGCGTCTGCAGGAAATAGAACCACTCCAGAGAGAAACCACACGGTTTGAGATCCATGAAAAGTTTGTTGAACTACCCAAAATGGAATCATTCGGTGAATGTCGAGATCCTAAATATAAGGGAGAAACGGAGAAGAAATATAGTGTAAAGGCTAAGGGTGATAAAACAAAGTGCAGTATTAATGGAATTTGTAAAATGGAGGATGAAACATTTGTCATCACAGACTCTGGTAATATAAATCTCAAATGGTTAGAGCCTAACTATCAAGTTCGTGACACTTTGTATCTTCGGGACATTCCCGAAGATATGTGTCGCACTGATAAACAAGAGGTCGCAGTGGCACAAAGATTATCCAAACAAATACAGTTTGTGTCCGTCTCCACTACTATGACACTGTCAAAAACCATTGATGTGGGGGAATGTTGCCGTGGAATTTGTTGTCAAGGAGAGAAGATATACGTCACATGCGGTGGTGGGTCAAAAGAAGGCCGTGGACAGATGAAAGTATACGAGAAAAATGGAAACGCTCTTTTTACTATCATGATGAACGGCAATCAATCGATATTTGATATGCCAACAAGGCTCACAGCAGATTGTTTTAGACTATATGTAGCTGACATGAGAAAGGGCATTGTTGTCCTTAACAGACAGGGACAGATGCTGTTCACAATTACCGATGATCTGCTGATACATCCACATAATGTGAGCGTTGGCAACCAAGGTGACGTGTTTATCTGTGAAACTAATTCAAACAAGGTAATACACTGCACAGTAAAAGAAAAAAAGGGAAAGTTATATAAGATTGCGATTCCAGGAATGGAGCTAACACAGCCAAGGAGCGTATTCTTGGACAACAAAAATGGAACTTTAATCATAGGCATGGAAAATGAGATCGTAGTCACAAAACTCAGTCAGTACTGAATCTGATTCAGATCTCAACTTTGGGAACTACATAGCACATTTCTGAGACTGGACAATTAATTTCTTGGGCCTTTGTTAATTTAATGAATATGTTTGACACGTTTGAAACAATTTTGTGATCTACTTTCTATTTATAATTTAAAGTCTCGTGGCGTTTTGTATAATGGTGGTGTTTTTCATCGAGAAAAAAATCCTGGCTTTGCTAAGAAGATGGAATGTTCATATCAGTGTAACAGAATCGGATGAAATTGTAATAAATAGAAAGGAAATACAAGAAATAGTTTGAGACCGGATCGGACTAACAAAAGGCAAAACAGATATGATACCCAATCTTGCATTTTAGTGGCACAGATGAATTCCGGAAGACACATGTCGTCATTGTAAATCAACTCTTGAAATGTCTTGTCAGTGATACATTGAATATGATTAGCGGGTTGTTTTATTAATCTGATTGTGGAAATGAAAGTCAGACTACGGCTTCATCGGGTGGTGAATAATTCGGAATTGCCAAGAGAGCCTACAAATAGAGATGTGTTTGTTGTTTTAGTATAGATGGATTTCAAATGTAGTACCGTGATTGCTACTGTAGAAGCATGAGGGTTCAGAAGGGAATGTAACCAGTGATGACAAACACCTTAACAGGTGTGAATAGGAGAGTTAGAATAAAAGAAAAGAGAATGGTTGCTATATAGATTATAAACATGACTGTTAATTAAGTACAGGCTCAATAATGACAAAGTGAGCCGTTTAAATCTAAGACAACGAAGCAATATATAAGGATTGGGCCCATGTATTACAGTCACGGTCTATGAGGAATAACCTATTGTTTTCTCAATTACCTGAAACCCAGATAGACAGTAAATCAAACCGAGGAAATATTATAGGTAAATTTATTGTGAAGAAGTTAAGCATGTAACGAGAAACAGTGTGCCGAATTTCCCTTGAACGGGCTCATTGTGCGGGCAACTAGCTACCGGTAGATCAAGGGAAATTGTGGCAGATTTTACTTTATTCATAGCCCGAGGCACTGCAAGAAACCATAGAAGTAAGCCGAATAACAGAGTTCTACATAAATAAGCATTTCTCAAAGGATTTTATAGAAACTTTTGTTACTAAAGCTTAAGGTCGCAACACGAAACAATTAAAATGGATAAGATGTGCATTAACAGCGTGGTAGTTAAAGATGACTGAAGACGGCCTAAGAAGTGCCAGATGGAATTGCAATGGACCGACGTTATAGAAAAGAGAAAGTGCCGCCTTTCTGCATATTGTAAATATGAGACTATATCTGCGCATGAAACATATGCTAGTTATGACTCGGATGCTGATTTAAATGATTACGTAACCCATATTTTTATAGAAATTTAGTTTAGGGCATAGATTCAAAAAACGACAAATGCTGTATTTCAGTGTATTATAAATTTTCCATAAAAGATGACATCGAGATTATAATTACGTAATCATTACGAAGTCATAATTTGCCTAACGTTGAACATTTTTCAAGCTTGATTAAGAATTTTTATAATGTACATATGTTTGATGTAAGGATATACCTGCATGTGATATTTTTTTTACAATACAATGTGATATATTGATTCTGAATGCTTAGGGGACATGATATTGACTGGTGGTGGTAGAACTGGTGTTAACCCATTCCCTCATAGACTATTTTTAGATACAACCTCTTTGAATAAATCTACTGAAAAGGAGCATTATCTAGAGAAAAGGATTTTTTTTAGAATTTTGTAGTTTGAAACCATTGTGATGAATAGAGCATTTGCTCCTATAGGAGCAAATGCTCTATTTATCACAATGGTTTCACAAAGTGACTTTAAAAGAGTCGTCAAATGTCGTCAATATCAGGGAATGGGTTAAACACGATTTTGGAATTGGTGACAGACAAAATAAACTTATTGATGAAGATGACTACGTTCCCGACACACCTCTACCCATGGTCTTTGTTGACAAAAATGCTTCACGGTTTCAGACTGATTGAAATGTGTAGGGCCAAAGACAGGAGGATTAGAGACGGTAAATTCGGGCGGGATGATCACGTGGAACTATAGACATATCTTAGCTCGTGAGCCGAGCGTGAAAGATTATTATTTTGTTACTGGGGTGTGTGTCTTTCTCTGTATTGCTAATTTTAATATTGACAGTTTTAATGAATAGTCTGATCATGCGCCTGTTCTGGCGCTGTGTGGTTCGTATGTGGTGTTTCCTGCATGACTCATGCATTTACTTTTGGCATTTGTATTGAAGGACCAGACGTGTAACACGTTTGACCTCAAGCAAAGTTTTATTTCATATCACTGGGATTCCAAAAACAGATTTTTTCCGTGATTACATTTATTGGAAGATTTGCCATATTAAATTATACATCTCAAAATATAGATAATCTAGTAGGCATTAAATTCACGATTCTATTAAAAGTTTTACAAACTTAATGCGAGTGGCTGTGGTCCCTTATCTGTAAGAAGCGTGAATGATATTTTTGCAGATCGTCTGAATGATTTGATGGTGAGTGTAGAAACTGCTAAAAGGTTGTATAAGCAAGCATTGCGTGAGGTTAGTTGTTTGTCGGCAAGCATTGCGTGAGGTTAGTTGTTTGTCTGTTTGTATTGGGTTTTATATCGCGACGTTGAGCTATGTCCCAGAGGTTTCCCCCTGCGTATGGAACGAGTTACATAGATTCATACACAGAATAATCACTGGGAAGAACTATTCCAAAATTCCAAATACCCAGGCCGGGATTTTAACAATCAATAAGTGCAGATCTTAACCCTTTCGCTGCCAAACTCTGTCGTCTGCCAACTTTGTCGTCTGCTACAAATTTTCATTTTTTTTAATTTTCTTCATTTTTATTTCAAAGACATAGAAATAGTAACAAACAATTTGGATCCTGGTGAGACGCCGAGTTACTCGGCGTCACATCTGGATCCAAACTGTTTGCATAGGTAACCACAGACAAATAGGCAGCGAAAGGGTTAAAACATACACGCAAATTGTGCGAGGAAACGATAGCATATATAATGTTTATCAACGTAAGAGAAATTTATATGCACATAAAACAAAGACAAACACGAAGAAGGTATGCATTATTCAAAAGCACATGAATTCTGGATGTATTAACCCATTTGCTCCCACGATCCCATATATGGGACGTAGGCAAACAGTGAAGACTTTTTAGGTCAGCCACCCCTTAGATTAAAATGGCCTAATCCAATATATAAACATGGAAGTATCCACTGTGTGCAAATTGGTTAAACTAGCATTTTCATCTAACTAGTAAATATTGCCATCATTCAACCAAACGTTCTAAATCGTGTGGAAAGTATTGTCTTCTAAATGAATACTTTCTAGAAGGCAGTGATTATTTTGATATTTTCAATCGTGTTTTAAATGCTGGGTACTTTCCCGAAAACTGGTCGGAAGAAGTCACTATTCCCATTCACAAAAAGGGTGACTTGAAAATATCAGTTATTACATGGGAATTACACCTTTAAACTGTATCTAAGCTATTTACGTCTATTTTATACAAAATAATTTAGACTTCTTCAGCAATATCATGTTATATCTGATGCTCAACTCGATGTTAGAGAAAACAGGTATAGACACATTATTCATACTTTTGTCTCTTGTACAGAAATAATTTAGTTGTATTGGGGATGGCCGGGGTGAGGTGGGGTGGGGAGGGGTTTAAAAGTCGTCCGGACTCGCGCGGACCAGAAAAAGTCGTCCGGACTCGCGCGGACCAGAAAAAATAGTGTTGAAGGAGGAATTCATGAGTAAAAAGTACGGTATAATCATTCTAAACACATTTCCTATCATTTGCAGCAACAAATGGGTTGAACAACCTTGATTCAGGTTATTATCATGGTTTTACTGCCCCCCAGTTCCATCCATCGTCCGGAAATTTGGGTGTAAGTGGGGTTTATTATGTGTTAAAAGTATGGTTTAATCTTTTACAGCCAGAAAAATGGGTTAAATACCTCGATTTTGTTTATTATAATGTTTATCATCCGAACAGACATATACATACATGTATGTATATATACGTCTCTAGTCCGAAGTCCGCGCTACCGGTAAATCGTGAGAATTAAAGCATCGGGTAAGGTATTAACTTTTTTTTAATATTCTGATTTAGACAGAGACTTTAAAGTTTAACCCATTCCCTTTTTGGCTATTTTTAGATAAACCTCCTTGAATAAATCTACCGACAAGGAGCATTAACTAGAGAAAATGAAAATTTATGAAATTTGTAGTTTGAAACCACTGTGATAAATAGAGCATTTGCTCCTATAGGAGCAAATGCTCTATTTATCACAATGGTTTGTTAAAGTGACTTTTACAGAGTCGTTAAAAGTCGTCAATATGAGGGAATGGGTTAAAGTGTATATGTAGAGACATATGTAGATATGTATACTAAATATTGCTATTATATGATAAGAGTTATATATATTATATGACATTTTACATTATATTATATTCTAATAATTATTTACATATAAAGGAAACTCACATAGGAACTCTTGTTATTATCTTTCAGAGCATTGTGTAGCCCAAAGAAGGGCTGTTTGTGTAGCTCTCAGAGAAGGGCTATTTAATAGAACGACCTGAGAACATATGCAATGCTCCCGGCAAAATCTTTCTCCTTGTAGATGTATGTGATCTCTTGTAGAAATTGGGTCGGTTGACGCCAATTCATCAGGATGAACCCGGACGGGTGACGGTCGTTTCGTCAAACTGCCAGTTCGTCAATATTGAATAAGATTATACAGTACAAAAGGGGTTGTCGTTTCGTCAAAAAGGATTATTTAGAGAATTGATTTATATATCCCCTTTTTGACCAACTAGCAGTTTGACAAAATGGCCTATATGATTAGGTCTGAGTTGAATGCCGGTATGCTCACATTGAAACGTCTCTAAGAGAAATCTAGCAGCTTCTGAGCTTAATGCAGGACAAAAGAAAACAGCTTAATGCATTGCCTTTGCCCTAGATTAAGCAATACCTTTTTTGAATAGTCAGTGCCTTTCACTGAGTGAACTTATTATCTAAATTACTTCCATCATTGATTATGATTGTCGATGTTTTATACCCTGATAAAATATTAGAATTAACAAGCTTCTAGTGTTTATTAGCGGTATGTGCAGAGGACATTAATTGACTACGCATTGGTGTTGATCGGGTGCGAAATTATGTATATATCGATGTTAAAAACAGAAAACATCAATGAGTTCGAAAGTTTTGACAGTACTTCATTATTGTTAAAGCTATAGGCCTACATTTGTACAAGGCCGGTATTCAAGGCAAGTTGTTACAGACCAGTAGAGGCATATAATCAAAGATCTTGTGTTAGAATGCATAAATTCATATATTGATTTTACTCGGTTGGATTGTGACAAGGGCAGACAATCTCGCCGATAATGTATTCTTTATTGATGATCTTGAACTGCTTCTATAAGATAATGTAAATAGTGGACTGAGATTTGAGAACATTGTGCTAATCTTATTATCAGTTGAGGATGACATAATTTTATTAGGTCAAACGCCATTATAATTAAAAACAGCTTAGAATGTGTGTTCAAGACAGTGACAGTCACAGGGGGCCATTTCGTGGGTCTAGATGGTCTAAAAAGTCAAAAAAATGATTGGGCCGATTTAGTGTTATATTATATAACTCTTAATCGGCCCAATGATTTTTGTACTGTTTAGACCATCTAGACCCACCAAATGCCCCTCCCAGAACCTGTCTTAAGCGACCGTTTATTTATTGAGCATATGAGTCTTAAAAGGCATGTGGCTGCTTAATGCAGGACAAAACTAATTCAGAAAGCAATTACCCGTACTTACTTTTGACCTGCATTTAGCTACCACCTTCCCTACAATCCTTTTATGGTGGTCGCTTAACCCATTTGAGCCCATGATCCCATATATGGGATATAGGCAAACAGTGTAGAGTCTGTAGACTATGATCAGGCGCATAATGCGGCGTCTGATTTGAGTTCACTGTTTGCTTATAGGAATTTCAATATAAAACAAAACGATAATGGAAATTTAGACCAGGCATCCCTTAGATAAACAAGCAAACAATGCAGAAACCGCTTTAAAGCCGGATTCATTTTGTGTTGACCTTGGCCCATTTTCATGTACCCTTGTATCAATTAAAAGGCCTTCATCCAAGCTATCTGCATACCAAATATAAATTGTTTAGCCTATGTAGTTCACAAGTTATAACAACATGTTTCAAAATAGTGACCTTGACCTGATTTCAGGTATCTTTATCTCATCCATAAGGTCCTTGCCAAAGCTATCTGAATACCAAAGGTGAATTGCCTAGCACTCGTGGTTGATCAGAAGTTATAGCAAAATGTTAAAGTTTGTTAAAAACTGGCACAGTTTTCAAAACATTGACCTTGACCCAATTTCATGTATCCTTGTATCAACTGAAAGGCATTCACCAAAGTTATCTCCATACCATATATGAATTGACTAGCATATGAGGTTCAGCAGTTAAAGTTTGTTAAAAACGGCAAAGTTTACCAAATATAAATGGTCTAGCTTAAGTAATTAAGTTATATGCAGTGTTAAAGTATTGTTAATGATGGCAAAGTTTTGGAAATCAAGTGAAAGGCCCCCAAGCTATCTGTATATCAAATATGAATTGCCTAGCATTTGTACTTCAGAAGTTATAGCAATGTTAAAGTTTGTTAAAAACGGCAAAGATTTGGAAATAGTGACCTTGACTTCACCTGATTTCATGTTTCCTTGTATCAAGTGAAAGGCCTTCACCCAAGCTACCTGAATACCAAATATGAATTGGTCTAGCTTAAGTAATTCAGAAGTTATAAGCAATGTTAAAGTTTTGTTAACGATGGCATGCTGCTCGCCCACCCGACCACCCACCCGCCTGCCCGCCCGCCCGCCCGCCCTCCCGCCCGCCCGCCCGCCCGCCCGCCCGCCCGGATTTCGCCAAACTATAAGTCGAGATTTTTCTTGAAAAAAATCCGGCTTAAAATGGACTTATCCAATATATAAACATGGAAGAATCCACTGGGAGCAAATGGGTTAAGACAGGTTCTACTGTATCATACTAATACTAACTGAAAAGAAATGATAGCGGAAGAAAGATTTTCAAAGTCTTAAGTATCACCTGGTTGAGCGAAGCATCCAAAAAGCAAAACATGCCAATATATTTCCTTTAACCCTTTCTATAATGAACAATTTTGCATGAATTGATCACTTCATGAATGTCCATTAGCCTAATTATTATAATGAACATTTTTCAAAGAAATATTTGTCTTAGTCAAGCTGCATCTATACAATTCCATAAGCAAACAGCAGATCCTAAAGGTGCTGTTTGATCTGGACCTTGTCTGTTTTCAAAGGCATGAAAAAGCGTTGATATGAGAGAAAGGGTGAAAATGATTCTCACACATGGTCAGATTACATCAAACTACAGTAAAACCTCTCTAAAATGGATGTTAAATTCAGGCAGAAAGCTCCTGTAAGAACTTTCTGCATGACTTTTACCCTGTATTAAGCAGTAACCTGTCTTAAAACATCTAAATTCTTCTTTACTAGAATTCCGGTTAACAGAGGTTTTACTGTACATGTATTTCCTTATATAACATCAATTTATCTAGTAAATAGCTTTACCCTTTCCCTGTTCTGTGTTTATTCCAAATTTCAATACCAACTGACTATTCAGACAAATTAGTTATAATGAAATATAGAAGGTATAACATTGTAACCATTTTAACAAGTAAAGAAACAGAATTTACAGATCTATCAAATCCGATAAGCAAGCAGAGCAGACCCTGATCAGACGGCTCATCTAGGAGCCGTCTGATCTGGGTCTACTCTGTTTGCAAATGCGTGAAAATACGTTTATATGAGGGAAAGGGTTTAACCTTTACCGATAGAGACATTTTAGAAAGCGAAGAAACAGATCTTTCAAATTCCATTAGCAAACAGAGCAGACCTTGATCAGACGGCTCCTATAGGAGCCGTCTGATCTGGGTCTGATCTGTTTGCAAATACATGAAAACATGGTTATATGAGGGAAAGGGTTAACGGCCTTACAAAGAGAGCAGATCTTGCAGAAGCTGTCAGATCAGGTTCTTATGCATTTGCTTACTAAATAAGATTGATACAGTTCTACAGATTTTGTCATGGTGAAAAATTCCCTTATTCAAAATATGGGATAAATTAACAACCAACACGTTTTTTTATTTTACTGCATACATGTTTCGATTTACATCTTCATCAGTGCATAACAACTATAATATACTTAACGTCACGGAAGTGACGTCATCGTATAAACAATGGCGGGAAAATTAAACGTAACGTTACGACGAGTTTATCCCTTTACTCCATAGATACGCATTTCTACGCATTTGCAAACAGAGTAGACCTAGATCAGACGGCTCATATCGGAGCCATCTGATCAGGATCTGCTCTGCTTGCTGATGATAAAAAATAGTTATGAGTAATTCATACTATTGGCGTAAATATTTCTTACATGAATATTCAAGGAGGAAAGGGTTAAGAATGTCTGAAAATGCATACAGGCGGATTGCAAGAATACGAATAATTCCTATAGAGATATATATAAAAACCAAAAATAGGAAATAACGACTGTATGCCTCTGTAACGTTACGTTAATTAACAGGAAAATATGTGTATCAAGTATATTTAATAGAACAATTAGATATCATATATAACTTTTAGATATCAAATATAGCTTTTGCATTTAAACCTTTGGGTATAAGAGTGTCCATTTTATGGATCCAGTATGTTTCTTTGCAAAGTCGTTCTAAATTATCATTAACAATGTCGAAAGGCATAAATGTAAAGTCATCTAAAGAATGGTTCTCAGAATTAAAGTGTGTTGCAACAGTGGTAGAAAATCTTGAATCGATGAAACCATTTATATCGAATCTATGGCTGTTCATACGTCTAGAAACAGATTGCATAGTTTGACCAATATATTGTATGTTACATTTCTTACACGATATCAAATAAAACATTACTTGTAGAACAGTTGGTATTACATCTAAGGTTATAAGTGTCACCTGAAATATTACTCGTGAAGGAAGAACTTGAAATTATATTCTTACAATGAGAACATCTATTTCTATTACAAATCGATGATGCACAAGTATGTTGTTGGGAAGAAAAATTTGAATGCACCAAATGATCCCGTAAATTACGCGGTCTCTTGTAAGCTATTATTGGTCTGTAATTATCATAAACATATTTCACATTTTCATTTTTTGATAACTTAAGTAAGTCCCAATATTTATTTATCACTAAACCTATATTCGGCAAAGACGGATCATATGTGACCACAAAAGGAATGACACTATTATTGAATTCATTATTTGACGACGGCATCAGTGCATCATTTTGTGAAAGTTGAGTGATCTTTTCAAAGGCACTATTAACTACTGTGGATGGATAAATTCTGTTTGAGAAAAACTCACGTAAGTGGTTCAAGGATTCTTTAAATGATTCATTGTTTGAGATAATTCTCCTGTATCGTTTTGCTTGACTGAACGGTATACCGTCCTTGCAGGCTTTAGGGTGGCAGGAGGAATAATGCAGGTATTGGTGATTATTTGTTGATTTTACATAAATATCAGTTTTTAAATGCATTGAATCATCTTTAGATACAAGAACATCCAAAAATTCAACGGATTTCTGTGATATTCTACTTGTGAATTTTATGGAAGGGTGGAAATTATTTAAATCCGTTATAAAACTGTCCAGTTCCTCTCGCGTTCCGTCAAATATACACAGAATATCGTCAAGAAAACGAAGCCATAGGGTTGGTTTGATACCTTGTGAATTAAGGAAGTCCTGTTCAAGTTTACCCATGAAAAGCGATGCGTAACTAGGAGCCATAGAACTCCCCATTGCTGTACCGCATTTTTGAAGGTAAAACTCATCATTGAACTTAAAATAATTATTTTCCAACACAAGCTTCAAAAGCTTAGATATTTGAGTACTTGTTAAATTACAGTTGGTGCCATCTCTATCCAAGTATAATATATTTTGCTTATTGAATAATATTGATGCAGCTTGTATCATGGTGTGTCATGATACAATAATAAAACTTCAACTAATTAACCCTTTCCCTGTTCTGTATTTCGGTCAAATTTCAATACCTTATGAAAATTCATTAACAAAAAAGTTACAAAGAAATATGGAAGGTGGAACATTGTAGACATTTTAGAAAGCAAAGAAACAGATCTATCGAATTCTATTAGCAAACAGAGCAGACCCTGATCAGACGGCTCCTTGAGCCGTCTGATCTGGGTCTACTCTGTTTGCAAATGCGTTAAAACACATTTATATGAGGAACAGGGGTTAATATTCAAACATTGTTTCTCGCTCTCATATTAACGAGGTAGAGGCTAAATTAAAGCCACATAGAGGATACTGCAAGGGAGAAAATAATCACTGATGATATCTTATTGTTTAATATTTTATTTGTTTGCAAATTACTCACACAAATTGAAATGTTTCGTTAAGTTTGTTCATTATATTGGTGTTAAAGTATTAACCCATTTCAACATATTGACATCTTTTGACGCCTCTGTAAAAGTTACTTTTTGAAATCATTGTAATAAAGCATTTGCTCCACAGGAGCAAATGCTCTATTTATCACAATGATTTCAAAACTACTAATTTCTAAAATTTTCCTTTTCTCTAATATATGCTCCTTTTCGGTAATTTTTTTCAAAGAGATTGAATCTAAAATTAGCCTATGAGGGAATGGGTTAAAGTTCTATGGTATTAGTTTTGTATATAGCACATTTATTTCCTTACTACTTCCTTTACCTTGTACAATTAACCCATTCTCTCATATTGACGTCTTATGATGCCTCTGTAAAATTAACTTTTGAAAACATTGTAATAAATAGAGCATTTTCTCCATAGAGCAAATGTTTAATTTATCAAAATGGTTTCAAAACAACATAACTTTAAAATTTGCCTTTTCTCCAGTAAATCGGTAGATTTGTTCAAAGATGTTAGGTCTAAAATTCACCTATAATGTAATGGGTTAACCATTTACCATACAGAAACCAATATTTATGCATTTGTAAACAGAGTAGAACCAGATCAGATGGCTCCTACTGCCGGGCTACATCTTATCAGGGTCTGCTCTGTCTGTTTATAAAATATATTAAATCCAAAGAAGGATATTGTTCAGCTGCAACGTATCTTAGTTGACAGATAGATACAAAGGTATAACAAATAACAACCACTAAATTGTGTTAATTAGTTTGTATTTAGGGCAGGTGGATACTTAAAGCAAGGTGGGAGTAAAACAGAACGTTCCTATAGGAGTGTTCTGTTTTACTTTCACCTTGCTTTAAGCAGCCACCTGCCTTTAACACAAAATATTTTATGTAATTTAGTGGTTGTTGTAGAGAGGTTTTACTGTAGGTCCTTTCAATTGCATTACCCTGTTAAGTCTCTTTCAATGAGATGTTGTTAAATATCTTTTATATTTAGCCATTTACTCCATAAATACGCTTTTCTACGCCCTTTTAAACAGAGAAGACTCAGATTAGATGGCTTCTACAGGAGCCGTCTGATCAGGGTCTGCTCTGTTTGTTTATGGAATAATCTAGATATTATTCTACAGTTTCTACTGAGGCCCAAAAATCCTATGTCCATCTATCATTATAAAAACTGACCTAATTAATACTCATGACGTCATTTCTTACATGAGTATTCATGGAGTAAAGGGTTAAAGAAGGGTCCTTATCCTTGGAATGTAAACATTGCACAATTCAATTGAGATTTAATCAAAGACAGTATGTAACAAACATCCTATCATGATTCTAATATGAGTTAACTCTTTCAACCTGGGCCACACATGTACTGTCATTTGTAAACACTGTAGACCCAGATAAGGGGGCTCCAAGAGGAGCACTCTGATCAATGTCTGCACTGTATGTCAATCAAAATACTCCAGCAAGTGTCACCCAATATACATGACTTTATTATTTCTTCCACGCGTATTGAACAGGGAAAGGGTTAAAAGTACAAAAATGAGTCATGCAGGAAACACCACATACAGAACAAACACTCGCCCGAACAGCAACACAAGGAAACAGCAAATGTACATAGGTAGAAAAAACAACAAGAGACGCACAAAGACAAAACAAACATACAATAGGAGGAAGATGGAAGTACCGCCTTGGAACGGTCAGTGACAAAAGTCACCGGGGGTTTAAACCGGTTTATGGGCGCCCAACCTCACCCTTATTCCATCCCCATCCTAAAAGACAAACAGTGTAAATAAACGTATCCCCTCTCCGACTAATCTACAACAACCGCGACAGCAAATACAGTGGTAAAGTGCATGTATAACAAAAAAAACATTTTATTGAAAATACTGTATCCACCTATCGCTATTGTACTCAATGATTGAGCTGCAAACAGAGTAACTGTAGAAAAGTAATAAAGGGTACGACAAAAATGAAATAGTACAGATATCCGACGTTCTCCTTCCATTTCTGGATTTAAGAGGTCGCCTTCATAGAGTACTAAACCTTTCTTGTCGGCGTACATGCAAAGAGGCCAGCGTGATTGCCAACTGTAAAAGGGTTCACAACCAAACATGCAGTATGTTGTAGTAATACAGGATCATATCCCTTTTTAATGAATTGTTTTATATATTTGATGAACAAAGTGAGAAAATGGGTATGTCCAATAATTTTACGAAGTTTGTAAATCACATCACCATAAAATTCCGGATGTGAAATACCGTGTCGCAAAAGTACCTTGAGATTACATTTGTACTTGCCAATAAGCGAGAGATTTCGATAGTAAAATTTAGAGAAAGTTTTTCTTAGTTTATGGTATCTATATCCTTGTTTAAGCAGTTTATCAGTTAAAATGAGATTTCGACTGTTAAAATCGTCAATAGATGAACAAGCTCTAGCAAAACGCATAAGTTGAGATATATAAACCCCGTAAGATGGAGCACGGGGAACATCCCCGTCAAGATGAGGAAAATTTACAATATTAAAATCAAAATCATCTCTTTTGTCATATATTTTAGAAGAAATCATTCCATTATTAATTTTAAGGTCTAGGTCAAGAAACGCTGCATAATTGTCGGACGGGTTAGCTTTATTCAATTTGAGTTCTTTAGGATAAATTGTAGGAATCAGAGCATCAAAGAAAGGGTTATCTAAGTTAAAAATATCATCCAAATATCGACAAGTTTCATTGAAGGCTTTTATAACATCTTCTTGTGTTTGAGGATTCAAACTCAACATGAAATCTCTCTCATAGCAGTACAAAAACAAATCTGCGACAAGTGGTGCACAATTCGTACCCATGGGAATACCAATTACCTGACGGTATATAGCATTCCCATAACGTACAAATATGTTATCCAAAAGAAAGGTTAGTGCTTCGCAAACTTCTGAGCAAGTCCAATTGGTGTAATATTTCATTTGCTCGTCAGTAAAGAAAGCTTTTTCAGCATTACATGCCAAGAATGATGTTCTTTCTCGGGCAAATACTTTCTGGATCAAGTTAGTAAGCTTATCCTTAATTAAAATATGAGGAAGAGTTGTGTACAGAGTAGAAAAATCGTACGTGCTTACAGTGGATGCAAGATACCTTTTGTTCTTAAGTTTGTTTAAGACTTCTGAAGAGTTCTTAATAGACCAGAAGAGATTTATTCCAGAATTTTCATAAGTCTTATCACAGTAAAATTTTACATGTTCCTTTACCTTCGTTAAACAAGAAGTCAAAAGTATAGACAATTTAGTAGTTGTACATGAACTAGAATTTGCAATGAAACGCGCTTTATATGGTTTTTTATGTAGTTTTGGTAACCAATACATAGTAGGAAGTTTATGTTGTGTAATTTTAATATCGGTTCCAAATTGTTCACACTTTTTGACATGGTCTGAAATGATGGTCTTTTCGTCAGTGGTAACTGAAATGTATGACTTGGTATTAATAATTTCCTGTTTCAAGACATCGATATAATGTAATCGTCAAATAATAATCACATTATTTGATGCCTTATCAGCAGGAACAAAAACGTATTTTGAATGGAAATCCTGTAAACCCTTTTTAAGATGTCTAAATGAAGTTCTAGGTTTAGGTGGAAGAAGGTGTTTATTAGAGCTGTAAAAGGAAATGCGTTTATCTATTATATCAAAAATTAGTTTTTTCCAACAAGAAAGGGCATTAGACTCAACATGTTCTCTTCGACACCATTTAATACTAAAATTTTGTAAAGCCTCCGCAATCTGAACTCGACAAGAGTTAAAATCTATCAAGGATGGTATTCTATATTTGGGACCTTTATTCAAAAGAGATCGTAGACGTTTATCTTTAATTATCTCAAAATTACCAGTAATCACATGACCAGCCGGAGAATAGCAAAATTTTGAGGTGGCGCAATCTCAATTATCAGGAATATTATCATTAATATTAAGGTCGGCCACAATTTTATTATAGTTGAAAATTGTATTTCTGATGGGTTTGTTATATTTGTAGCAAATGATAGGTGGTTCTGTATTTTTAAAGTATTTAGGAATAGTGTCAATTACATTTTTGTCTCTAAAAATACTTTGGAGGTCAATAAAATCAATACCTTTATTAATAAAAGGAATTTTCAAGAAGAATCTTTGGTGTTCAGATAATTTGTCGATGTGCGGTCTGAGAACATGTAGAGTAAAGCTTTGTATCAAACTAGCCGTTCCTATGAGAGGATCTGATCGAAAAATAATTTTATCGGCTTGCTCGTCAATTTCTTTTAATGAACATATAGATAAGGAGGAAAGTCTAGAAAGCATGGCATGTTTACCCGAAGTTAGGCGTAAAGTATGTAGATCAAGAAGAGTCAATTTCAAACGAGATTTTCGTTTAACATTACCATTCTTGCGAATAGTCATATTTGCTACTGCAGTGCAAAGCGATCTGTGATATTATCAGAGGAAACCAACAAGTAGGCCCTACAGCGTTTGAAAGAGTATTCAAGGGAGACTATTTGAATAAATTCCCTCATTTCATACTACCGTATTTGTTATAGCCATGCATTTACTTGTTTTAACCCTTTTATCCATGAATATTCGTATAAAAAATAATGACATCTTGAATATTAATTAAATTATTTTTTATAATGGCACATTGACGCAATAAATTTTGGCCATAGTATAATCTGTTAGAGCATATCTATTATTATTTCATAAGCAAATGGAGCAGACCCAGATCAAACGGATCCTACAGGAGCTATCTGATCTTGTTCTATTCTGTTTTCATAGGCGTAGAGAGGGATATTTATGGAGTACAGGGTTAAATAAGAAATTAAGAAAGTTAGATCATTTAACCCTTTATATAAACGCATTTTCAATCAGAGTAGACCCAGTTTAGGTGGCTCCTATAGGACAATTGGTCTATTCTGTTTACAAATATATGAGGAAAAGGGTTCCGTCACAGCACTGCTAAAATGGTATGTTTATTCTTATCCCTGTGTCTATTTTCATATTGAAGACGTAACCGTTACCATATAGAAATGCCTTTTGATTCCTTTGCATACTGAGTAGACCAAGATCTGATGGCTCCTGTAGGAGCTGTCTGATCAGTATCTGCTCTGTCTACTTGTGACAATATATAGATCTGATTCTGCAGAATCTGCCATGGCCAAAAGATCCTCTGTTCAAACGCCCTTATATTTTTTTTTATATACATGTTATAAATATTTATGGACTGTTTGACATTCAGAGACCTCAAGTTAATATCATCCTTTCCCAATAAATGGATACTACCTTTAACCTTTTCCTCCATAGTCTATTTTTATACCCAACCTCTTTGAATGAATCTACCCAAAAGGAGCATTTACTAGAGAAAAGTAAAATCTTAGAATTTTGTAGTTTGAAACCAATGTGATAAATAGAGCATTTGCTCCTATAGGAGCAAATGCTCTATTTATCACAATGGTTTCAAGAAGTGGTTATTACAGAGGCGTAGAAAGGCGTACTTATGGAGGAAAGGGTTAAACAACGATGAGTCATTCGACTTTCAAAATTCAGCATTCAAAGGACTAACTCTTTATTTCATGAATATTTATAAAGAAAGTATGACTGTATGAATATCAATTGGCTGAAACTTTTATACAGTAAAACCTCTCTATAACGACCACTAAATTACATCAAGTATTTTGTGTTAAAGGTAGGTGGCTGCTTAAAGCAAGGTGAAAGTAAAACAGAACGCTCCTATAGGAGCGTTCTGTTTTACTTTCATCTTGCTTTAAGCAACCACCTGCCCAAAATACCAACTAATTAACACAATTTAGTGGCCGTTATAGAGAGGTTGTACTGTACATGTAATGACAATATGAACAAGAGAATATAAACCATGGTCGCTGAAATTGTAGAATCAGATCTATATAATTTCATAAGTAAACAGGGCAGACCCTGATCAGACAGTTCCTACAGGAGCCAGCTAATCTGAGTGTACTGGTTCTCTGTTTGCAAAGAAGGGGATGTTCACTAATGCGCTGTTATGAGGTAAAAGACTTGATTATTCATGTAAGAAATAATTATGTCATTATACTAAGTACATATAGCTTAATTTCTTAAAATAACACATAGACACAGGCATTTTTGGCCCTGACAGAAACTTTATAATCATATCTATATTATATCATAAGCAAACAGTGCAGACCCCTGATTGGACGGCTCCTATAGGAGCCGTCTGATCTGGGTCTACTCTGTTTGCAAAGTGTTAACTTAGTAAGTGTCTAGGTTAATGATCTTACTTGAACCCTTTACTTCATGAATATTCATGTAAGAAATAATGACATTGCGAATATTAATTAGGTTAATTGTTATAATAGCACAAGGACACAGGAATGTTCGGGCATGGCTGAAACTGTAGAATCACGTCAATATTATATCATAAGCAAACAGAGCAGACCCTGATCAGACAGCTCCTATAGGATCTGGGTCTTCTCTTTTCGCAAAGGTGAGAAAAGCATATTTATGGGGTGGTGGGTTAATCAGCTAGGAAAATGGACTAAGCGTACCATTGTCGAGGCGTACCAGGACTATACGTACCATTTCCTGGACGAAGCGTACCAATAATAAAAAATATAAATTTTATTTGAATATAACACTAAAGTATTATACTTAGTATTATACAGTGTTTACTTATAACAGCCGTCTGTCCAGAGTCTACTCTGTTTGCAAATGCATAAAAAGTGTATATTCATTCTGTCGATGTTCTGTTGTATGTCACTATGTTTTGTGTCTCTATTCATTTATATTAGAGTTTAGAACCACCATATGTAAACCAGAACTGAAATAAAACAATAAAAATAATATGTGTCTATTTTTGCCAGGCCATTTGTTTTAAAATTTAAACAAAGAAACAAATACCCGGTTGATTATAACGTTTACGGACATAAATATCCATGTAAGAAATTTTTATAAAGACGTGTACTGCCATGTAGGCTATAGATAAATTTTGTAATTTGTAAAATACATGATCGTATAGTTATATTTCATAACCAGACATGGTAGGCCCTGGTCAGACAGCCTCTAAAGGTGTCGTCTGATCTTGATCTACTCTGTTTGCAAACGTGTATTTATGGAATAAATGGGCTAATATATCAGATTAGTGTAATCCAATTGGTTTTCTCTCACATCGTATTATCAATACACATCGGCATTCACACACTAGCGCGTGACCCAATGTCACCTGATTATGGACACATGCCAAATACACACTGGCATATTACAGTGAAAACTGTAAAGGAATATCGGTTTTGGAACGAAGCTAATTTCAAGTTTAAAACATTGTCTCAAAAACGATTTTTCATCCTGTTTTTGCATTCTGGTTGTTTTATTTCGGGTCTGACCTGCTTGCAAATACTTTTTGTGTATGTATATTGATCTTTATTAACTTAACTCTTTCCCTCATATAAATGTGTTTTCACGCATCTGCAAACAGAGTAGACTCAGATCAGACGGCTCCTATAGGAGCCGTCTGATCAGGGTCTGCTCTGTTTGCTAATGAAATTTTACAGATCTGTTTATTTTCTAAAATGACTAAAACTTTCCATCTTCTATATTTCAGTTATATTCAGTAGGTATTGAAATTTGTAATAAACACAGAACAGTGAAAGGGTTACTCTACATAGCAATTACCGCACAGTGAAACCCTTAGTGGAAAGTTTACACATTTCCGATATTCGCTATACACAAAAAAGTGATTTGACATTAGCCAACACGCTGGATGGATGAACGATATTCTCAAATTCAAAGTACGTATTTTGAAAGAAACTTTGGACACTGTATTTAGGATCTTTCTCTTGTCTAGGAAAGTCGGTGTATGAGTCATAAGTTGGATAAGGTAAACCGTATGTCATGACATTACTATGCTCAATTAAAACACATTACGATAAAATAATATATTAATAACATTTTTTATGTTTTCATATAATAATAATAAAAATATTCATACCAATTTCATATATTTGGTAAATGGTACGCTTATACCAAAAATGGTACGCTTTGGTCATGGTACGCTACAGTAATGGTACGCTTAGTCTATAAACCATCAGCTACATGTACAAACTAATTTTCATAAAGACTGATGCTAAAATACAATCAATACAATGTGGTCTAATACACTATCTTATACCTTTGTTTTAGTAAAACTTTAACAACCTGTTACTTTCTAACTCTACCTGTTTATGTCTTTGCAAACATAACAGACACACATCAGACTTCTCTCGCGTAGTTGTCTGATCAGCGTATGCTCTGTTTGCTTATCTCACATATCTAATTTTCTTCTGTTTCTCTAAACTAAATTCATATTCATAATGAGGTAAGTCTTGCACAAATTATCATCAAAAAAAGGTTTAAAATATAAAATAAATTACTTTCTCTTCTTCCTATCTTGAATTGATTACAAACAGATACATGTATCTATGTATATGTAGACTTTAATAATTTTACATGTATCTAATTATATTTCACTTCTTTGTTTGCAACAAAGCAGAATGGTGTATAATAAAATAAAACCCTCTAAACCGGAATTCCAATACAGAAGAATTTAAAAGAAAATTAGATACTTTCAGGCAGATGGCTGCTTAATGCAGGGTGAAAGTCATGCAGAAAACTCCTCTAGGAGCTTTCTGCATGACTTTCACCCTGCATTATGTTTCCACCTGTCTCTAAGACCGATATTTATACTAAATTGAGCATCTGGTTTAGAAAGGTTTAACTGTCAGGAAAAGTTTAAAATCATGATATGCATTATATGTTTCTACAGAAGTCATGGCCACATGAGGATGGCTTGAACTCTCTAAACTCAAAAACATTCTTATACATGTTTGCTTGGTTCCCAGTTTTTACTTAAAATGCAGAAGTTTAGAACCAAAGAGAAATGTATAGACTGGGAATCAAAATAAGACTTGAGAATATTGTTTAGCCTTTTATGACTGAAAATTTGTTGTTGAATTTAAGACCAGGCCATAGGCTATGCTTATAAAACTATTTTCCATGCTAAACTCATTTGAGCCATTCTGAATATCTAGTTGCTGTAGTCCAAAGGACAGTTGAAAATAAAAGTTTAAACAGAATATAATACTTCTGGTCAAAATTAAGTTTACTGGTTATTAAACTGTAATAAATTGCCTGTGACTTATCAGAATCCAATTTTCATTTAACAAGTAAATTGTTAATAGCCTGAAATAGTTCTCAGAGCAGTACATAAGAGGTTTACAGTAAGCCCAATCTAGACAATGGAATTTTAATTTAATATAAATATCAGTCTTGGAGATAGGTAGCAGCTTAATGCATGGTGAACGTCATGTAGAGAGCTTTCTGCATGACTTTCACTCTGCATTAAGCAGCCACTTACCTAAAAATATCTAAATTCTTCTCAAGTAGAATTCCGGTTTCGAGGGGTTTTACTGCATACTGGAATTCTAACCAAATAAATTTTATTCTATTATTATGCCAAACCCTGTCTTCCTGCTTCTCATTAGAATATTCACTGAGAGCCAATTCTAATGAGTAGTAGCATGATAGGGTTTGGTTTAGAATTAACCCTTTCCCTGTTCTAAGTTTATTCAAAATTTCCACACCTACTAAATATTCATGGGCAAAGCAGTTATAATGAAGTATGGTAGGTGAAACATTGTAGGCATGTTAGAACGTAAAAAAACAGATCATTCAAATTCCATTAGCAAACAGAGCAGACCCTGATCAGATGTCTCCTCTAGGAGCCGTCTGATCTGGGTCTACTCTGTCTGAGAATATGTGAAAACACGTTTATATGAGGGAAAGGGTTAACAGATTTTGACAAGATTGGTATATATTTCCAGCCATGATTTCATAAGCACAAGCATAAATGAAAGGTCCAAAGCCAGTAGGCTTGATTCCATGAGCCATAGCATGCCAGTTGCGACATTCCATTCAGTTTCCTTCACTGAAGTCATCATCAGTGTCATCATCGATCTCCAGAGCCTGAAGGTCCGGACTAAAGGATCTTACACTAGCTGTATGGCCTGTGGTACCAGAATGTGAGCTGCGACGCAGTCTGAAAAAAAAAGAAATATCTTCAATATAATTGCTTATGCTTTTACTCCATAAATATGCCTTTCTATGCCTTTGCAAACAGAGTAGACCTATAGGAACCGCCTGATCAGGGTCTGCTGTTTGCTTATGATACTATATAGATATGATTATGCAGTATCTACCATGTTAACAAATTCCTGTGTCCATTTGCCATTATAAAAATGTGATTAATATTCATGAGGTCATTATTTTTTACATGAATATTCATGGAGGAATGGGTTAACCCTTTCCCTGTTGCATATCCATAAAAGAAATGATAGCATCAATATTTTTTAAATGGCATATGTACAGAGGAGCTTTTGAGTCTGATTTATTATAATTCATTAAGCAGACCCTGATCAGATGGTTCCTACAGGAGCTGTCTGATCTGGGTTTACTCTGTTTGCAAAGGCATGAAAAGCATTTGTATGAGGAAAAAAGTTAATGCTACAGATTAACCCATTCCCTCATAAGATATACATTGGATTTAGATCCATCCTCTATTAATAAATCTACTGTAGGAGCTGTCAGGGTCTACTCTGTTTGTTTGTGGAATTATATAGCTCTGATTCTGCAATGTTTGACATGGATAAAACTTCACTTTTCCATATGCCATTATAAACACTGGTAATTAATATTCATGACGTCATTATTTCTTACATGAATATTCATGCAATTAAAGGTTAAAGTAGAATGGCTTATTGCAGCTACTGATTTATTGTGGATCATTTATATTCAAGAGAGCACCACAGTGGCTCCATCATATTTAGATATATGTGTATGTGGAATTTCAAAACCTATCTCAGTGTATAATGTACCATTGAGAAATATAACTAACCTGCTCAGGAGGTCTCCTATTTGCACCGGTATGTTTTCCACATGTTCCTGAAGTTCATCATGTATGTCTGCCTGTAAGAAAATAATTGGAGAGAATGTCATGTGTCTGTACCAAAAAAGGCAATGGTAAAACTGTTCAGAAGCTCCATGGGTAATGGCTTTTTATTGCTCTTCTAAATCAACCATGAATTTCACATGGGGATTCTGATAAAGCTTTACGCTGTTTATCAGGTGAAATATTAGTTTGTAGATGGGGAAGATTGACAAACATTCTGATAAGACACTGCAGTATTCTCAATAACAACCGGCTGGCAGCCAAAATGGCCACTTCAAACCAGATTTTGGCTGGTTCAAATTCGTCAAGAAATAAAACAAAAAATGAAAGTTGAAAAGTCGCTGGATCTCCTGATAAGCCTGTTATGTATAAATCTGGCCTGTTCAACCATTTCTTATTAACCTATCACCTAATAGGCTATTTTTAGATTCAACCTCTTTGAATAAATATACCGAAAAGGAGCACTAACTTGAGAAAAGTAAAATCTTAGAATTTTGTAGTTTGAAACCATTGTGATAAATAATAGAACAGCTCTATTTATCACAATGGTTTAACAAAGTCAAAAGTCATCAATATGAAGGAATGAGTTAAGAACACTGCACTGTGTCGAGGGCAACTTATGACACAAGGCTCGTCCACTTCTACACTATTGCAAGGTTTAAGGGAGCTATTCTCGTTTGGCAGTCCAAATATTAAACACTCAAAACATCTGTAAGTTACACTATATAAGTTGATATTTAGAACAGTTATTCTGCATTATATTCATCCCAAACCTATCTCATCTTCTGCTGCAGTCAAGTCTCGCTTCAACTCATCAATTCGCGATTTCTTCAACTCTGTCTCTAATTGATCACGGCGGCGTTTACTATACTCAACATATGCCAGTTCCTTAAAATTCAACACACCATTAGACCTCTATAAAGTAGTCACACAAGAGAAACATGAATACCGGTTTGTCGAACAAGTGCCTGCTTAATACGGGTCCGGGCCCTCAGTCAAATGCTTATAAAATGTATAACTAACCTTTTCCTCATAGAGATGCCTTATTACACCTTTGCAAACAGAGTAGAACCAGCCAAATGACTCCTGTTCTGTTTTTTCTCACCTTAACAAACAGAGCAGACCCATAACAGAAAGCTCCTGTGAGAGCCATCGGAACAGGATCTGCTGTGTTTGCTAATGGAATTTGAAAGATTTTTTTCTTTACCGTCTAAACGGGCTACAACTTTTCACCTTCAAAATTTCATTATAACTATTTTGTACATGAATATTCAGTAGGTATTGAAATTTGGTCTAAATAAAGAACAGGGAAAGTGATAACCTTTGCACTGGGAAATCTATGTTATTTTATTTATTAAACAGAGCAGATCCTGATTAGACAGCTCAGGAGCAGTCTGGTCTAGATCTACTCTGTTTGCAATGGCATAAAAAGCATTTGTATGAAGCAAAGGGTTAAGGCTCAATGCAGGAATAAAGTTATACAGAAAGCTTATAATGTAACGTTATAAATATATAGAAGCCTTATGCATTTTTTGTCATTAAAAATGATACCAAACTTTATGGTCAATGACAGCTCATTATAAATTTAAATATCAACCCTTTACTGAAGATGCCTTTTGACACCTTTTCAAACAGAGAGGATCCAGATCGGATGGCAGTGCGTGCTCATACAGCACTGTTGACTAATAAGTTAACAGATACGTAATAAGATCAGCTGCCCATCTCTCTGCCGCTGTATATTAATACACATTTTAATACTTTTGCATACAGAAAAGACACAGATCAGACAGCTTCCGTAGGTGCCAACTGATCAGGATCGGTTTGCTCATGAAACTATACAGATACATGTATGATTATCTACAGTTTCTACTATGACCAAAGAAGAATCAGTGCATATGCCATAACAGTAAAACCTATCTATAATGGCCACTAAATTACATCAAGTATTTTTTGTTAAAGGCAGGTGGCTGCTTAAAACAATGTGAAAGTAAAACAGAACGCTCCTATAGGAGCGTTCTGTTTTACTTTCACCTTGCTTTAAGCAGCCACCTGGCCTAAATACCAACTAATTAACACAATTTAGCGGGCTTTATAGAGAGGTTTTACTGTATGATGGTGTTGATGTGTCATTGAGATACCAGTACACAGTGTTATTGCCAAATTGGCAGTACACATTACCAGTGTATAAACACTATATCAAAAAGAATGCTAGGAAAGTGTTTTTTCTGAGAAGCTAGTTTGTCTGATAATGTACGTACAGGGCGATGGAAGTTACCAAAATCTGTCACTGTTGCTAATACTTATTTAACAACTATCTAACACAATTTCTACCTTTATCCTATGATTATATAGTCTCTTGGCCATTACACGTTCTGACAATTGCTCATCTGCCAGGTATGCCTGTTTATGTCTTTGCAAACATAACAGACACAAATCAGACTTCTCTCGCGTAGTTGTCTGATCAGCGTATGCTCTGTTTACTTATCTCACAGATCTAATTTTCTTCTGTTTCTCATTTTCAATTCAGGAACTAAATTCATATTCATAATTTGGTAAGTCCTGCACAAATTATCTTCAAAAAAAGGTTTAAAATATAAAATAAATTACTTTCTCTTCTTCCTACCTTGAATTGATTACAAACAGATACATACATCTATGTATATGTAGACTTTAATAATTTTACATGTATCTAATTATATTTCAATTCTTTGTCTGCAACAAAGCAGAATGGTGTATAATACAGTAAAACCCTTTAAACCGGAATTCTAATACAGAAGAATTTAAAAGAAAATTAGATACTTTCAGGCAGGTGGCTGCTTAATGCAGGGTGAAAGTCATGCAGAAAACTCCTCTAGGAGCTTTCTGCGTGACTTTCACTATGCATTATGTTTCCACCTGTCTCTAAGACCGATATTTATACTAAATTGAACATCTGGTTTAGAAAGGTTTTACTGTACATCTTTTCAGTCAGGAAAAGTTTAAAATCATGGTATGCATTATATGTTTCTACAGAAGTCATGGCCACATGAGGATGGCTTGAACTCTCTAAACTCAAAAACATTCTTATACATGTTTGCTTGCTTCCCAGTTTTTACTAAAATTGCAGAAGCTTAGAACCAAAGAGAAATGTATAGACTGGGAATCAAAATAAGACTCAATAAAACCGAGTCTGCAATTTTCTCATTTTGCATTTCTACTTTTGCTTTCAAAGGATCACCCATTTTCAGAATATATGACTTCACAACAGCAGGTGTTAAGTGCTTGTGTGGCGGCCGTAAAAAGTCGCCCGTACTTCATTCTCAGTGTTGTTATATTTTCTGGTCCTTTGGGATCATAAGTTTTCATGTTATTATTATTGAAAATTGAATACTGCTTAAGCCGGTGCTAGGGGGCGTGAGTAGTGTTGCACTTTTAATTACTACTCATGAACAGACTCAATAAAACCGAGTCTGCAATTTTCTCATTTTGCATTTCTACTTTTGCTTTCAAAGGATCACCCATTTTCAGAATATATTGAGATTAATTTTTTAGCCTTATATGACTGAAAATTTGTTGTTGAATTTAAGACCAGGCCATAAGCTATGCTTATAAAACTTTTTTCCATGCTAAACCCATTTGAGCATTCTGAATATCTAGTTGCTCTAGTTCAAAGGACAGTTGAAAATAAAATTTTAAACAGAATATAATACTTCTAGTCAAAATTAAGTTTACTGGTAATTAAACTGTAATAAATTGCCTGTGACTTATCAAAATCCAATTTTCATTCAACAAGTAAATTGTTAATATCATGAAATAGTTTTCAGAGCAGTACATAAGAGGTCTACAGTAAGCCCAATCTAGACAATGGAATTTTAATTTTATATAAATATCAGTCTTGGAGATAGGTGGCAGCTTAATGCAGGGTGAAATTCATGCAGAAAGCTTTCTGCATGACTGTCACTCTGCATTAAGCAGCCACTTACCTAAAAATATCTAAATTCTTCTCTAGTAGAATTGCAGTTTCGAGGGTTTTTACTGCATACTGGAAATCTAACCAAACAAATTTGGTTATATTATTATGACAAACCCTGTCTTCCTGCTTCTCATTAGAATGTTCACTGAGAGTCAATTCTAATGAGTAGTAGCATGATAGGGTTTGGTTTAGAATTAACCCTTTCCCTGTTCTGTATTTATTCCAAATTTCCACACCTACTAAATATACATGGGCAAAGCAGTTATAATGAAGTATGGCAGGTGAAACAATGTAGGCATTTTAGAACGTAAAAACCCAGATCATTCATCCTATAGGAGCCGTCTGATCTTGGCCTACTCTGTCTGAGAATATGTGAAAACATGTTTATATGAGGGAAAGGGTTAACAGATTTTGACAAGATTGGTATGTATTTCCAGCCATGATTTCATAAGCACAAGCATAAATGAAAGGTCGAAAGCCAGTAGGCTTCATTCCATGAGCCATATCATGCCAGTTGCGACATTCCATTCAGTATACCTCACTGAAGACATCATCAGTGACATCATCGATCCCCAGAGCCTGAAGGGCCGGAATGAAGGATCGGACGCTAGCTGTATGGCCTGTGGTACCAGAATGTGAGCTGCGACGTAATCTGGAAAAAAAACCCGCAATATCTTCAATATAATTGCTTATGATTTTACTCCATAAATATGCCTTTCTATGCCTTTGCAAATAGAGTAGACCTATAGGAGCTGCCTGATCAGGGTCTGCTCTGTTTGCTTATGATACTATAAAGATATGATTCTAGAGTGTCTACCATGTAAAACAAAGTCCTGTGTCCATTTGCCATTATAAAAATGTGATTAATATTCATGATGTCATTATTTTTTACATGAATATTTATGTGTTAACCCTTTCCCTGTTGCATATCCATGAAAGAAATAATGATAGCATAAATATTTCTTAAACGGCATATGTACAGAGGAGCTTTTGAGTCTGATTTATTATAATTCATTAAGCAAACAGAGCAGACCCTGAACAGATGGTTCCTACAGGAGCTGTCTGATCTGGGTTTACTCTGTTTGCAAAGGCATGAAAAGCATTTGTATGAGGAAAAAAGTTAATGCTACAGACTAACCCATTCCCTCATAAGATATACATTGCATTTAGATCCATCCTCTTTGAATAAATCTATTGTAGGAGCTGTCAGGGTCTACTCTGTTTGTTTGTGGAATTATATAGCTCTGTGTCTGAAGTGTTTGATTTTGATAAAACCTCACTTTTCCACATGCCATCATAAACACAGGTTATTAATATTCATGATGTCATTATTTCTTACATTAATATTCGTGAAATTAAAGGTTAAGTAGAACGGCTTATTGCAGCTACTGATTTATTGTGGACCATTTACAATGTATATTCAAAAGAGCACCGCAGTGACTCCATCATATTTAGATACATGTGTAAGCGGAATTTCAAAACCTATCTCACTGTGCAATGTACCATTGAGAAATATAACTCACCTGCTCTGGAGGTGTTCTATTTGCACCGGTATGTTTTCCACATTTTCCTGAAGTTCATCATTGCTGCGCGCGCTGAATTTTCCGCACATGGTTGGCCTGTGTGTCTGCCTGAAGGAAAATAATTGGAGAGAATGTCTATACCAAAAAAGGGCAATGGTAAACCTGTTCAGAAGCTCCATGGGTAATGGCTTTTTATTGCTCTTCTAAATCAACCACTGAATTCCACATAAGGATTCTGATAAAGCTTTACGCTGTTTATCAGGTGAAATATTAGTTTGTAGATGGGGACAATTGACAAACATTCTGATAAGACACTGCAGTATTCTCAATAACAACCGGCTGGCAGCCAAAATGGCCACTTCAAACCAGATTTTGGCCGGTTCAAATTCGTCAAGAAATTAAACAAAAAATGAAAGTTGAAAAGTCGCTGGATCTCCTGATAAGCCTGTTATGTTTTAAATCTGGCCTATTCAACCAATTCTTATTAACCCATCACCCAATAGGCTATTTTTAGATTCAACCTCTTTGAATAAATCTACCGAAAAGGGGCACTAACGTGAGAAAAGTAAAATCTTAAAATTTTGTAGGTTGAAACCATTGTGATAAATATTAGAACAGCTAGAACAATGGTTTCATAAAGTCAAAAGTCATCAATATGAAGGAATGGGTTAAGAACACTGCACTGTGTCGAGGACACCTTGTGACACAAGGCTCGTCCACTTCTACACTATTTGCAAGGTTTAAGGGAACTATTCTCGTTTTGCAGTCCAAATATTAAACACTCAAAAACATTTGTAAGTTACACTATATAAGTTGATATTTAGAGCATTTATTCTGCATTATATTCATCCCAACCCTACCTCATCTTCTGCTGCAGTCAGGTCTCGCTCCAACTCATCAATTGATAGCAGTTCCTTCAACTCTGTCTTTATTAGGCGTATAGCCCTCAATAAAGTAGTCACACAAGAGAAACATGAATACTGGTTTGTCGAACAAGTGCCTGCTTAACACGGGTCAGGGCCCTCAGTCAAATGCTTATGAAATGTATAACTAACCTTTTCCTCATAGAGATGCCTTATTACACATTTGCAAACAGAGTAGAACCAGCCAAATGACTCCTGTTCTGTTTTTTCTCACCTTAACAAACAGAGCAGAACCATAACAGAAAGCTCCTGTGAGAGCCATCGGAACAGGATCTGCTCTGTTTGCTAATGGAATTTGAAAGATTTGTTTCTTTACCTTCTAAACAGGCTACAATTTTTCACCTTCAAAATTTCATTATAACTATTTTGTACATGAATATTCAGTAGGTATTGAAATTTGGTCTAAATATAGAACAGGGAAAGTGATAAGCTTTACACTGGGAAATCTATGTTATTTTATTTATTAAACAGAGCAGATCCTGATTAGACAGCTCAGGAGCAGTCTGGTCTAGATCTACTCTGTTTGCAATGGCATAAAAAGCATTTGTATGAAGCAAAGGGTTAAGGCTCAATGCAGGAATAAAGTTATACAGATGGCTTATAATGTAACGTTATAAATATATAGAAGCCTTATGCATTTTTTGTCATTAAAAAATGATACCAAACTTTATGGTCGATGACAGATCATCATAAATTTAAATATCAACCCTTTACTGAATATGCCTTTTGACACCTTTTCCAACAGAGAGGATCCAGATCGGATGGCAGTGCGTGCTCATACAGCACTGTTGACTAATAAGTTAACAGATACGTAATAAGATCAGCTGCCCATCTCTCTGCCGCTGTATATTAATACACCTTTTAATACTTTTGCATACAGAAAAGACACAGATCAGACAGCTTCCGTAGGTGCCAACTGATCAGGATCGGTTTGCTCATGAAACTATACAGATACATGTATGATTATCTACAGTTTCTACTATGGTCACAGAAGAATCAGTGCACATGCCATAACAGTAAACCCTATCTATAATGGCCACTAAATTACATCAAGTATTTTTTGTTAAAGGCAGGTGGCTGCTTAAAACAACACAATTCTACCTTTATCATATGATTATATAGTCTTTTGGCCATTACACGTTCTGACAATTGCTCATCTGCCAGGTCTGCCTGTTTATGTCTTTGCAAACATAACAGACACAAATCAGACTTCTCTCGCGTAGTTGTCTGATCAGCGTATGCTCTGTTTGCTTATCTCACAGATATAATTTTCTTCTGTTTCTCATTTTCAATTCAAGAACTAAATTCATATTCATAATTTGGTAAGTCTTGCACAAATTATCATCAAAAAAGGTTTAAAATATAAAATAAATTACTTTCTCTTCTTCCTACCTTGAATTGATTACAAACAGATACATGTATCTATGTATATATAGACTTTAATAATTTTACATGTATCTAATTATATTTCACTTCTTTGTCTACAACAAAGCAGAATGGTGTATAATACAGTAAAACCCTCTAAACCGGAATTCTAATACAGAAGAATTTAAAAGACAATTAGATACTTTCAGGCAGGTGGCTGCTTAATGCAGGGTGAAAGTCATGCAGAAAACTCCTCTAGGAGCTTTCTGCGTGACTTTCACCATGCATTATGTTTCCACCTGTCTCTAAGACCGATATTTATACTAAATTGAACATCTGGTTTAGAAAGGTTTTACTATACATTTTTTCAGTCAGGAAAAGTTTAAAATCATGATATGCATTATATGTTTCTACAGAAGTCATGGCCACATGAGGATGGCTTGAACTCTCTAAACTCAAAAACATTCTTATACATGTTTGTTTGGTTCCCAGTTTTTACTAAAATGCAGAAGCTTAGAACCAAAGAGAAATGTATAGACTGGGAATCAAAATAAGACTTGAGAATATTTTTTAGCCTTTTATGACTGAAAATTTGTTGTTGAATTTAAGACCAGGCCATAGGCTATGCTTATAAAACTTTTTTCCATGCTAAACCCATTTGAGCATTCTGAATGTTTTCACAAGTCAAAAGTCATCAATATGAAGGAATGGGTTAAGAACACTGCACTGTGTCGAGGACAACTCGTGACACAAGGCTCGTCCACTTCTACACTATTTGCAAGGTTTAAGGGAGCTATTCTTGTTTGGCAGTCCAAATATTAAAAACTCAAAACATCTGTAAGTTACACTATATAAGTTGATATTTAGAGCAGTTATTCTGCATTATATTCATCCCAAACCTACCTCATCTTCTGCTGCAGTCAGGTCTCGCTCCAACTCATTAAAATGATAGCAGTTCCTTCAACTCTGTCTCTATGTCTATAGCGCTCTATAAGGTAGTCGCACAAGAGAAACACGAATACTGGTTTGTCGAACAAGTGCTGCTTAACACGGGTCAGGGCCCTCAGTCAAATGCTTATGAAATGTATAACTAACCTTTTCCTCATAGAGATGCCTTATTACACATTTGCAAACAGAGTAGAACCAGCCAAATGACTCCTGTTCTGTTTTTTCTCACCTTAACAAACAGAGCGGACCCATAACAGAAAGCTCCTGTGAGAGTCATCGGAACAGGATCTGCTCTGTTTGCTAATGGAATTAGAAAGATTTGTTTCTTTACCTTCTTAACAGGCTACAACTTTTCACCTTCAAAATTTCATTATAACTATTTTGTACATGAATATTCAGTAGGTATTGAAGTTTGGTCTAAATATAGAACAGGGAAAGTGATAACCTTTGAACTGGGAAATCTATGTTATTTTATTTATTAAACAGAACAGATCCTGATTAGACAGCTCAGGAGCAGTCTGGTCTAGATCTACTCTGTTTGCAATGGCATAAAAAGCATTTGTATGAAGCAAAGGGTTAAGGCTCAATGCAGGAATAAAGTTATACAGAAAGCTTATAATGTAACGTTATACATATATAGAAGCCTTATGCATTTTTTGTCATTAAAAAATGATACCAAACTTTATGGTCCATGACAGCTCATCATAAATTTAAATATCAACCCTTTACTGAAGATGCCTTTTGACACCTTTTCAAACAGAGAGGATCCAGATCGGATGGCAGTGCGTGCTCATACATCACTGTTGACTAATAAGTTAACAGATACGTAATAAGATCAGCTGCCCATCTCTCTGCCGCTGTATATTAATACACATTTTAATACTTTTGCATACAGAAAAGACATATATCAGACAGCTTCCGTAGGTGCCAACTGATCAGGATCGGTTTGCTCATGAAACTATACAGATACATGTATGATTATCTACAGTTTCTACTATGGTCATAGAGGAATCAGTGCATATGCCATAACAGTAAAACCTATCTATAATGGCCACTAAATTACATCAAGTATTTATTGTTAAAGGCAGGTGGCTGCTTAAAACAATGTGAAAGTAAAACAGAACGCTCCTACAGGAGCGTTCTGTTTTACTTTCACCTTGCTTTAAGCAGCCACCTGGCCTAAATACCAACTAATTAACACCATTTAGTGGGCTTTATAGAGAGGTTTTACTGTATGATGTTGTGGGTGTGTCATTGAGATACCAGTACACAGTGCTATTGCCAAATTGTTATTACACATTACCAGTGTATAAACACTATATCAAAAAGAATTCTAGGAAAGTGCATTTTCTGAGAAGCTAGTTTGTCTGATAATGTACGTACAGGGCGAGGGAAGTTACCAAAATCTGTCACTGTTGCTAATACTTATTTAACAACTATCTAACACAATTTCTACCTTTATCCTATGATTATATAGTCTCTTGGCCATTACACGTTCTGACAATTGCTCTGTTGGTAGTCGATGCATGTCATACATGTATCTATGTAGATATAGACTTTAATAATTTTACATGTATCTAATTATATTTCAATTCTTTGTCTGCAACAAAGCAGAATGGTGTATAATACAGTAAAACCCTCTAAACCGGAATTCTAATTCAGAAGAATTTAAAAGAATCTAGATACTTTCAGGCAGGTGGCTGCTTAATGCAGGGTGAAAGTCATGCAGAAAGCTCCTCTAGGAGCTTTCTGCATGACTTTCACCCTGCATCATGTTTCCACCTGTCTCTAAGACCGATATTTATACTAAATTGAACATCTGGTTTAGAAAGGTTTTACTGTACATCTTTTCAGTCAGGAAAAGTTTAAAATCATGAGATGCATTATATGTTTCTACAGAAGTCATGACCACATGAGGATGGCTTGAACTCTCTTAACTCAAAAACATTCTCATATACATGTTTGCTTGGTTCCCAGTTTTAACTAAAAATGCAGAAGCTTAGAACCAAAGAGAAATGTATAGACTGGGAATCAAAATAAGACTTGAGAATATGTTTGAGTCTTTTATGACTGAAAATTTGTTGTTGAATTTAAGACCAGGCCATAGGCTATGCTTATAAAAAAAATTCCATGCTAAACTCATTTGAGCATTCTGAATATCTAGTTGCTCTAGTCCAAAGGACAGTTGAAAATAAAATTTTAAACAGAATATAATACTTCTGGTCAAAATTAAGTTTACTGGTTATTAAACTGTAATAAATTGCCTGATAAATTATCAGAATCCAATTTTCTTTCAACAAGTAAAGTGTTAATAGCCTGAAATAGTTTTCAGAGCTGTACATAAGAGGTCTACAGTAAGCCCAATCTAGACAATGGAATTTTAATTTGATATAAATATCAGTCTTCGAGATAGGTGGCAGCTTAATGCAGGGTGAAAGTCATATAGAGAGCTTTCTGCATGACTTTCACTCTGCATTAAGCAGCCACTTACCTAAAAATATCTAAATTCTTCTCAAGTCGAATTCCGGTTTCGAGGGGTTTTACTGCATGCTGGAAATCTAACCAAACAAATATGATTATATTATTATGCCAAACCCTGTCTTCTTGCTTCTCATTAGAATATTCACTGAGAGTCAATTCTAATGAGTAGTAGCATGATAGGGTTTGGTTTAGAATTAACCCTTTCCCTGTTCTGTATTTATTCAAATTTCCATACCTCCTAAATATTCACGGGCAAAGCAGTTATAATGAAGTATGGCATGTGAAACATTGTAGGCATTTTAGAACGTGAAAACCCCCAGATCATTCAAATTCCATTAGCAAACAGAGCAGACCCTGATCAGACGTCTCCTATAGGAGCCGTCTGATCTGGGCCTACTCTGTCTGAGAATGCGTTAAAACACGTTTATATGAGGGAAAGGGTTAACAGATTTTGACAAGATTGGTATGTAATTCCAGCCATGATTTCATAAGCACAAGCATAAATGAAAGGTCCAAAGCCAGTAGGCTTCATTCCATGAGCCATATCATGCCAGTTGCGACATTCCATTCAGTATACTTCACTGAAGACATCATCAGTGTCATCATCGATCCCCAGAGCCTGAAGGTCTGGAATGAAGGATCGGACGCTAGCTGTATGGCCTGTGGTACCAGAATGTGAGCTGTGACGTAATCTGAAAAAAAACCCCGCAATATCTTCAATATAATTGCTTGTGATTTTACTCCATAAATATGCCTTTCTATGCCTTTGCAAATAGAGTAGACCTGTAGGAGCTGCCTGATCAGGGTCTGCTCTGTTTGCTTATGATACTATAAAGATATGATTCTACAGTTTATACCATGTTAAAAAAGTCCTGTGTCCATTTGCCATTATAAAAATGTGATTAATATTCATGATGTCATTATTTTTTACATGAATATTTATGTGTTAACCCTTTCCCTGTTGCATATCCATGAAAGAAATAATGATAGCATAAATATTTCTTAAACGGCATATGTACAGATGAGCTTTTGAGTCTGATTTATTATAATTCATTAAGCAAACAGAGCAGACCCTGAACAGATGGTTCCTACAGCTGTCTGATCTGGGTTTACTCTGTTTGCAAAGGCATGAAACGCATTTGTATGAGGAAAAAAGTTAATGCTACAGATTAACCCATTCCCTCATAAGATAAACATTGTATTTAGATCCAACCTCTTTGAATAAATCTACTGTAGGAGCTGTCAGGGTCTACTCTGTTTGTTTGTGGAATTATATAGCTCTGAGTCTGCAATGTTTGACATGGATAAAACTTCAGTTTTCCATATGCCATTATAAACACTGGTAATTAATATTCATGATGTCATTATTTCTTACATTAATATTCATGAAATTAAAGGTTAAAGTAGAACGGCTTATTGCAGCTACTGATTTATTGTGGACCATTTATATTCAAAAGAGCACCACAGTGGCTCCATCATATTTAGATATATGTGTATGTGGAATTTCAAAACCTATCTCAGTGTGCAATGTACCATTGAGAAATATAACTAACCTGCTCTGGAGGTGTTCTATTTGCACCGGTATGTTTTCCACATTTTCCTGAAGTTCATCATTGCTGCGCTGAATTTTCCGCACATGGTTGGCCTGTGTGTCTGCCTGAAAGAAAATAATTGGAGAGAATGTCATGTGTCTATACCAAAAAAAGGGCAATGGTAAACCTGTTCAGAAGCTCCATGGGTAATGGCTTTTTATTGCTCTTCTAAATCAACCACTGAATTCCACATAAGGATTCTGATAAAGCTTTACGCTGTTTATCAGGTGAAATATTAGTTTGTAGATGGGGACGATTGACAAACATTCTGATAAGACACTGCAGTATTCTCAATAACAACCGGCTGGCAGCCAAAATGGTCACTTCAAACCAGATTTTGACCGGTTCAAATTCGTCAAGAAATAAAAAAAAAAAAAAGTTGAAAAGTCGCTGGATCTCCTGATAAGCCTGTTATGTTTTAAATCTGGCCTGTTCAACCAATTCTTATTAACCCATCACCCAATAGGCTATTTTTAGATTCAACCTCTATGAATAAATCTACCGAAAAGGAGCACTAACTTGAGAAAAGTAAAATCTTAGAATTTTGTAGTTTGAAACCATTGTGATAAATAATAGAACAGCTCTATTTATCACAATGGTTTCACAAAGTCAAAAGTCATCAATATGAAGGAATGGGTTAAGAACACTGCACTGTGTCGAGGACACCTTGTGACACAAGGCTCGTCCACTTCTACACTATTTGCAAGGTTTAAGGGAGCTATTCTTGTTTGGCAGTCCAAATATTAAACACTCAAAAACATCTGTAAGTTACACTATATAAATTGATATTTAGAGCAGTTATTCTGCATTATATTCATCCCAAACCTACCTCATCTTCTGCTGCAGTCAGGTCTCGCTCCAACTCATCAATTGATAGCAGTTCCTTCAACTCTGTCTGTATGAGGCGTATAGCCCTCAATAAAGTAGTCACACAAGAGAAACACGAATACTGGTTTGTCGAACAAGTGCCTGTTGACGACACCCTGTGACACAAGACCTGTCCACTTCTACACTATTTGCAAGGTTTAAGGGAGCTATTCTCGTTTGGCAGTCCAAATATTAAACACTCAAAAACATCTGTAAGTTACACTATATAAGTTGATATTTAGAGCAGTTATTCTGCATTATATTCATCCAAAACCTACCTCATCTTCTGCTGCAGTCAATTCTCGCATCAATTCATCAATTAGTGATCTCCGTTTCTTCACCTCTGTCTCACAGCGGCGTTTGCTATGCACCGGGTCTGTTGTTCGCTGTTGTGGTGTACTTTTCGGCTTGGTCCGAATATATAGAAGATCTGCCAGTTCCTTAAAATACCTCTATAAAGTAGTCACACAAGAGAAACATGAATATTGGCTTGTCGAGCAAGTGCCTGCTTAATACGAGTCCGGGCCCTCAGTCAAATGCTTATTAAATGTATAACTAACCTTTTCCTCATAGAGATGCCTTATTACACATTTGCAAACAGAGTAGAAACAGCCAAATGACCCCTGTTCTGTTTATTCTCACCTTAACAAACAGAGCAGACCCATAACAGAAAGCTCCTGTGAGAGCCATCGGAACAGGATCTGCTGTGTTTGCTAATGGAATTTGAAAGATTTGTTTCTTTACCTTCTAAACAGGCTACAACTTTTCACCTTCAAAATTTCATTATAACTATTTTGTACATGAATATTCAGTAGGTATTGAAATTTGGTCTAAATATAGAACAGGGAAAGTGATAAGCTTTGCACTGGGAAATCTATGTTATTTTATTTATTAAACAGAGCAGATCCTGATTAGACAGCTCAGGAGCAGTCTGGTCTAGATCTACTCTGTTTGCAATGGCATAAAAAGCATTTGTATGAAGCAAAGGGTTAAGGCTCAATGCAGGAATAAAGTTATACAGAAAGCTTATAATGTAACGTTATAAATATATAGAAGCCTTATGCATTTTTTGTCATTAAAAAATGATACCAAACTTTATGGTCCATGACAGCTCATCATAAATTTAAATATCAACCCTTTACTGAAGATGCCTTTGGGCGCCTTTTCAAACAGAGAGGATCCAGATCGGATGGCAGTGCGTGCTCATACAGCACTGTTGACTAATAAGTTAACAGATACGTAATAAGATCAGCTGCCAATCTCTCTGCCGCTGTATATCAATACACCTTTTAATACTTTTGCATACAGAAAAGACACAGATCAGACAGCTTCCGTAGGTGCCAACTGATCAGGATCTGTTTGCTCATGAAACTATACAGATACATGTATGATTATCTACAGTTTCTACTATGGCCAAAGAAGAATCAGTGCATATGCCATAACAGTAAAACCTATCTATAATGGCCACTAAATTACATCAAGTATTTTTTTGTTAAAGGCAGGTGGCTGCTTAAAACAATGTGAAAGTAAAACAGAACGCTCCTATAGGAGCGTTCTGTTTTACTTTCACCTTGCTTTAAGTAGCCACCTGGCCTTAATACCAACTAATTAACACAATTTAGCGGGCTTTATAGAGAGGTTTTACTGTATGATGTTGTGGGTGTGTCATTGAGATACCAGTACACAGTGCTATTGCCATATTGGTAGTACACATTACCAGTGTATAAACACTATATCAAAAAGAATGCTAGGAAAGTGCATTTTCTGAGAAGCTAGTTTGTCTGATAATGTACGTACAGGGCGATGGAAGTTACCAAAATCTGTCACTGTTGCTAATACTTATTTAACAACTATCTAACACAATTTCTACCTTTATCCAATGATTATATAGTCTCTTGGCCATTACACGTTCTGACAATTGCTCATCTTCCAGGTCTGCCTGTTTATGTCTTTGCAAACATAACAGAAACAAATCAGACTTCTCTCGCGTAGTTGTCTGATCAGCGTATGCTCTGTTTGCTTATCTCACAGATCTAATTTTCTTCTGTTTCTCATTTTCAATTCTGGAACTAATTTCATATTCATAATGAGGTAAGTCAAAGTCAGGCAGAAAATTCCTCTAGGAGCTTTCTGCGTGACTTTCACCATGCATTATGTTTCCACCTGTCTCTAAGACCGATATTTATAATAAATTGAACATCTGGTTTAGAGAGGTTTTACTGTACATCTTTTTAGTCAGAAAAAGTTTAAAATCATGATATGCATTATATGTTTCTACAGAAGTCATGGCCACATGAGGATGGCTTGAACTCTCTAAACTCAAAAACATTCTTATACAATTTGCTTGCTTCCCAGTTTTTACTAAAATGCAGAAGCTTAGAACCAAAGAGAAATGTATAGACTGGGAATCAAAATAAGACTTGAGAATATTTTTTAGCCTTTTATGACTGAAAATTTGTAATTGAATTTAAGACCAGGCCATAGGCTATGCTTATAAAACTTTTTTCCATGCTAAACCCATTTGAGCATTCTGAACGTTTTCACAAAGTCAAAAGTCATCAATATGAAGGAATGGGTTAAGAACACTGCACTGTGTCGAGGACACCTTGTGACACAAGGCTCGTCCACTTCTACACTATTTGCAAGGTTTAAGGGAGCTATTCTCGTTTGGTAGTCCAAATATTAAACACTCAAAAACATCTTTAAGTTACACTATATAAGTTGATATTTAGAGCAGTTATTCTGCATTATATTCATCCCAAACCTACCTCATCTTCTGCTGCAGTCAGGTCTCGCTCCAACTCATCAATTGATAGCAGTTCCTTCAACTCTGTCTGTATGAGGCGTTTAGCCCTCAATAAAGTAGTCACACAAGAGAAACACGAATACTGGTTTGTCGAACAAGTGCCTGTTGACGACACCCTGTGACACAAGACCTGTCCACTTCTACACTATTTGCAAGGTTTAAGGGAGCTATTCTCGTTTGGCAGTCCAAATATTAAACACTCAAAAACATCTGTAAGTTACACTATATAAGTTGAAATTTAGAGCAGTTATTCTGCATTATATTCATCCAAAACCTACCTCATCTTCTGCTGCAGTCAATTCTCGAATCAATTCATCAATTAGTAATCTCCGTTTCTTCACCTCTGTCTCACAGCGGCGTTTGCTATGCACCGGGTCTGTTGTTCGCTGTTGTGGTGTACGTTTCAGCTTGGTCCGAATATATAGAAGATCTACCAGTTCCTTAAAATACCTCTATAAAGTAGTCACACAAGAGAAACATGAATATTGGCTTGTCGAGCAAGTGCCTGCTTAATACGGGTCCGGGCCCTCAGTCAAATGCTTATTAAATGTATAACTAACCTTTTCCTCATAGAGATGCCTTATTACACATTTGCAAACAGAGTAGAAACAGCCAAATGACCCCTGTTCTGTTTATTCTCACCTTAACAAACAGAGCAGACCCATAACAGAAAGCTCCTGTGAGAGCCATCGGAACAGGATCTGCTGTGTTTGCTAATGGAATTTGAAAGATTTGTTTCTTTACCTTCTAAACAGGCTACAACTTTTCACCTTCAAAATTTCATTATAACTATTTTGTACATGAATATTCAGTAGGTATTGAAATTTGGTCTAAATATAGAACAGGGAAAGTGATAAGCTTTGCACTGGGAAATCTATGTTATTTTATTTATTAAACAGAGCAGATCCTGATTAGACAGCTCAGGAGCAGTCTGGTCTAGATCTACTATATTTGCAATGGCATAAAAAGCATTTGTATGAAGCAAAGGGTTAAGGCTCAATGCAGGAATAAAGTTATACAGAAAGCTTATAATGTAACGTTATAAATATATAGAAGCCTTGTGCATTTTTTGTCATTAAAAAATGATACCAAACTTTATGGTCCATGACAGCTCATCATAAATTTAAATATCAACCCTTTACTGAAGATGCCTTTGGTCGCCTTTTCAAACAGAGAGGATCCAGATCGGATGGCAGTGCGTGCTCATACAGCACTGTTGACTAATAAGTTAACAGATACGTAATAAGATCAGCTGCCCGTCTCTCTGCCGCTGTATATCAATACACCTTTTAATACTTTTGCATACAGAAAAGACACAGATCAGACAGCTTCCGTAGGTGCCAACTGATCAGGATCTGTTTGCTCATGAAACTATACAGATACATGTATGATTATCTACAGTTTCTACTATGGCCAAAGAAGAATCAGTGCATATGCCATAACAGTAAAACCTATCTATAATGGCCACTAAATTACATCAAGTATTTTTTTGTTAAAGGCAGGTGGTTGCTTAAAACAATGTGAAAGTAAAACAGAACGCTCCTATAGGAGCGTTCTGTTTTACTTTCACCTTGCTTTAAGTAGCCACCTGGCCTAAATACCAACTAATTAACACAATTTAGCGGGCTTTATAGAGAGGTTTTACTGTATGATGTTGTGGGTGTGTCATTGAGATACCAGTACACAGTGCTATTGCCAAATTGGTAGTACACATTACCAGTGTATAAACACTATATCAAAAATAATGCTAGGAAAGTGCATTTTCTGAGAAGCTAGTTTGTCTGATAATGTACGTACAGGGCAATGGAAGTTACCAAAATCTGTCACTGTTGCTAATACTTATTTAACAACTATCTAACACAATTTCTACCTTTATCCTATGATTATATAGTCTCTTGGCCATTACACGTTCTGATAATTGCTCATCTTCCAGGTCTGTTGCTAGTCGATGCATGTCTTTTGTCCTCTCCAACTGAAACAAGAATGTTCAATAATATTCAATGTATGACTTAATCTGCCAACTAATGTGTGTCATAATACACGAGGGCCATGATGGCTCTGATATCGCTCACCAGACAATCAGAGGAGAAGATTTTCGAGTTTTCACTGTTTCTCTAGAAAACTGGCTACCTCAGGGGCATAATTCATTTAATATTTATTGCAGACTTCAAGATGATGCTATGTGCCAAATATGAAAGCTGAGACCCTACCAATTTCAGAGGGGAAGATTTTCAAAGTTTTCACAATACAAGTATGTTTCTTTACAAAACAGGCACCGATTGGGGGGATTAATGGTTTTGCTAACACCCTTTCCTCAATAAATACGCCTTCCTTCTCCTGTGCAAACAGAGTAGACCCAGATCAGATGGCTTTTAGCTCTGGTGAGCTAAACAAGAGGGCCAAAATGGCCCTGAAGCGCTCACCAGACAACCAGAGGAGTAGATTTTCAAAGTTTTCACTATATGTTTCTATAGAAAACTAACTGGCCATGGGGCGGTCCAATTTTGACCCCAGGGGGAATAATTTAGAAAAACTTTTTCTCAATATGTTTCTATTGAAAACTGCCCACCCCTGGGGCGGGGCCAATTTTGACCCGGGGGGCCATAATTTATATAACTTTTGTAAAGGACCAGAGCATGATGTTATATGCCAAATATGAAAGCTGAGAGCCTTCCAGTTTCAGAGAAGAAGAGTTTCAAAGATTTCACTATTTGTTTCTATTGAAAACTGCCCACCCCTGGGGCGGGGCCAATTTTGACCTCGGAGCCATAATTTATATAACCTATGTAAAGGACCTGAACATGATGTTATGTGCCAAATATGAAAGCTAAGAACCTTCCAGTTTCATACAAGAAGATTTTCAAAGATTTCACTATTTGTTTCTATTGAAAACTGCCCACCCTTGGGACGGAGCCAATTATGACCCCGGGGCATTAATTTATATAACCTTTGTAGAGGACCTGAACATGATGCTATGTGCCAAATATGAAAGCTGAGAACCTTCCAGTTTCAGAGGAAAAGATTTTCAAAGATTTCACTATTTGTTTCCATTGAAAACTGTCCACCCCTGGGGCGGGGCCAATTTTGACCCCGGAGCCATAATTTATATACCCTTTGTAGAGGACCTGAACATGATGATATGTGCCAAATATGAAAGTTGAGAGCCTTCCTGTTTCAGAGAAGTACATTTTCAGAGATTTCACTATTTGTTTCTTTTGAAAACTGCCCACCCCTGGGGCAGGACCAATTTTGACCCCGGGGCCATAATTTATATAACTTTTCAAGAGGACCTAAACATGATACTATGTGCCAAATTTGAATTTTGAAGACCTTTCAGTTTCTGAGGAGAAGATTTTCAAAACTTCATTATTTGTTTCTATTGAAAACTGCCCACCCCTTGGGGGGGGGGGGCAATTTTGACATCGGAGCCATAATTTATATAACTTTTGTAAAGTACCTGAACATGATGTTATGTGCCAAATATGAAAGCTGAGAGCCTTCCAGTTTCAGAGAAGAAGATTTTCAAAGGTTTATCTATTTGGGGCGGGGCCAATTTTGACCTCGGAGCCATAATTTATATAACCTTTGTAGAGGACCTGAACATGATGATATGTGCCAAATATGAAAGTTGAGAGCCTTCCAGTTTCAGAGAAGTACATTTTCAGAGATTTCACTATTTGTTTCTATTGAAAGCTGCCCACCCCTGGGGCAGGGCCAATTTTGACCCCGGAGTCATAATTTATATGACTTTTCAAGAGGACCTGAACATGATGCTATGTGCCAAATATGAAGGCTGAGGACATTCAAGTTTCTGAGGAGAAGATTTTCAAAAAAATCATTATTTGTTTCTATTGAAAACTGCCCACCCCTGGGGCGGGGCCAATTTTGACCCCGGGCCATAATTTATATAACCTTTGTAGAGGACCTGAACATGATGTTATGTGCCAAATATGAAAGCTGAGAGCATTCCAGTTTCAGAGAAGTAGATTTTCAGAGATTTCACTATTTGTTTCTGTTTAAAATTTCCAACCCCTGGGGCAGGGCCAATTTTGGCCCCGGGGCCATAATTTATATAGCTTTTCAAGAGGACCTGAACATGATAGTATGTGCCAAATATGAAGGCTGGGGACCTTCCAGTTTCTGAAGAGAAGATTTTTTCAAAGATTTCACTATTTGTTTCTATTGAAAACTGCCAACCCGGGGGGGGGGGCAATTATGACCCCGGGGCATTAATTTATATAACTTTTGTAGAGGACCTGAACATGATACTATGTGCCAATATGAAGGCTGAGGACATTCAAGTTTCTGAGGAGAAGATTTTCAAAAAAATCATTATTTGTTTCTATTGAAAACTGCCCACCCCTGGGGCGGGGCCAATTTTGACCCCGGGCCATAATTTATATAACCTTTGTAGAGGACCTGAACATGATAGTATGTGCCAAATATGAAGGCTGAGGACCTTCCAGTTTCTGAGGAGAAGATTTTCAAAAATTTCACTATTTGTTTTCATTGAAAACTGCCCACCCCTGGGGCGGGGCAAATTTTGACCCCGGGGCCATAATTTATAAAACTTATGTAGAGGACCTGAACATCATGCTATGTGCCAAATGGCACTCGAGTCAAAGATACACACACTCGACATTGTTGTACTTAAACCTACAAGTTGATCATTCACTCCTGTCATCGCGATATCAGAACAAGCAGTTTGTCTAATATCAGATGACATGTTGCTCCGCAGAAACTCAAAATAAGCACTTTGATAATAATTACTACCGATGAAAACTTCATCATGCTCAAAGAAGTCAATGAAATGTATGTTACATAGCTGAAATCGTCGTTGATATCAAAAACTTCTTGGATATCTGAATCACCATGTTGACTTGACTCATACTCTGACATCTGGCTACGTTGATACTCTGACACCTCCAGGAAATATGACGAGCTACCCGACGAACTCTTGGCCTCAACCAGAAGATTTTGTATTGCAGGAGCAGGAACGTTATACATTTCGTTACCCGGCTCAGGCATTTCAATTCTTTCACTGACACTGAGATCCCCGATGCTTGTCACATTTGTATTTGGAGTGAATGTTATAGCGATTGTTTTATGTGACTCTTCAATCAACTCCGAACATTCAGATGACAATATGGAGTGTTTTGTTGATGACTTGTTCAACCTGAAATTATATTAATGAACAAACAAAGTGAAGTTATCACCACAGAGTATGGCAAATAACATTCTCTTTAAACTAAATATACCCAAACGAACTCAAATTGAACAAAGGTAACCCTTCTGACACTTATGCGGCTTTTCACGATCTAGACCTTAAAATTGAAAATGGAATTATATCTTCTAAAATTTATGACAAAAGGGACGATTTTGATCTTAATATTGTAAATTCCCCTCATCTTGATGGAGATGTCCCCCGTGCCCTCTCTTACGGGGTTTATATATATCGACATATATATTCGTTTATATAGAGCTTGTTCTTCTTTTGGCGATTTTAACAGTCGAACTCTCATTTCAACTGAAAAACTGCTTAAGCAGGGATAAAGATATCATAAACTAAGAAAAATATGTAATCTTAAGGCGCTCCTGCCACACGGTATTTCACATCCTGAATTTTATGGTGATGTGATTTACAAACTTCTTGGACATACCAATTTTATCACCTTGTTTACTAAATACATTAAGATCAATAAAAGGGGATATGATCCTATGGTTCTACAACATACTGCATGTCTGGTTGACAACCCTTTGCAGTTGGCAATCACGCTGCTCTCTGCATGTACGCCGACAAGAAATGTTTAGTATTATATGAAGGCGACCTCTTAAATCCCGAAACGGATGGGGGACGTCGGATATTTGTACTCGTTTTCGTCGTACCCTTTATTACTTTTCTACAGTTACGCTGTTTGCAACTCAATCATTGAGTACACTAGTGATAGGTTGATACAGTTGTTTCACTTAAATATGTTTTCGTTTTACATGCACTTTACCACTGTGTTTGCCGTCGCGGTTGTTGTAGATTAGTCGGAGAGGGGATACGTTTATTTACACTGTTTGTCTTTTAGGTTGGGAATGGAATAAGTGTGTCCCTAAACCTGTTTAACCCCAGTGACATTTGTCACTGACCGTTCCAAGGCTGTACATCTTCCCCCTATTGTTTGTTTATGTCTGTACGTCTCTTTGTGTATTTTATATATATGTACATTTCCTATTTGTCGTCGTGGTGCTGTTTAGGCGGTTGTGTGTTTTGTACGCGGTGTTTCCTACATGACTCATACATGTACTTCTATTAAGCATGTGTATCATTGTATCTTGATCAGCGTTAGTACTAATTCATGAATACATGTATACACCAACGTTATTGTATAACCAACAAACGCACATAAAAACAGAGCAAACGCACACAAGAAAACAGAGGCCTAGATAAGGTGCGTAAATTAAAACATTTACAAGGATAACTCCTTTATTCCTCCACTTTACCCTATGTTGTAGCCATTCTTTAGAATCGTCTAGAAGAGTGGTGACAACATAGGGTTTGGTATAGAAATGACGGGCGGCTGTTTGTTCAGTATGTGGTGTTTCCTGCATGACTCATATTTGTAATTTTAGTATCTTGAGTACGCACATTTATTTGTTACTCTGACAAAGCATAAAACACTACACCATTCTACACTTATTCGTCTCGTATTTCTTGTAGTCGTTTTGCCTTCTGCTTTATATTTTGACTTTCACGCTGAACCATTTCTGCTAACTCGTCTTGATGTTTTTCAATAATTGCGCCAATGTTTCTTTTTGCGGTAATTATTTGTTGTTTTACAATGTTGACCGATGTTAGAAGTTTGTTATCCTGCTTTTGGAAAAATCCTATAGCAGCTGATATGTCCGGTATTATGGGACACCGCATGTCCGTACTTTGCAGCCCGTCCCCTCCTCTGGATGCATCTGAACAAACGGAATCGATGAGAAATTTATAATTCAAAGTAATTTTAATTGTGACAATGACTGTCTTTATATTTTACATTATACGTTCACCCTTAACCCATTACCTTATAGGCTATTTTTTAGATACAACCTCTTTGAATAAATCTACCAAAAAGGAGCATTAACTAGAGAAAAGGAAACTTTTAGAATTTTGTAGTTTGAAACCATTGTGATAAATAGAGCATTTGCTCTTATAGGAGCAAATGCTCTATTTATCACAATGGTTTCACAAAGTGACATTTACAGAGTCGTCAAAAGTCGTCAATATAAGGGAATGGGTTAAGAATGGTGGTGGATTGCTCTCGGGAAAGTGTCGCCAATGCCAGTACTTATTTCATTATTTTCGAGAAATTAGATTAGAGTGGCGAGTGTTTTAGAATCTAGTAACGTGTTACACAGATTCAAAATGGTTTCATAATCGCGGGTTTGCATGTAACACAACTGACCTATGGATAAACATCACAGTTTTTTGTAAGTGATCTATGAACTACTAACCATGGATATGTGTGAGAATAACTCCTACTTTGAATGTAACAATACCTGTTTTGCATATGGATAACAATTTATTTTTTAAATGCATGTAACTGAATTCAAATGATGCAAAACATAAATTGCATGAACAGAGATGCATTCAAATATAATAAATTCTGAAAGAAGGAGATCCTTCGAAAGCAAAAGCAGCAATACGAAAAGAGAAATCGCAGACTCATTGAGTACACATTTGCCGGAATTTCAGTTGTTGCTATGTTTTACACTTTGTCATGTGTTTACCATATTCTATGTTCTCGGGAAGTCCGGCCGGGATACCTTTATTTACATTGTTTGTTAAGCAACGGTAACTTTGAGATAAATGTGAGGTTAGGACGCCCGTAGACCGGATTAAACCCCCAGTGGTGGTTTTGCCACTGACCGTTCCAAGGCGGTACTCTCTTTGTCACCCTTTTATGTTTGTCTTTTTGACGTAAGAATCTTTTATCTCTTGTACTTGTGCGTTTGTGTGTGTGGTTTTAGGTGTGTGGCATGCTTTCTCTGGATGTGTTTGTGGTGGCTGCGTCTGGTGTGTGGCTTTTCCTGCTTGACTTCACTACTTTTCATTTGTTCAGTCTGTTCATGAGCAGTTATTAAAAGTTCAGCGGTACTCATGCCCGTAGCACCGGCATAAGCGGAATTGAACTAATAGCATTTAAAATGATGATCTCGTAGGACCAGAAAATATAACAATCTGAGAAGGAAGTACGGGGCGACATTTACGACCGCAACACGAACATTTAAAACCTGCAGTTGTGTACTCGTAGTATATAAATACTGAAAGTAGGAGATCCTTCGAAAGAAAAGCAGCAATGTGAGCACAAATAACCAATTATGTAACAGAATACATGTACAAATGATGCATACAAAATTTGCATGCACAGAGTTGCATTCAAACATAATATATTGAATATTGCGAAAAAACAACACGTTATATCAACCGATAGATATTCAATATACTGCGAGAAATGATATATAAACATAGATGTTTTTAATCACGATGTTGCGTGATTGAAGCAAACTGTTCGCTTGACGCAAATTATTAGATATCTAACGGAAGGAGTTCCTCAATTTACCTATCCGAATAGTGGACACTAACAGTGAGCTTATTATTCAACAAGAGATGTTTGTAAAACATGTATACCCCAGACCCACTGGCCTTTGACCTAGTGACCTCAAAAACTATAGGGGTCATCTAGTGGTCATGACTAATCACCATAGTAAGTTTGAAGATCCTAAGCGAAACAAGTTATTGATCGAAAACATTTCACCAGTTAAGGTCATTGTGACCTTGACCTTTGACCTAGTGATTAAAAACAAAAGGGGTCATCTAGTGGTCATCACCAACCACCACAGCAAGTTGAAAATCCTGAGCCAAACCCTTGAGCAGTTATTAATCGGAAACCATATATTTCATCAATTTAGGTCATGGTGATCCTGACCGTTGACCCAGTGACCTCCAAAAATATAGGAGTCGTGTAGTGATCATGAGCCACAACCACAGCAAGTTTGAAGATAATAAACCAAATCTTTCAGCAGTTATAAATTGGAAACCATTTTATCAATTTAGGTCATGGTGACCTTGACCTTTGACCTAGTGGTCTAAAAACAATAGGGGTCATCTAGTGGTCATGAGCATTCACCACAGTCAGTTTGAAGATCATAAGCCAAGCCATTGAGCAGTTATTGATCGGAAAACATTTCACAAGTTAAGGTCATGGTGACCGTGACCATTGACCTAGTGATCTAAAAACAATAGGGGTCATCTAATGGTCATGACCAACTACCATAGCAAGTTTGAAGATCCTAAGCCAAACCCTTGAGCAGTTATTAATTGGAAACCATTTCAACAGTTAAGGTCATGGTGACCTTGACCTTTGACCTAGTGATCTAAAAACAATAGGGTTCATTAGGTTGTCATGACCAACCACCACAGCAAGTTTAAAGATTCTACGCCAAGCCGTTTATCAGTTATTGATTGGAAACCGTTCCATCTACCGACCGACCGACATACCCACATGTGCAATGCAATATACCCCATTTTTTTTCAAAAAGGGGGGGGGGGGCATAAAAATGGTAAACAACGTGCTCTGTAAAGTGATTCAATTTAGAAAAACTAGACAAGTCATAAAACTAAAGTCAAAACACGAGGTTTCACCTACAAAATTTGCACAGCTTCTGCGTGAAGATGTCTGAATTCGCAAGGTAATCTGGGTCTAAAGTTTTGACCACATGAGAATGGTCGGTTTTCACAAGAATCTGCAGAAGCTTGGTGTACCAAATATGTGGCTCAAGACGGCATTGTAAGCAGTCCAGCATCAGCATTACTGCTGCTATCTCGCCATGTGTCTCCCTTTCTGACAAAATTTCGTCTTTGTCCTTGTTTGTTATAAGTTCTTTTGATACCAGCAATCCCATTACATCAGCAGGTGATATCAGTCTTTGAATAGTGGGTTCAAATATTGACATCATCTTCCGTAGGTATTGGCAGTTATTCACGTAGTCAAGGTCTGATAAAAGCTTCGCTAGATACGGAAAACCTAGAATACAATTAAAAAAATCATCACTTTCATGATAGTTTCATAATGTAAAATAAATACGTTTTTATACAACATATTAAATCACGTATTATTACAAGTCATTACAATAAAAGCTATATTGAATATGAAATAAAAGAAAATGTGTCCTGGGACACGGATTCCCACGCCAGGTTTTTTTTAGATTGAATTAAAATTTATTGACTTAAGGTTTGCATGTTTGCCTAGTGCAGATTTATTTGATAAATTAATATGATATCTATTCAAAAATTAACTTTTCCCGAATTCTCAAATAAAAAATATCATGGTTGGAAATAATGTGGTAACACAATTTTGTTTTATCCTTCTGTGAATGACCTGAAAATAAAAGAAAATTACACATTAGCAACACAGGTGTCAGGCGCGTGACAGTTTCGTATAGTATAAGTCTATGTAAAGGTGTGTAACTAAATGGTCCAAAATGGCAGAACAAATTGCACCAACTACATTCAGCGTCTTGTTACGCCGTCAATTTCGGCTCGATTTTAATACAATATGATTCATTACACATAGAAATGTCAAAACTTTCAAATACAAGCCATTGATGCCGATCATTAGCCGAAAAAATACTGTACTGTACATTTCTGCGTGTAATGCATCTTATGTGATTAAAATTGAGCGGAAATTGATGTCGTAACAAGACGTAGAATGTAGTTAGTGCAATTTTCTGCCATTTAGTTGCACACTTTTACATAGTATTAGATACTACACGAAAGATATTCGGTCACGCGCCTGGCATCTGTGATAAGTAATACTTTGTGTGGTGAGTCTTACAAGGAAGTACATGTATGAGTCATGCAGGAAACATCGCATACATAACACACAACCGCCCAAACAGCACCACAACGACAAACAGTAAATGTACATGTATATAAAATACACAAAGAGACGCACGGACATAACAAACAAATAATAGGGGGAAGATGGAAGTACCGCCTTGGAACATTCAGTGACAAATGTTACTCGGGGTTAAACCGGTTTGCGGACGTCCAATCTCACACTTATTCCATCCCACCCTAAAAGACAAATAATGTAAAAGTACAAAAATGAGTCATGCAGGAAACACCACATACAGAACAAATAGACGCCCGAACAGCAACACAAGGAAACAGCAAATGTACTATAAAAACAACAAGAGACGCACAAAGACAAAACAAACACACAAAAGGGGGAAGATGGAAATAAACGTATCCCCTCTCCGACTTATCTACAACAACCGTGATGGCAAATACTGTGGTAACGTGCATGTAAAACGAAAACATTTATGTGAAACAAACTGTATCCACCTATCGCTAGTGTACTCAATGATTGGGCTGCAATCAGAGTAACTGTAGAAAAGTAATGAAGGGTACGACAAAAACGAGATATCCGACGATCCGGATTGAAGATGTCGCATTCATTGAGTACTAAACTTTTCTTGTCGGCGTACATGCAAAGAGGCCAGCGTGATTGCCAACTGTAAAAGGGTTGACAACCAGACATGCAGTATGTTGTAGTACTATAGGGTCATATCCCGTTTTAATGAATTTTTAACATATTTGATGAACAAAGTGAGAAAATGGGTATGTCCAATAATTTTACAAAGTTTGTAAATTGTAATACAATACATAGACGACCAAGCCGGAATTCTACTTCATAACTTTTATTATACGACTATAGCAGCTCCTCAACATTCTCCCGGTCTCCTACTCTCTCTCCTCCCCTGTCTCCCTGAATACACAATATCTCTCATATTTATACTATTTAAGATCATAATTAGTATCACTGTCACCGCCTGGATGACAGCTCTGAACTCCCAGTACACATACATATGACATCTGATTAATAGATCTCGACAAACATACATGCGTCCCTGTCCACCCAATACACGAAATGCACTCAAACCTTTAACCCGTACTCTCAACCTTTTACACGCTAACTTTCATTCAAGTCTCTCTCTACCCTTATCCTGCTAACACCCTCTAACACACCCTTGCATTACAAAGGATAATCAATCAAAAAAAATAATTAAAAAAAGATATATACCTCACATAATGTAACAGAGAAATATTAATAAGTCTAGCTGAAATAAAAATGCAGTAGATGTGGGTTGAAACACATCTCTACTCAAAGTATCTATAAGTCAACACAAAGTGTCTACCAAAATCAGGAGTCAATATAGCAACATATTAAAGAATAGAATATAAACATATTTTTATAGATCGATACCCTATACGTTTTCTTCCGAAATTCTATTTCATGCTAGTTCCATTGTCTGGAGATTTGTATTACGCGAATGATTAATAAGGCTGAACTTTGCTAACTCGGGTGGCGAGTAGATTCTGTTGATACATTACACTATTTAATCACTAGATTTGTTTCCGTGGATAAACTCGAGTGGCGAGTAGATTCTGTTGATACATTACACCATTTAATCACTAGATTTGTTTCCGTGGATATATTAACACTATATACTATTACACTTGTAGATCATTTATCACAATAGATAACTAGATTTAATTGTTTGACGTTGATATTATCTTTTAAAAAAAAGTTCGTTGATGCAGATTTCCGATGGTAGTTCTGTAGAGAGTGAGGTTATTTCTCCTGGGTTTGTCGATTCATTTGACATGTAGATTAGTGTCCGAATGTTCAAGTCTTATCCAAGTTTATTACGATGTCCGGTTTCGAAGTCCAATGTAAGGTTCAATTCCCCCCCCCCCCCCCAAAAAAAAAATAATCGATTGCTCCATCCGAGTCCTTTAATCTGTAGGCAATTCCCCTCCAACTAATCCTGAGTGATCGAGCTATGCGCAGGTCTTCAGTATGGATTTCGACCATTACCATGACGTGTAGATGTCGATGTATGGAAAGAATCCACAGTCTATCGTATTTGACTTGATAAACTTATGTTGTAATGTCCATATTACGGATGAAAATGGGTATCTCCGAATAAGTGTTTAAAGTTTGCGAAAGATCCGTTTTCCGTGTATATATATCAGAAGCATACTGACAGTTTAGCTGATAAGTTAGTTTTCGCAGTACTTGTCCAACCTATGTTCACACGTAGGTGTCAGAACTTGACGTTGATGCCCGCACTTGACGGCTCATTAGCCATACGTTTGATAGTTATATTATGAAAATCATGTTATCGATAGTTTTTTGTATTAACACGATATAGTGTCACCAGGCTGTTACAGCAATGTTGGATGCTGGATATACGCTGCTTATGACGGCACGCTGACGTGAATTCTACTTTACACAACTCAACCTTTATTGCGACAAAATGACCCTCAACAAGTTGCACATGTCTATTCTTTAAATTTACGCCTTAGTCTTAAACATTAACCTCATACAATTCTATTATTCAATAATCTTAAAACCAATAAATGTTACAAGATGAATTGCCAATTTCTCAGTTTTACAGTCTATTTTGAATAGAAATTTTGCTCTTACTTGCGAAATACTCATCGTTCTGTATTGTTAGGGTGTTGTTGTTTTTATCACTTAATTGATTAGATCTTTAGTCTGCTATACGAACACACAACTTGTATCAAATATTCGTTAACTACATTAACTATACCCCATTGTATACTGCAATTCATTTTATAATAAACATATACGCAAGAATAGACACAAATTCAAGAAAAAATACCTAAACCCATTTTACACGACGTCAATGAACAAAACAAATGAAAACAAAAACCGATTTGTATTTACAACATAGGCCTATACTTTATAACAATTCTATCTCTATAATCACAGCCGCCGAGGCTTAATATCTTATATTTCCACATCTCGTGAAATATATCAATTAGAGTTATCGTTAATCTCTTCTCTAATTTCATTCAACAACATACATTTTATTTTTCCACATCTCGTGAAATACATCAAATTAGAGTTATCGTTAATCTCTTCTCTAATTTCATTAAAATATATACCTAAACCCATTTCTTATATCAATAATACTATTAAAACTGTAAATTGCGATCAATATTTGCAGTATATCGTATGCAGATATATTCACACTCTTACAAAAAAAAACAAAAAAAAAACACGCACACACACACACAAGAAAACCCTCAACAATTTAACCAGTAATACCTTATTTACTTTATAACATATTAAATGCATATTGCCTCTACTTTTCTGCCATACTTATTTCACTCGTAACCACATTCACCATGAGTTATTCACTCAATAACGTATCTTTGGACTAAAAGCTACTCGCTGATCCACTATGCGAACTTATTTCGAATTTCCAGGTTACCTGTATCTCACTACTATAATTCAATTAAAACGCATTGCTACTCGCAATCATTGCTACTTGCAATATAAAAATAACGTCCCTATTTAAGTATATTCACCTAGTTATTCACTGGTGTTAGACATAGCTCTTGCTACATATATCCTAACACATGCATGAAGCACTTAAAGGACAACAAAACAGTATCTCTACTAATCGCACAATACCTAATCTCAGAATTATATGGAAGCAACAAACAACAAAATAAGCAACAGTGCATTATAATACGCACTAAATCTGTACAATCACCATTCCCATAGTTTCTTTGTGGTTTTCTTTTCGTATTTTCTCTTTTTATTATATTTTATGTTTTTAAGCTACAGTCACTTTATCAATATGTCTTGACCAGATTGTTGCGGTCATACCCTGCGGCGGTTTATATACTGATATTAAAGTTTTCAGTCCCATTTCTGATGATTAAACTAAATGACAGTTTGATATATCGCTTTTTAGAATTACTTAAGTTTCATGTATACCATTACATTTTGCAAAAACGTTGTCAAATTTAGTTGAACTGATTTCTGTTGTGGCATAAATTAACTGCTGAACCGGAACTATCTAATGCCCTAATTTGCCTTGATCATTTAATTACTTTCTTACTTGATGAAAAATTATTAACTGTCCCTCTTTGTAAAATACCCATTTGCCACTTATTAATAGAATCAATCTCCATATGTTACATTTATGCTATAAATTTCAGTACAATTAATATATTAACCGAATTTGGCAATTCATGTTGTTTTTGTAAACACGTATCAGTTTGTTTGCAGATGGAATTATCAAAACAGAAACAATTTACTGAAACAATTGTGCAATCTACCTTGTTGGCCATGGTCACAACTCAAGCTAAGCGTGATAGCAAAAATTCACTAACCTGTTTCCTTTCCTCCTTCGTATAGTGTACTTCGCCTCGATCGCTGGTCACTGGCACCAAATTTTACGTCAGTGTAATACAATACATAGACGACCAAGCCGGAATTCTACTTCATAACTTTTATTATACGACTATAGCAGCTCCTCAACATTCTCCCGGTCTCCTACTCTCTCTCCTCCCCTGTCTCCCTGAAAACACAATATCTCTCATATTTATACTATTTAAGATCATAATTAGTATCACTGTCACCGCCTGGATGACAGCTCTGAACTCCCAGTACACATACATATGACATCTGATTAATAGATCTCGACAAACATACATGCGTCCCTGTCCACCCAATACACGAAATGCACTCAAACCTTTAACCCGTACTCTCAACCTTTTACACGCTAACTTTCATTCAAGTCTCTCTCTACCCTTATCCTGCTAACACCCTCTAACACACCCTTGCATTACAAAATCACATCACCATAAAATTCAGGATGTGATGTCATGTTTTTCTACATATATATCTAAAATATTCTAAGTTCCGTCAAAAAAGAAGTGGACATCTGGCAGATTCGAAACTGTCTTCATCGATACAGTTCTCTGTACTAATGCTCTGTGCAAAATACATGCATCAGGATGCTGACCTGTGTGGTTCCTTGGGAAATTGTGACAGAAATGGTTTGGTGACGACGACACAAGACAGATAATGATCCCTATATGACGCCTCTGAGAAACGCATGCAACACAATAATTTACTATAAGCTAATATTTTGATAATTCTTTATGTACTAAATTCACAAATCACTAATAATATAACCATAAACAGGAAGAAGATTGTTAAACAATCGCCAAAATCACCACAATTCAATCAGAGTGTTGGCAAACAGAAAGTACATAAACGACAGACCTGAATATGGAAGACACGGTACAACTTACAATGATCATGCTTCAGACCAAATATCAAATAATTCCTGTATACACAAGCCAGGAAATCTTTGACGAAATGTTTCGTCATTAAACAATCACAAAATTTCAATCAAGTGTCGACACACAGGAAGTTGATGAACGACAAACCTGAAAAGGGGAGATACGGTACAACTCACTATGATTATGTTTTGACCAAATATCAAATTATTCCAGCAAACTCAGGCCGAGAAATCCCTGACGAAAGGCTTACAGTACGGACGTACGCACAAGGGTAAAGGACATTTTATATTGTTTTCAAACGTTTAGTCTGTAAATTCAAAAGCCTTATAAACTTTCAAAATTGTTAACGGAATGTAAATAAATGGTTCTGTATCATGGTTTATTTCGATTGTAAATGTACAATACTTTATACCTGCATCCTGTAAACCTCGAACAAAGCCTGGTGCTGAAGCAGGCTCTTGCATTACACTGTCTAGTAGTTTCTGTGTAGATGCACTCTGGTCTTCCATGTGTCGCAATAAGGAAGCTTGGTCTGAAAGAAACATGTGTGTAGCGATTTTAAAGATACAAACAAATGACCAAGTAAACAAACAGTTAAAAGAAGACAAATTACAATCGCAACAAAATAGTTCAGATGCTACAATAAAAATTGGAATCATATGTGACCAAAATAATTTACCTCTAGTAATAACATCTGGAACAAGGTGGCTCACAATTTTATCAGCTCTCAGTAGTTCAACAATTTCTCCGCGAAATTCGTTTATTGTCGCTGTAATCTTTTCATTACCTTTGATAGTGCATTTCCGTCTAGTTTCTCCACGATCTAAAAACAATAAAACAGAAAAGTGATATAATATCTAATTACTTTAGTATTTCGAAAATTGAGAACTGGTTGTCTTGTGATGAATAGAATTATAAAACGTTAGCTTAGATCATCGAAACTTATTTAAAAATCGATGATATCTACAAAACAAACCTGATGCTCAGGGCAGGAGTATCCAAACTCAACGATGGATTTCCATTCAGCTTCTAATTGTTTTTAAAATTTACGAGTGTGTACATGTTTGTAAAACATCAATAAATCCGTTGGAATGATTAGTTTGTAGTCGTTTGCTTTACTTTGGATTTGAACAGAAACATCTATTTCTCAACGAAATGTACCCAAAGATCAAACGAAAGATGAAAGTTTCCAGAAAACATTTTGTCAAGGGTATCAAGGGTTGATCAGATTGATCTTATATCTGGATCAAATGTTTGTATTATTGTGTAGCTACAGTACCTATGAGTGACTTGAAACATCATACGTACCGCCAACTATAATGCGATGTAATATTGTCTCCTTGTCTACCTCCTCTACCCCAGGCTCGTCGTAGAAGGAAGGATCTATAAGCTCGACGAGATCTCTTTGATTGTTTTCATCAAGTATCTAAATAAAGGCAGTAATAATATGCCACTATGTTAGAAAACTGTAAAACCTGTTGATAGAAACTATTGAATATGAATGAACTGTTTGAGTACGAATGAAACAATTGCAATCGATTATTACTGCTCATACGTTTTTCATTTCCATGCCACTACGATGAAATACAAGTATTTTCAACTATTTATTGCAGTTAGTACATGTATACAGTTTTTACAGAGTTAGAAATGAATGCACTGTTTGCTTCAGAAAATACACCTAACTTTCTTTTTAAAGCAAAAAACAGTATAGTATAGAATGTATAGACAGAAAAATATCACTCCTGGAGATGTAAGGTGTTTATGGCTTACCCCAGGGAGGACTGAAAACAACAGCCTCAGTGTATACCTCTATTACCTATTTAAGCCAATACTAAATAGTACCTTCATTTTGACATGAAGCCAATCCATGGCCAATGTAAACAAAGTAATATTTTTAAAAGTGTCACCAAACTGACGTCTAATCATGTTCAGGCATGTGATACAAGAGGAAAGTTACATAGATCTCTCCAAATGAGAGGTTTTTGTTTTATCTTCATATATCTGGCAACCATATGATTTCAAAGAAGAAATCCAACGGCGGTCCATATAAGATGCGCGTAAATTAAGCATTTTCAGGAACAGCTCCTTTATCTCTCCACAAATCGTTGTACTGTAGCCACTCTTTAGAATCGTCTCGAAGAGTGCTCACAGTAAAGGCTTAGGTGGAGAAATGACGATTTTTTTAATATTTGGGTATGCACCTTTATCTGTAGCTCTGCCTCAATATCTATTCTATAAGCAGTCTCTTTAAAAAATATTACACTGTATATAATTCAAGACACAGAACCAGTTGAGGTTTTGTAACACTGTTCAACAGAATAACTTGGATACTTGCCTTTAAGAATCTGCAGTACCACTCGCCAGGCTCAAGGTGTATCTGTATGCGGTCCAGCAACAGCATTGCCCCTTCTACGGCACCTTGATTTGTCTGTTTTGCCATAATTTCTTGTCTGTCAATGTCACTAATGACGTCTTTAGATCTTAAAGCAGCTAATAGTTCTACAGGCTTGATACGCAACTCAAGTTCACTGGCAAATAGGTCTATCAGTTTACTACAGGTATTGAATTTCCGGTTATCTTTAGACTGAAGCAGTATCGACAGGTAGGGATATTCTAAAATATACACACAAAATATCAACAGCAGACCATTTTACATGTTTTACCCATTTACATTTAATAGCAGTTTTTCTTGAATAACTATATCGGCACCGACAATAGTAAAATACTCTCTCGGTAATATAAAGTTTCTGTTATTTTTGTTTTAGACCATACTACAATGTATTCATATTAAGATAATGCTGTGCTATTGTAGTGATGCATGTTTTTCAACACCTGTTCATAAAACTATGTATGATTATTTAAAGTCCTATTGTATTTTAGCGTAAAGTTTTCTTGTGAAAAATTGAAAATATTGATTTTGTTCCAAAGAAGTGCTTACCCCGTGGTGGTTGTGCCACTGACCGTTCCAGGGTGGTACTCTCCTACTCACTTTACTTTTACGTTTGTCTTGTATTGTGCCCTTTGGGGTCGTTGTTTTTATCGGGTGTGGATTTTCCTGCTTGACTTTACTATTTTTTTCCTAATTAATACCTAGCAAACAAACAAGTCGCGATGCGATATTTTTCGAAGAAATGAAAGAGGTTTTCCATTGGAACTTAATGCAACTGTGCTACAGTAACATGTTCGTCACGTGACGTCTGTGCTTAAAGAAAGTGAATGGAAATGTCGACTAACAAATGAAAAAGTAGTAAAGTCAAGCAGTACTCGATTTGAAGACTGATATCAGAGGAGAATAAACAAGCACACATGACACAGTGGTCCCTGTCGAGCAAAATGGTCCGCTTACACCAAGAGACGTGACAAATCAATGTAGCGTAACAAAAGTTAAACCTAATCTGTAACTCATTATAATAAAGGTAAAACAAAAGCCGTGTTCGGCGCCAACGCTCGTCTTATGTGGTGCTTGTCCAGCTAAATTTAAAAAGATGAAAACGATAAAGGGTCATAACTCAAAAAATTTGAAATCAAGAATTATGGTTCTTATGTAGGGGGCCTCAAGGAGATAAACTAACCTATGAAGTTTCATGTTGGTACCTTATACTTTTCGAGTAATGAGCTGCATTAAGGTTTTTGCACGCCGACGACGATGCCTACGATTCAGATGTCACAATAGCTCGACTTTTCTTCGAAACAGACGAGCTGAAAATGTCAATATCTGCTAAGGTTTAGAAAAAACTCTGGAAAACCTAAATTTTCCTCAAATGTTCTATGTCCGACTGCTGTAATTCCGTGAAAATCAACGTAGCAAAACACAAATCAAATTTTATATGTAACTCATTATAATGAAGCTAAATATCAAATATCATTTCAGTATCTGCTAGTATTTAGAAAAAAACTTCGGAAACCCTAAAACTTCCGGAAAATTTCTAAGTCAAACTGCTGTAATTCCGTTAAATATAAACGAAGTGTAACACAATTCAATCTTGATCTGTAACTCATTATAATAAAGCTACGTACCAAATATCAATTCAATATCTGTAAGGGTTTAGAAAAAAGTTCGGAAAACCGAAGTGTGACTGACAGAGTGACAGACTGACAGACGGACGGACCTATAGTCCCCTTCGGTGTTGCCGGTAGGGGACTAATGATCAGGGAAGTAGACTTGATCATTATGTCACAGCACCTGAATTATCAGCAACTGATTTTGTTAACCATTTAGACACCAAATTGTGAAAATCATAGAAGTTTATCAAGTGTTATATCTAAACCATCATAATGGTTAGTGTTAAAGAGTTATTTTTACATTTGGATACATTTGGAGGAGGTGGGCCGATGCTGTCGCTGCATGTACAATGATTAAATGCAGTTCAATCCATGCATTTGAAAGATACAGGGCTGACAAACAAGCCAACACATGTAGTTCCAGACATTCAAATGTCTTCATGAGCAACCATATTATAAATATACAGTTGAACTTCGATATCTCGAACTTCAATGGACCATTCAAATTACATCGAAATGACAGAGGTTCGACTCATCCGATATCTAATCTGAACAATTTCTTAAGTTCACAGCTTAATGCAGGTCAAAAGTAATTCTCAAAGGTTCTGTAGGAGCTTTCAGCATTACTTTCGACCTGCATTAAAATGTCACATGCGTTTCTACTTTCTAGATATGTGTAGTGATACATTTTAGCACAATTCTGTATTGTAAATTTAAGAAGGACTGAAACATGTAGATACAGTGCAAACATTAAACGTTTGAGCCCTGACTTTGTGGAGTAGGTGGGCTGGCGTTGTATGTACCTCGTCCTGTATGTCCTCTAGGAGCTTCCTGCATGACTTTCATCCTGCATTAAGCAGTCACCTGCCTAAAAGTATCTAACTTCTTCTCTACTAGATTTCCACTTTAGAGGGAGTTTACTGTTAGGTTTAATGTAAGGGTATACATATCTTATGCCTACAAAGAACTTGAATTTAATAATTCCAAATGATTACCGGCATGCTGTAGTGCATCGAGGAAAGCCGTCCATTTTCCTGGGGCATCTGAGATGTATACCAAATCCAGCAGCCGGTGATTTGCCTTTTCCGTGGACGAATGATACAGTCGCTTCAATGCAGTCCCCTCACCTAGTGTGTATACTATATTTGTTAGTGTGTTCATAGCAGGCTTTTAACCCTTTTATGTACGAAATATTGACACAAATCTACAGATAACGGAGCGAACCAAAATACTAAAATCAAGTGATCAGGATCTACTCTGTTTGCAAATGCGTGAAAAAGCGTTTATAGGATGTAACGTTTCAGATAGAATTTATTCATTTTTGGCATTTCATATGTTGAGTATTATACGTCATGTCTCAGACAAAATGGAATTGGTGCTTTAATTAAAAGGATGTTAATGGAATATGTTCATTAAACCGGGGTAGTAGCTAAAGAGATACAGTATAGATCTGATGTGCAATTTGAATGCAGTTAAATCTATACAATGTGTGATCTAAGTAATTAAGATTACTGCCCTTTTTTATAAGGGATACAGAAAACAAACTGTACCCATTTTTGTGTCACCTGCCGAGAGGCAGGATGTCACTTAGGGACAAGTTACCGTTGTCTGTCTGTCTGTCCGTCTTTCTGTCAGTCTGACTGTCCGTCCGTCCGCCTGTCTGTCTGTCTGCCTGTCTGTCTGTCTGTCTTTCTGTGATGTCTGTCCGTCTTACTTCCTTTTTTGTTATTTCTAAACTGGTTGTTGTAGAGCTTTCAAAGTTCACATGCGTCTTCCTCTCATTGTGAACCATTGATGTAAATAAGGGACATCATTCTGCAAGCAATACCTTTTGGTTTATCCCTTTTGTTCACCCTTTATTTTGTTTTGCTGTCGTTTATTAACTAAATGTTATAGAGCTTTCAAATTTCAAACGTGTCTTTCTCTCAGTCATGACCTCTATAAATTTATATCTCCAATCATATATCTCCTCATAGACCTTGCATACGGTTGAATGACATTTAAATGTTCTGTTTTGTTCTCGTGTGTATTGCTTTTTTGTATAAATAAGGATGTAATTTATACCATAACAGCAACAGCATACTGCACGTACTGGAATGTAACAGTATTATAGGAAATTTAGATGTACACTCACAACTAGTACTGTAAGTAACTTAACTGCTAGTAAGCAACTGCTAGTAAGCAAAGAGATATCATGACAGTCGTCTACTTTTTATTATTATATAATTTTTTAATGGAAATTATATGTGCATACATATCTACATATCCTCGTAAAGTTACGGAGTGCACCAGTTTCATGGGCACGATAAGCATGCTAATTTGTTCATAGACCAATATGTTTCAGACATAATGGTCTACAAGCAAAGCAGCAGCATTAAGAAAAATAGACAATCAGAATATTGGATGGGGAAATACTTGTATTATAATCTTTGAATAATTTTCCAAATGTCTTTTTAATGTGCGATTTCTGCCATTGAATTTCTTTGGTGAAATGTTTGTTTGTGTTTATTTTGTAACTGTATTTCTATGTTTTTGCATTTTTCGTTTATCTTGCTGCCCAGGTCAATGTAACAACTATTTTTCTGCATATAAAAGTATGGTTCCCCTTTCAACAAAACCAAAATGGAAAGTCTAAAGATTTTGTCGCTTAATTGTAGAGGACTGAACGGTAAACAGAAAAGGTTGAATGTTTTTAATCATCTCAAATCCCTAAAATATGATATATTTTGTCTACAAGATACCCATTTTACCCAAGATTTATATAAAACAGTTTATACAGAATGGGGATCTGAAGTTTACCTAAGCTGTAATTCTTCAAATAGCCGTGGTGTAGCAGTGCTTTTCAGAAAGTGTGATTTTAAGATTCATAATGAAATAATTGACCCGTATGGAAATTATGTTTTACTTGATTTGAGTATACAAGATGTTAGATTTACTCTAGTGTCAATATATGGCCCAAATAGTGATTCACCTTTTTTTTATAATAACATTTTTGACATCATAGACACAATCGGAAATACGTCGTATATAATCTGCGGAGATTATAACTTTGTGTTAGATCCAGATCTAGATTATTATAATTATAAACATGTAAACAACAAAAACTCACGCGAATTTCTTTTAAATAATATCTCGAATAGAGGGTTAATAGATCCATTTCGGGAAATGAATCCAGATAGGAGACTTTATACATGGAGAAAACAAAAACCAATACAACAAGCTCGTCTAGATTTTTTTCTCATCTCGCAACCCTTGTCTGTTTATTCTAATAACTCCTCTATACAACATAGTTTTAGATCAGACCACTCCATAATTACAGCAACATTTCAATTTAACAATTTTGAACACCGATCAGGACTTTGGAAACACAATAATTCCTTACTTAAAGACTTACAATACATTCAAACAATAAACCAGAAAATAGATGATGTAATAGAACAATATGCGTTGCCAGTTTATAATAAAGAATCAATTAAAGATATGCCGAAACAGGAGATACAATTTGTCATTAGTGATCAATTATTTCTGGACACTATGTTAATGGAGATAAGGGGTAAGTCAATATCATATGGTTCGTATAAAAAGAAGCAAACAAGATCAAGAGAAATGGAATTAATGAATAAAATTCGTGAATTAGAACAAAATTTAACTGAAGAAAAATTAGAAGAACATTCATTTTTAACCAATGAATTAAAAACAATTAACGATGAAAAAACGATAGGATCAGTCATAAGGTCGAGAGTTAAATGGAGTGTAGAAGGAGAAAAACCAACGAAATATTTTTGTGGATTAGAGAAATCCAATAACATATCAAAGACAATTCAAAAAAGTATAAGAGAGGATGGGTCGGAAATTATTAATCAATCAGATATTTTAGCTGAAACAAAATATTTTTACGAAACTTTATACAAAGCGAAAGATGAAACAGTAACAAATGACCAATTAAATGTCTTTTTTGAAAATGAAAATATACCTAGATTAAATGATAAAGATTCAATAAGTGTGGAAGGTGAAATCACTGTGGACGAAGCAACTAATACTTTGAAAAATATGAAAAATAATCGTAGTCCGGGAACTTCCGGATTCAGTGCAGATTTTTATAAGGTATTTTGGACTAAGATAGGTTGTTTTGTTGTCAGAGCTCTTAATGAAGCATTTAGTATGAACGCTTTGGCAACCACTCAGACTCAATGTTTAATTACATGTATTCCAAAAGGAAATAAATCAAAATGTTTTCTTAAAAACTGGCGTCCCATCACATTACTTAATACTGTTTATAAAATTGGGACTGGGTGTATTGCAAACAGACACAAGTCGTTGTTACCAAACATAATACATACTGACCAAACTGGTTTCCTTAAAGGACGATTCATTGGGGAAAATACTAGACTTATATATATGATATACTTCATTATACCGAAGAAAACAACATACCTGGGATTTTACTTTTAATAGATTTTGAAAAAGCTTTTGATTCCCTTTCGTGGTCATTTGTAAATAAAAGTACGAAACATTTTAACTTCGGCCATGATATACAAAGATGGTTTAATATTTTCTATAAAGACGCAACCTCTACTGTAACTCAGTGTGGATTCCTCTCTGACTTTTTCAACGTCCATAGGGGCTGTAGACAAGGTGATCCTTTGAGTTGTTATATCTTCATTTTATGTGCAGAGATCTTATCTATTTATTTAAGATCAAATCCTAAAATTCGAGGCATTACCATTAATGATACAGAATATAAATTGTCACAATTTGCAGACGACACCAGCGTTATCTTAGACGGATCTAGTGAATCGTTAAATGAAACTTTGAACGCACTTTCAAATTTCTCTTCAATATCCGGCTTAAAAGTTAATTTTGATAAAACAAAGGTGGTCTGGATAGGCAAGAAGAAATATAGCTCAGATACAATAAAAACTAAATGGAAACTAACATGGAATCATCAACAGTTTAGTATGCTAGGCATAGACTTTCATGTCGACCTGACTAAAATGATTGACTTGAATTATAAATCTAAAATTGCAGAGATAGAAGATACAATTAAAAAGTGGAGCAGACGTATTCTTTCTCCCATAGGAAAAATTACAGTTGTTAAAACTTTAATAATTGCAAAGCTAAATCATTTATTTCTTTCATTACCCAACCCGTCTGATGAAATTTTGAAGAAACTAGAAAATACCTTATTCCATTTTATCTGGAATGGCCCTCACAAGATTAAGAAAGAAATAGTTATCAAAGACTATATAGAAGGCGGTCTTAGAATGCTCAATATCAAAGCTTTTATAGATTCTTTAAAGATCACCTGGATAAGAAGATTAGTAAATTGTGAAAGCAGATGGTCAACAATTGCCAATAAATATGTAGATATAGAAAGACTAATGAATTGTGGTACACATTATCCTGAACTATTATCATTTACATGCAGTAATAAATTCTGGGCACATGTTTTTGAAGCATTTGCAAAGTTAATGTGTACTCAGTGTATGGGAAAAGAAAGTATAGTCAACTACCCAATTTTCTACAATCACATGCTTTTGATTAGGTCACAGAGTGTTTTCCTAAAATCGTGGTTTAGTGCTGGTATATACTGTATTGGTGATTTGCTTAACGAGAACAACTCAATTATAGGGTTAGAACAGTTGAGAGTAAAATACAATCTTAAAACTGACTTTTTGACTTATTCTGGTGTTATATGTGCATTAAAAGCAACAGCACGAAAATTGGATATAAATTTAAAAGAAGCCGAACTTTTCCGGAAACCATATAAACCGCCTTATATTGATATAATTATTAAAGATAGTAAAGGTGCCAAACGAATTTATGAAGCCTTGAATAGAAACAAAATTGAGCCAAAATGTATATACACGTGGAATAAAAATTAAGAGCACATATATCGGATAAAAAATGGAAAAGCATATTTTTGCTACCATTCAAAATTACTACCGATACAAAAATACAATGGTTTCAAGTACGAGTCATTCATAGACTTTTAGGAGTAAATTCATACCTCATTAAAATGAATTACACGGACGATCCACTCTGTACCTTTTGTAAAAGTAATCAAGAAACGATTGAACATCTGTTTTGGTACTGCCCAATTACCCTAAAAACTGATACAAACTATGTTCGATATATCCCATTTCAGGGATTTAAGTTTGAAAAATTATGCTATTTGGATACTCAAATACTTTACATATAGCTAATGATCTTGTTCTCATATTCTTTAAAATGTATATTTTCCAATGTAGAAACTTGAAATTTCTTCATTCTGAGCAGGGTGCAAAGAAATACATATCTTTTAAATATAATCTACTTAGACAGACCGCCATACAAAATAACAAGGAATATACGTTTGAAAAAACATGGCAAAATACCATGCATATTTTTCAAAAATCTTAAAAATACAGTACGTATTCTACCAAGATCTTAAAAGATCACTACAGTGTTACAGTTAGAACGTAGACAATAAGAACACAATAAATAAATAACCGGCCTGGCAGCTATGTTTCTTGTTTTTTTTTTGTTTTTTTTACTTTGTTTAATTTGCTAAACTTAATTGGTCCTTGCAACGACTGTACATATGTGATTACTGTTCTAGCTATAACGCTTCAAAGTCTAGGAAAAGAGATTTTAGCCAAAAGACTTGTGCGATTGCTAGTTATGCCTTTGGAATAACCCCAGCTTTACATTTATAACATCTCATTCAAGAATGTCGTTATCGTTATATTTTGTTATATGTATGAGATCCACTGTTTGTGAATTCGTATGTACTATGTCAGTTTGTAAGGTGTGGAGGGGGATGGTTCTCCGACCCTCACACATCAAATGGACGGGGAAAATAAACGAGGTCCCTCGCTGCAGGGCCTGAATGGAAAAAAAATATACTAAAATCGTCACTTTCCCATCAAACCCTATACTGTGACCACTCTTTAGAAAAATATCTTCGAGACAATTCCAAAGAGTGGTGACAATATAGGGTTTGGTGGAGAAATAGAGGAGCTATTGATGAAAATGTTTAAATTTACGAATATTATCTGGATCTCTGATGACATCAAGAATATTAACAAATTACAGGTGGAGGAAGGCCCAGAATGCTTTTCTGTGCAGGGAGCGAGTTGCATTGTTTCATGCACAGAAGATTATCCGAGTCGAAACGCCCAATATGACAAATTCGTGCGCTCAACATAATTTCATAATCATAACCATAACATTGCTAATTTGTTGTTAAAAAGTCTGACAATAAACAAGATTAAGAGTGTTGTGCTTTAAAAGTTTCAATGTCGATAACTTTGAATTGATTCTTCAGAAGAGTGCTACCTGATCCACTATAGACGTTTGTGATGCGACAGGAAAGGAGCTAAAATGGTATGACCCTTATTCAAGGATTAGAGAAAGACGTAATAGTGTGTTGTTCATAAACCTAAACCCATATGACATGATTCAGTAAGTATAAAATGTTGCACGATTAACTCATTACAAAATATACAAGCTATGGGAGCATTGAAAATAATTCCATAGTTTCCAACCGGTTGAACTCTTTGTCACAATTTACCCTTTCATCGACATTGAGGCATACATGCACCACGACAAAAAGTGCAGTCCTTGATCAGACGCCGCCTTTTCAAGGCAGTGTCTTTAGAGTCAGTGACTTCACTTTTTGTCTCGATCCTATATCTGTGCTTTATTGCTATGAAATTTGTATTTATTTATCATATTTCCTTATTTTATCGAATGATTTAACAAAATTCGATTGCAGACGACAATTAGAAATTCGGCACCGAAAGGTTAATAAAATGCCCTTACGTGCTGCACGTTCGCAAGAATCTATGCACCAAGCTTATCTAATCACATAGATCTATATCACTTCTGACATATAATATTCAACAAAAGATCACAAACATGAGTAATAAATATCATGACAATATCCCTTCCTTGTGGATTTCTTTTAAAACAAAGAGTGAGTGAGTGAGTTGGGTTTAACGTCCGACCAACAGTATTTCAGTTATATGCAGACGGCACCCGCATGAGACAAGTTATAGTGCTGCCTCACTGGAAGAACTTTTACCGAAAATCAGTATTAAAAAAATCATTTTTTTAAAAAAAAAAAATTCGTATAGTATATTGCTATATATAGTAATACATTGTATATTATACGAAAAAAATGTTTTCATTTTTTTTATATTGTCAAGTTATGAAGGTACATGTCTTTATAAGCAAAGGTGTCCGACGCATGCTTGGACTCATCCATGGAAACCCCCCCCCCCCCCAAAAAAAAAAAAAAATAAAAAATAATAAAAAAAAAAATTGTGATCGAAGTATGTTCAACTGGCCTAAAGCCATCTATTTGAACCTTAAACTACTCCGAAAAACGAGAAAAACACGACCCGGAAAAAAATTCCAATCGGGTCTATATATGTATTGAAAGGTACTTAACTACGACAGACCAGCGGCGGAAAATACAACAGTCATGTTTTTCAAAGTCTTACAGCAAAGCCAATTCAACACCGATTTCAATCAGTTTGGTCTTGATCCGTTCCAAATTCCATATGCTAAGCGGAACAATTAGTGCTTTCCTTAAATATTGCTCCGTCTTGTCGCTGCAAGACCGCAAATTTGAAAAAACGCTAGAGCGAAACGATGTGACTCCCGCCAGGAGGCATAGACGTATATAGGGGGATCTGTATTCGTTAATCTTTTCAACAAAAACGCTAATTATGGTTAAACACTATCTAAAAACATTAAACTCGCCGCAATTAAAACGGTGCTTACTATTTCCAGTCAGCTACGAGGCGCCAGTTTTCTTTCTCCAACTTTCCTTTTGAACGGATGCGACCATTTTGCTGTGACCCGGCTCATAAACTATTCGATATGCAAATTGACTACTACTTCCGGGCCACAGCGATTTGGCCACCTCCGTTCAAAACGAAAGTAGGAGAAAGAAAACTGGCGTCTCATAGCAGACTACAAATAGCCAGCACCGTTTTAACTGCGGTAAGTTGAATGTTTTTCGAATGTGTTTCAGCATAATTCGCGTTTTTGCTGAAAAGTTTAACGAATACAGATCCCCTTATATACTTCTATGCATCTTGGCGGGAGTCACATCGTTTCGCTCTAGCGTATTTTCAAATTCGCGGTCTTGCAGCGACAAGACAGGGCAATATTTAAGGAAAGCACTGACTGTGCCGCTTAGCAAATGGAATTTGGAACGGATCAAGACCAAACTTAATGATTAGATACCTTTCAATACATATATAGACCCGATAGGATTTTTTTTCCGGGTCGTGTTTTTCTTGTTTTTCGGAGTGGTTTAAGGTTCAAATAGATAGTTTTAGGCTAGTTTAACATACTTCGATCACAATCGATCGGCACCAGGAACTGCAGAACCGAAGGTCCCTTAATCGTAGACACAATTACATAACGTAACTCGCTCACACGGTCCTCCATGTTACCATCTCTTCAACATGGAATATTTTCAGGGTCATCTCATTTATCTATTTCCCTTCATAGAAGATCTAAAACAAATTGTACTATACTTAGTGGAATAAATCGTACACAAAAAATATTTATATCTAGTCAAAACAAAATGTTATATAGTGCCTGTGGCCGTGTACATGCTTAGCCCTTATGACTAGGTCACACATTCACGGATCACCTCGCCGGTTCCACTACGGATTAAATCCTATCACAGATGACACAGAAAATGCCAATTTCCGTAATGAGATACGGGTGCACACAACGGTGTGACAACGGGATTTGACGGTCCCACATTCACGGAGTTGACACTGGATTAGCTACGGATACGATCCGGCATCATTCGTGACAATCTGTACTGGTCCGTAGCTTTTCGTATTTTAGCCGTAGTCATACGTAGTGCAGACCCTGGTGGGATGGTTACCGATCTTTAAAACATGTTTCAACTTGATGGAGGTTGTTAAAGGTCAGGCACCCCCACCCGGCCCAAAAAAGGCATTACTATTATTATTTATTCCCACTTTCCCAACATTTCTAGTTTCACACCACTGGCACTTGATCGAAAAGGCTATAGTTTTGTAATATAATAGTTATATAATGTAGTGTATTAATGTACTAGTTGCTATAAATAAACTATAGTCTTTTTCAATCAAGTGTCAGTGGTTCACACATATTAGAATACATGCAATAGGTCCCAGTTAGCCAATGCTGCAAAACGACGCCTAAGTGCTGCAAAACGACGCCTAAGGACTGCAAAACGACGCCTTACCTGTATAAAAAAATAAACGTATCTTCCCAAATTTAATGCTGAAATTTTGAACAAATATCAATTAAATGAATTATAGAAATTTGAATAAAAGGATGATCATAATGATGTATATTTCATGATAAATCCGTGGGTATGAAATAAATGGTCAAGAAAGGTAAAAGTGTGTCTAGTGTAATATATATCATATACGATATACATATAGTTACCGTTGAACACGCACTAAATTAATTAAATAAATTGTTAACAAGCTTAGATCTCTAAACGTACGGTATGTGGGATTAGAATGATTGCAATGGTGTATGAGAGACTATTTTGAGACGACCCCTACTCGCCAAAATTCGCTCTCGATAAGTAGCAATGTCCAGTATGGAATCTTGATAAAACAGTGCATTCAAATACTCTTAACGTTGCATTCCTTCATGTTAACCCCTTTCCCTCATATTGACGTGTTTTCACGCATTTGCAAACAGAGTAAATCTAGACCAGACAGCTCCTATAGGAGTCGTCTGATCAGGGTCTGCTCTGTTTGTTTTTGACATGATATCGATCTGATTCTACAGTTTTAGAAAAAATGTCATTGAAAACAATGAAAAGTTAACCCTTCGCTCGCTATTCATGTCAATATTCGTACCTGTAAATATTGAAGACCCAGATGAGACAGCTCCTGCAGTAGCTGTCTCATCAGGGTCTGCACGATTTACAAATTGATTGTGCAACCAGTGAACCCCACATCAGTGATTGTGCAGCGAAATACTTGTACACAGTGCAGATATATGTAATTATACAACAGGACATGGGTAAAGAAGGAGAAATGTGTTTTAAAATTCAGCAAGCGAAGAGTTAACATTATAAAAGTTCATATAATTAATATTCATGCTGCTATTATTTCTTCCCTAAATATTGAGCAGGGAAAGGGTTAACTCTTTCGCTGCCATTTATTGTCGTTTGCAAATTATGTGATCGGCTACAATCTTTGTTTGTTTATTTTCCTCTCCATTTCTTTCAATAAAACTTACTATAGTAACAAACAGTTTGGATCCTTAGGAGACGATGAATGTTTCGTTGTCCCATCTGGGTCCAAACTGTGTGCACAGGTAATCACATATGTGAAACTGACATTGGCAGCGAAAGAGTTAAACACAATGAAACAGTATCCCAGGTGAGACGCTAATTATATATTTATATAAGAACGAATACGGAGGCGCAAGAATGTATAATAAAACCTCTCTATAACGACCACTAAATTGTGTTAATTGGTTGGTATATTGGACAGGTGGCTGCTTAAAGCAAGGTGAAAGTAAAACAGAACGCTCCTATAGGAGTGTTCTGTTTTACTTTCACCTTGCTTTAAGCAGCCACCTGCCTATGACACAAAATATTTGATGTAATTTAGTGGTCGTTATAGAGAGGATTTACTGTATCTTTACGTTACCTCTATCCCGTCGGAAACAAAATAATGGTCACATGCTAGTTATAGTTAGATAAACAGACTTCCTCATATTAAACACCACCCATTCTGTTTTATTAACCTGTCAAATTATACGCTTGCTGAACACGCCATATATAGCTTCGGTTGATATCCATTGTTTCCGCTAATAAAAGGTTTCCTACTTGTCTTATTCAAGTACCTGTATATTTATTGTAAATCTCGTGAAAAACGTTTGAAACACAGGTTTACCCAAGCTAAATATATCCTTTCAGTGACGTAGGAATAATAAAATTTGACAGGTTAATAAAACAGGACAATACACACCAATAAAGTGATTTATGTATACACAACGCGATCCCCTACATAACTTCTGTATAACCTCGAGGGTAAGTAAATAGAATAACTGTATCCTAATCTGATAGCTCTAGCACCTTTTCAAACAAAGAAGATCAAGATCAGGCGACTCGATCCCGCTTATGGATTTATAAAGGTCCGATTCTACACATTCTGCCATGACTAAATATCCTTGTGTACTAAAACTACTTTAGTTTATAGTTTAAACCATATGTAATACTTTGAAAGGGGTCGAGTCACAAGGCCTGATGCACCTTTATATTTATAATCAAGATCGAGAGACAGAAACAGAGACACGGAGAGAGAACGAGAGAGAGAGAGAGAGAGAGAGAGAGCGAGAGACAGTCAGACAGACAGACATACAGAGAGAAAGGGAGGGATGGAGGGAGTTAGAGAGAGAGTAAGGAAGAGAAGGGGGATAGAGAGGGGGGAGAGAGAGGGATGGAGTGTGTGAGAGAGAGAGATCGAGGGGGGCAAAAGCAGACAAGGGATGGAGTGAGAGAGAGAGGTGGGGCAAAAGCAGACAGAGAAAGATACACACACATACGGGCACAGACAGATAAACAGACAGACACGCACAGACAAATATATATACGTGTAGACATAGACACACACGCACACTAACGCACACACAAAAACATCACACTCACGCACGCACTCACTCACGCACGCATGATATCACGAAAATTAATGTACAGTAGAACCGGTCTTAGGGGCCATTCATTTATGGGACACAGGAGTCTAAAATGCAGATGGATGCTTGCAGGGCAAAAGTAATGCAAAAGCTCCTATAGGAACCTTGTGCATTACTTATATTATGTTCTGCATTAAGCTACCGCCTGTCTGACATACCTATAGTTAAACCTCTTTTTGAATGCCACTTAAGACAGGTTAAACTGCATACTGTACAATAGTGTAAAACAGCGACATTCTTCCATGGTAAATAGAAAGTGGAAGTGAAAGCATTTAGCTTATTAGTAATTATCCCATTCCCTGATATTGACGACTTTTGATGACTCTGTAAAAGTCACTTTGTGAAACCATTGTGATTAATAGAGCATTTGCTCTTATAGAAACAAATGCTCTATTTATCACAATGGTTCCAAGCTATAATATTCTAAAATTTTCCTTTTCTCTCGTTAATGCTCCTTTTCGGTAGATTTATTCAAAGAGGTTGGATCTAAAAATAACCTATGAGTTAATGGGTTATAGTAGGCCCACAACCTGTCTGTAGGAATAACCCAAAAGCATGTTAATTTCTGACAGGGCCAGCTTAATACAGGGTGAACGTAATGCAAAAAGCTTCTATGGGGAGTTATAATGCTTTCAAGCTGCAGAAAGGATCCACCTGCTTTTAAAGATATCCATGTTTCTTCAATTTAAATGTCGCCACAGAGAGGTTCGACTGTACATACTTAGGAAGGTACGCAAATGTGGCATGTGGGAGTTTCACTGAAACAAAAGAACAGTAGAACCTGTCTTAACCCTTCTCTTGCTGAATTTTAAAATACAGGTCTCCTTTACCCATGCTCTGTTGTATATTTACATATATCTTCACTGTGTCCAAGTATTTCGTTGTGTCCCCTATACGTGAAAAATGGATGGGTCCCAAAGTAAGAACTGGACGGGTTTTCTTTAAATAGTTTTGGAATAAATCCTAGTGTCCCTTAATCCTTTATTTCAGGACTATATATGCGCGTGTCCATTACATCATGAATATGCATTGACTTGTACAGTAAAACCTCTCTATAACGGCCACTAAATTACATCAAGAAGTTTGTGTTAAAGGCAGGTGGCTGCTTAAAGCAAGGTGAAAGTAAAACAGAACGCTCCTATAGGAGCGTTCTGTTTTACTTTCACCTTGCTTTAAACGGCCACTTGCCCTAAATACCAACTAATTAACACAACTTAGTGGTCGTTATAGAGAGGTGTTACTGTATTGGTATATAAACAAGGGAACTTTTAGCCATACCATAAACTTCAGAATCCCCAGTTCCATAACCAAACAGAACACACTAATAAATTAGACTGCCCCTACAGTAGCCGTCTGATCTGGATCTACTCTCCAAACTGCGTATTTCAGTGAAGTAAATATTTAACCCTTACAGTGCTGGACACGAGTCACTAATGTCCTTTGCAAACAGTGTAGACCCAGATAGGGGGCCCTCTCATCAGGGTATGTACTGTTTGCCATGTTACACTTTTCTTTAGAAAATCCCCAAATATTCACCATAACCTTGACCTGTTTGAAATTTAGAATATTCCATTTGAACATTCCGTGGAGTAAGGGTTAATAGGCACATAAGCAAAAATGTCCGTTGCATCATGAATATTCATTGCATGTTCATATTGGTAAATAAACAAGGGGACTTTGTCCATAACAGAAACTTCAGAATCAGTTGTATACAGTGTCATAACCAAACAGAGTAGACTGATTAGAAGGCTCCTACATGAGCTGTCTGATCTGGATCTGCTCTGTTTGGAAATACACCAAACTGCGCTTCTTTGTGAAGCAAATGGTTAACCCTTACAGTGCGAGACACAGGTCACTAATGTCCCTTGCAAACAGTGTAGACCCAGATGAGAGGGCTCCTAGAGGAGCCCTCTCATCAGGGTCTGCACTGTCATGTTACGGTTTTCTTTAGAAATTTCACTCAATATTCACCATAAGCTTGACCCGTTTGAAGTTTGTAATTCCAGCGTTGTAAGCGTTAATAAGCATTTAAGCATACAGTGTAGACATGTGGGATCTGTACTTTTTAGTTCATGGATTATTTTACAACGGTCACCTTGAAAAGTAAATGCTTGCAAGAACATTCCTATAACTGAAACTGAAACTTGGATTAATTTAAAAAGTGCAATTAAATATCGATTTCTTCATACTCCTGACTCAACATGCACAGAATGCATGTCAAAGCTGGAGGTCTATATATCACAAAACACTGTCACATGCACAGTTAAATCTCAAGATCAAATATTCAAGACTGTTCGACGTACCATGGCTTACTTTGTGCGAAGGGTTAAAGCTTGCTGTGGGATATGTCCTCCACAATGTTTTCCCTATTTCATTTAATACTTTCTTTCATATTTATACAAACGCGTTTTAACGTACTTGCAAGCAGAGCAGATCCAGATCAGATGGTTCCTATAGGAGCCGTCTGATCAGGGTCTGCTCTGTTTGCTTATACTAATATATAGATACAGATTCTACAGTTTCTTGTATGGCTACTAATTAACCCTTCGCTTGCTATTCACGTCAATATACCTATCTGTAAATAGTGGAGACCCAGATGAGACAGTTCCTGCAGGAGCTGTCTCATCAGGGTCTGCACTATTTACAAGTTGATTGCGCAACCAGTGTACTCCACAGCAGTGATTGCACAGCGAAATACTTGTACACAGTGAAGATATATGTAATTATACAACAGGGCATGGGTAAAGAATGAGAAATGTATTTTAAAATTCAGCGAGAGAATGGTTAATACTCATGATGTCAGTATCCCTTACATGAATATTCATGGAGGAAATATTTGTTTCGGTTTTGTCAGGATTCACACTTTCGGTTTGCAAAGGCGTAGAAAGGCGTATTTTAGGAGTAGAGGGTCACGTCGGAGAAGTGGCTACCTGGCTCGGATTCGCAAACAGCCTAGATCCATTTGAGATATTGAGTAACTAGGCGTCTCATCAGGGTCTAGTCTGTTTCACATACGGTCAATAATTTGATCGAATTGAAAAAAAATCTAATTAATATTCATGACGTCATTATTTCTTATATGGATACTTATAGAGTAAATGGTTAACCCTTTAGCCGGACAGGGACTGTCTGATCTGAGTCTTATCTAAAACGCATATAATATACATGTGTATGGAGTAAATGGTTAACCCTTTAGCCGGACAGGGACTGTCAGATCTGAGTCTTATCTAAAACGCGTATAATAAACATGTGTATGGAGTAAAGGGTTATTGACAGTTAATGATCGAGTGTATTTCGTGCATTTATTTGATTGATAACAGGTTTATGTGCAAATAGAGGCATGAAGGTACAAATGATATTACATAAAGGAAGTATTGTTGGTGTATACTCCCAATTCATAGAAACCACTGCGACGGCCTTCAATATTTAACGCTTTCAATCGGAGAGTTGTAAGCACTATCATTCGGAAACAGTGTAGACCCAGATCAGAGGGATCCTAGAGGAATCATCTGTTCAGGGTCTGTGCTACTTGCCATTCAAACTCATCTAACTACAAGTTTAAGTCTTTTATATCGGCTGAACTCTATAGTTTAACTCTGGTGTACTATTCCACTCTGAAAAATCAGGATTGAAAGGGTTTACCCATTTACTTGCTGTTCACGTCAATATACCTACCTGTAAATAGTGAAGACCCAGATGAGACAGCTCCTGCAGGAGCTGGCTCATCAGGGTCTGCACTATTTACAAAATGATTGTGCAACCAGTGCACTCCACAGCAGTGATTGCACAGCGAAAAACGTGTAAACAGCGAAGATATATGTAATTATACAACAGGACATGGATAAAGAAGGAGAAATGTATTTTTAAAATTCAGCAAGAGAATGATTAACTTGTCGTATACTTTGTAATTGATACATAATGCCAAAATGGCTACGGGGGGACAGAGTCTAACACAGACACAAATAAAGGCATCTGACGGAGTTGTTGAATTTCCATGTTCTGCCCCTAAGCATAGTCAAAATGTGGAAGCAGAAAAGTTCTGTACAGTGTGTGGTGAATATTTATGTTCAAAGTGTCTGGAGGACCACAGGCGTTATTCAAAAAGAACGCCACATGAACTCAAAGATAGAGCTGACTTTCACACGCTTGGACTTGTGACGAAGTGTGCAACCCATACTCAGAAAACCATTTATCTGTTCTGTTCGAACCATGATGAGGTGTGTTGTACAGATTGTCTGGATGACAACAAACATGCGTAAGTTGACCGAAATCAGGTCGTCATATTAATTCAATTCGACATATTAGATATGATGTTCTATAACTATGTGTATATCAATATGTTTGGTATGAATTATAATACATTTTAATATCCCTACATAGTCTGCATTACACAACCAATTAAGAATCAGTATTAAATTAACGTTTTGATTTCTTATCATGCGATAGTATCAGTACTCGTAAACATAGACGTACGCCAAGCATAAAGACTGAATCAGAAACAGAAACTATCCAGCATAAACAGAGCTACAGATAAAAGTGCGTATTCGAGAACTAAATCGTCATTTTCTCCATCAAACCCTATGTTGTGATCACTCTTTAGAATAGTGTACATGGGGTTTGGTGGAGAAATGAAGGAGTTATGCTTGAAAATGTTTTTATTCGAGCATCTTATCTGAACCTCTGATAAAGTCTGAAACAGAAACAGAAACTTACCCAGAACAGAAACGTGTCAGAACAAGCAATAAATTGCTGAGCAACATGTTGCTGACATCCTCTGTTTGCTAAAGAATGTCTAGGTAACTTTTAAACCAAACTATTCTCTCTCTCCTTTTCACCCCTTCTTTATTAATATGTTTTGAAGTATTTATGTATTTAAAGGCCATAATGATGTTTATCTGTGTTTGTTATTAATGATATGTCTAGAGCATTTGTATCTATATTAAATTTCCCGATGAGATCGGCGACCAAAGTAGTTGACATTTATAAACTGTTTCACATAATTACCTGAAATTTCAAGATGCAATTATGTTTGTAACTTGGAACCAGGGCTGATAGGTGTAAATCACAACAGACTAGTAAAGTATTGTAATTAATTCATGTAAACAATCAAACAGATATCCCAAATGATTTAACCCTTTCAATGCCAATGTCGCAAAAGTGCACCGCGACAAATAGTGAAGTCCCAGTACTCAGAGACTTCACTTTTTATCTCAAACTCTGTTTCTATGGCTGTGCTTTATTCCTTTGAAGTTTCCTTTTATTTATCTCATTTCCCTTTTTTTACCGAATGATTTAATAAAAGTGGATAGCAGACGACAATTAGAAATTTGGCGCCAAAAGAGTTAACCCTTTTACTCCATAAACACACCTTATTACCCCTTTGCAAACAAAGTAGACCCAGATGAGACTCCTCCTGTGGGAGCCCTCTGGTCAGGATCTTCTCTGTTTGCTTATTGCGTCACATGCCGAGAGGCAGTGTGTCACTTAGTCATCACTTTTCCGTCGTCTGTCTGTTTGCCTGTCCGTCCGTTGTCTGTCTGCCTGTCTGTCCGTCACACTGTTTTACTAACACTTCTCCAAGCAGGTGACACATATGTTCCTCTGAACACTCTTGTAAAATAATATAGATTTGATATTACACTTTTTGGACAAATATATATTCATGGGCCATTTTAAAAATATTCTTTAATCTTCTAGGTGCCATTATTTCTTACATGGGTATTCATGGATTAAAGGGTGAAAGGGACATACATTATCTGCTCATTGCACCTCCGTTAGCCATTTCAAGGCGAGACACGCGTGCACTGGCAAATGCAAAGCCTGTGTACCCAGACCAGGAAGCCCTTGATAATCCCTCTGATCGACGTCTGCACTGTTTGTTATCCAGTCTTATAGCAAGTTCAAGCCTTTCCTATTGAGTCTTCAGTTAAACACAGGTGGGCTATTCCCCTTTGAATATTCAGCGTTGATAGGATTACCCCTTTCCTCCATAGATACGCCTTTCTACGCCTCTGTAAAAGTCACGTTTTTGAAATCACTGTGATAAATCACAATGGTTTTAAAAAAAACTTTTCTCTAGTTAGTGCTGTTTTTCGGTAGATTTATTCAGAGGTTGGTTCTAAAATAGCATATGAGAGAATGGGATAAGGTGGTTACATATTATTAAACAAACTACACAAGAACATGGCAAATAATATTATGCCCGTATTGTAAATTACCATCACGTTCAATTCATGTTTACAGCTTTACTACAATGAAAAGAATGCATGAATGAGTTATCATTTTACATATTTCATCTATGCAGTATAATTGCGAGTTTCACTCACCGCAATTTAGCATAATCTGTTGAAGCAAACCACGGATTCTCCTTAAATGGTTTGGTAATTTGATTTTCATATCTAAATCATTAGTGTTTTGATAAATACAACAATCTATATAGAATGTTCATTATAGATATATGTTTGCTATAGGTAGCATATTTGTTTGCCATGAATATGTTGCCATAAATATACTGTACTTGCTATGTTAGACCACATTCGTAACAAGTCACATTCGTAACACGTGTTACAAATGTGATCCGGAAATCGAGCACATAAGTGCATGTGCATCATCTCTCGTCGCAAAAATGAAACATTGTTCATATTTTAACAACAAACTAAACATTAACAAAAGAAATGACTAAGGGTTTGTTTCCTAATGGTATATCATTAGATTTGTAGTTGCTAAAATATTAGAATAGTGTATTAATTACTCAATTTAAACGAAGGAAATAAGAAGTAATATTTATTGAATCATAGTCACACATTAACATCATTGCCTAGGTGCATGTACACGTATATGGCAAGTTCTATATAATTTAGGCAGGTATCCTAAAACATATTACAAGCATGTAAATTATACTTTTAAAATGTGCTGTTTAGGTTGTGAAAAATTGAGAAATGGGCCTCAAGGAAATATAGTAACATATACAATGATAATCTTATTACATGTACTATTAACTAATTGAACATTGTCATTCAGGAACTCAACTTGTTACATATGTGATTCTAATGTCAACCCCCATGTCGGACACTCGCAATTGTAACATAGTTTACCTGTTACTAATGCGATCACATTCGAAAAATATATGTTACAAATGTGATCCGTTACGAATATGGTCTAACATTGCTATATGTATCTGTGTGCAAAATATATCTCTTTGCTAAAGGTGTCTGCACTATTTACCACATGTATATGTTTGCTATATGTGTCTGTTTGCTATAGATATCTGTTCGCGACAGGTATCTGTTTTTTAAAGGTAATGTTGGTAATATAAGCATAACATAATCCCGTTGAGTTTGTAATATATGGAGTATTTTTCTATCAGATCTCGTCCAATATTCGTCCGTACCTTATTGTCGGCCGATCACGACCGTGACATTATTGTTGGCTTTAATAAATGATAATGGGTATATGGGTGCCTACTTATGAGTCTTTAACCCTTTCTATTCAGTTTAACCTTTTCCCTCATATAAACGTGTTTTTACGTATTTGCAAACAGAGTAGACCCAGATCAAGGACTGCTCTGTCTGTTAATGGAATTTGACAGACAGTCTTTACTTTCTAAAATGGCAACAATGTTTTACCTTTCATATAACATTATAACTATTTTGTCCATGACTTTTCAGTAGGTTTTGAAATTTGGAATAAATACTGAACAGGGAAAGGATTATTCGAAACTGGTTATCTTCTACTATATTGCATTGACTACGGGAATCAGTCAGCCATTAGCTTATAATATTGACTACGAGAAACAGTCAGCCATTCGCTTAAAAAATATTGACTACGGGAATCAGTCAGCCATTCGCTTATAATATTCAATCACTGTATTCTTTACTCAGATTTGACTTTGCCTGAAAATTAATACAGTAAATGCATCAAATCGTTTAGATTATGATAAAACTCAAATTTACATTTAGGCCGATATCTCGTCTTGATCAAAGCTGTGCAAAGAGGTTTAACTAACTTCCCTGTACGACACGGTAACGTTACAGGTAAATCTGAAATGTGCTTGTTAATCATACCGTATACGACAAGGTTACTGAAGAGGTAATACATTGGGAGTAGACATGATCAGTCTAGAGCGATACATATTTTTAGCATATAGTCCTGTTGTCATAACAAATTGCGCTCACTTAAACTTAATCGCATGAATCATACAGCAGTTTGGGTAAAGCAAAAGTATGCGTATTAATGAAACCATTCCCTCAAGGGAACCCCTATAGAGTAGACAGGAACCCCTATAGAGTAGACACAGATTGGACGACTCCTACAGCAGCCGTCTGATAAGGGTCTGCTCTGTCTGCTTATTTTATAAACCCCGCTAATGCGACCACTTAATGAATAAACATGGCTGTCTTTATGAGCAGGTGGTTGCTTAATGCAGGACAAAAGCTCTGGGAGCTTTCTGCATTACTTTTGTCCTGTATTAAGCCACCACCTCCCTCTATAACCCAGAATTATGCCTCTTTTAGGTGGTCGCATTAGCGGGATTTTACTGTATATCTGATTCTACAGTTTCTGCCTGAGCAAAAATATCCCGTGTTCATATGCCATTGTAAAAACCTTTTTCCTGATGTGATTATTTCATACATGAATATGTAACAGGTAAAAGGTTAACAAACAGCAATTACTTTTAAAGGCAGAAATTATTGAAGAAGACATCACCTCGGATTTAATATCCGTACATACGTACGTCCATATGGGTTTCTTCATGTGATAAGTAACACTTTGAGGTGTCACCACACAAATGCACACATGCTCAAATACATATACGAACACAAGCACGCACGCACACATGCACGCATGACATCATTGTTTCTTAAGGGGCCGTCACACCATAACGTTCTGGTTAACGTTCTCTGAACGTTTCAATTGTTCAATTTTTGAGCGTTCTAGAGTGAGGATGACACATCTGGCGTGTGATAAACGTGTACCTAACGCATGACTAGCGTGTGTCTTACGCGCGAGAATCGTGTAACAGCGACCAAGTAAGATACCCCTGAAAACCATTAGCGTGTGCTGACGTGCCATTGGCGCACAACGAACGATTTTTGAACGTTAGACGAGCGTGTTGAGCGTGTGACTAACGTGTGAATAACGACAGAATAGCGTTTTGACGTTCGTTTGACTTTAACCACACGCTGCGTGCGCTAGGGGACCGTTCAGCGGTCGTTGACAGGTCGCCATTGAGTCGTTCACTGCAAAGCAAACGATTAGTAACTACCAAGTAACGCTACTGTAACGACAAACTAACGATATCCGAACGCGTGCAACGCTCATCGAACGTTAGTAAAACGTTCCATTAACGTTCTCAAACGTTCTTCAGGGTTTAAAATTAAATGTTGAAGAACGCTGGTCTCAGTGAGAACTTTTGTGCATGTTCAAAAATATTTTCCGGGCCAGCGTTCTCCGCCGATTCCCGGCGATCACCGACGTTCACTAGCGTTCACAAGCGTTCACACAACGCTCTTCTGGCGCTATCCTAGCGACCATGGGCGACTACTAACGTTTCCTCAAACGTCAGAGAACGCTGACCAGAACGTCATGGTGTGACGGGCCCATTAAATACATAGTTCCTGAAGTAAAGGCTTGAACACCCATAATCAGACTGATTGCACGGGTGGTCATGTAGACAGGTTTTACTATATTACATCATAATTATGCTCTTTCCCTTTCAAAGGGACATCTACACACATTACGGTCGACCGTTAATATTATTTATTTCACGCGTTTCGCTAGTATAGCGTGATATATTTGTCTTTAGCGTTACGTGTCCGAAATATACAGTGGTTGCTGTAGGTTATTGGCAGTTGGTTTGTATGCGCACGTGATTCTCGTGCGTGTATTAGGGACTTCCCAGTGGCTAGTTCATTCTACCTGACGACACAAAGCAAGCAACAATGAATTTCTGTTTAATATACACAAGTAGATTTTAACACGCGGCCAGCAAGTACGTCGGCCATGTCGGAAAATGAGATGTTGTCTAGGCTGGAGCAACTTATGTCTACGAAATTTGAGGCTTTTGAGCAGCGAGTGTTAAGCTCTCAACGCCAGCTTACTCAGTCTGAGCTTACAAAGATACAGGAAAGAGTCCAGCCTGCAGAGAAGTACAGTTTTCGAAAAAAGGGCAATGGCGAGCAGCACAAGGTCAATTCCCAAGTTTTGGACCATATGAGGGCTGCGGGCCGTCATGTGACAGATGCCTTAGAGACTGGAACCTGGGACTCTGTTCAGTCTGCCAAACAGAGCATTTCTGAAGGTATGGACATTTTGGCACATAGACAGAAACTTATTAAGTTAGCAGACTCTTCCGAAAGCGGTTGGAAGGTTGTGGAAGAGTATGAGGCACATCCTTTGGCAGAAGACTCAGATGATGAGAAGAAGATTTACCTGGCACAAGTAAAGGCTAGTCGTAAGCTGCAACAGGAAAAGAAGGCTCGAGCGAGACGTTTTATTCCCTATTCCGTGGCAAGGGTACCGTTATCTATGCAGACGTTATCCCAGGGATTCTAACAGACTAGCCAGAAGTCGATCAACGGAAGGAGACCAGGTCTTTGTTTTCGTTGTGGACGTCCAGGGCATTGGCGTCAGGAGTGTCAAGTCACGACGTCAGAGGCGAGTTCTGCAGCAGTACCTAGGGATAAGCAGATAAGTAGCTTATTAGTTTGTAGTTCTTTAAAGCGCGAAGTAGCATCACTCAAAGACGCAGATCCAGTTAAAAGTCAGTTAGGTCATTGGAAGGAAGCGGGCGCAAACGATTACATAATAGATGTGGTAAGTCAGGGTTATAAGATCCCGTTTAAGGTGTTGCCTGGAAAGGTTATTTTAAAAAATAACGAATCGGCGAGAGATAATTCTGATTTTGTGTCAAAGGAAATTGAAAAGTTAATTGAAAAGGGTTGTATTTCTGAAGTTGCTCAGGCGCCTCATGTTGTCAATCCATTGACAGTTGCTCATGGTAAATCCGGGAAACGAAGGTTAGTTTTGGACTGTCGTCATATAAATACGGAATTATTCAAGTTCAAATGTTGTTTTGAAGATCACTCGGTTGCTAGGCAGATGTTTAGAAAAGGGGACTTCATGTTTTGCTTTGACATTAGAAGTGCATATCATCATATTATGATTTATCCAGATCATTGGCAATTTCTTGGGTTCGCGTGGAGATCGGACGGTAAAACCACGTATTATGTTTTTCATGTTTCACCTTTTGGTTTGTCGACAGCCGGGTTTATATTTACAAAATTATAAAATGGAGAGCTCGTGGGTTACCGGTAGTTGTTTTCCTTGACGACGGGTTAAGGGGCTCAGGCTCGTACCAAACTGCTTTAGAGGCGTCTAGCTACGTACATGTAGGTTTGGCAAAGTTTGGTTTTATAATTGCTGAAGATAAATGCACGTGGGTACCATGTCAGGCCTTAACTTGGTTAGGATATTTTTGGAACATGCGCGATGGTTATTTCTCTGTAACTGAAGAACGCTTAAAGAAACTGGAGAAAGGTTTAGAGCTATTACTCAGCGGTTTACGTAGGGGTCAAATAATTTTTCCTGTTAAAAGGATCGCAGGTTTGGTTGGTCAGTTGATCTCCATGCAGAGTGTTGTCGGACAAGAGGTAAGATTGAGGACAAGATTGCTCTTTCAGTACGTACTCAGTCGAGCTAGTTGGGACGCCCCTATTATGATAAGTTCACGGGCTCTAGATGAGATTGAGTTCTGGTCTTTGAATATCAGATCATTGAACAGAACAAATATCAACTCTGTTCAGGTGAATTAAAACTCAAACTCAAGCCAGTCGTCTTTTGTGACGCCAGTGGATCTGGAGTTGGGGGTTACATAGAAGGTAATGATGACAGTCAGGTCATAGGATGTTGGTCCGAGTCCGAGTGTGGGTTGAGTTCTACTTGGCGATAACTCGAAGCTATTCACAGGGTTTTGAAGAGTAATTTGGGTAGCCTGGAAGGGCACAGTGTCTCTTTATATACAGATAACAAGAATGCGGCTAGCATTTTGAAAATTGGTAGCAGAAAGAGTAGTTTACAGAATATTGCTGTAAGCGTTAATGATGCATGCGGACAGAAAAGTATCAGTTTAGGGTCGATATGGATCCCAAGACAGAACAATGTTGAGTCAGATTTTTTAAGTAGATGTACAGACAGTGACGATTGGTCAATAAAATGCAATATTTTTGAAGAATTAGATTATAAATGGGGTCAACACACGTGTGACATGTTTGCATGTAGTTACAATAAGAAATGCAAGAAGTTCTATTCTAAGTACTGGTGTCCGGGCACAGCGGGCATTGACGCTTTTTCTTGTGACTGGCAGGGAGAAAACGGTTGGCTGGTCCCACCACCACGTTTGGTGTTGAAATGTTTAAGAAAGATTTCTGTCGAAAAATGTATATGTACTTTATAGGTGCCTGTATTGAAATCTGCTCCTTTTTGGCCAGTCATATTTCCGGACAAGCACAATAAAGCAGAATTTGTTAGTGACATAGCTGTATTTAAGCCGGGATCCCTCGTGGTAAGGGGTAGAGGCCGAAATGGCATTTTTGACGGTAGGCCGCTTAAATTCGGGTTCATGGCATTGCGTTTCCAGTGATTTGATATTAATATTTATTCTGCAGTCTTGAGGATCAAGGGTGCCATAGACGAGGCGGTCCAAAAGAGCGGCGTCGATGTGTCAAAGTTTGGAGATTTGGCGAGTAAAATGGCGAATTTTCTGGTGGCAGTCAAAAGTGACAGCACAAACACTAAATACATCAGTTATTTTAGGAAGTGAGGGCAGTTTATCTCTTCAAAAGGTGGTTCAGCTATCCCTGCTTAGCCTATTCACGTCGCACTTTACCTAACAGACAGTATGGATACGGGCGTTTCCAGCTCGGTAATATCTTCAACTGTTTATAGCATAAAGTGGGCCCATTCTTTACGTAATTTACCTGATCCTACAGACAATTCATTTGTGCAAAATTTACTTGAAGCAGCAAAACGTAAGTTAAGCAAACCGGTCTCCAAAAAGGAACCCATATCCAAAGATGCTTTGATTTCCCTTTGTGAAAAGAACGCTTGCAGTTATGATGTGTTGGTAATTCGTGATTTGTGCATGAATTTAATGGCTTTCTCAGGGTTTTTAAGGTTTGATGAGCTTATAAACTGACCAGTATCGACAAGGTAATGAAGTTGTTATTGCAAAAGGCATGTCAAAAGCTTGTCCTTAAGACATCTTATCAAACTCAAACTGTTTTTCACTCTGACATTTATTTTTGAATAGATATGGAAGGAGAAAATGCATCTGACGACCATATTTGCAGACATTAACCCCTTCAGTGCCATAAAGATTGGTATGTAATATCATATGCCAAACAGTTTGGATCCAGAGGAGACGCCGAGTGACTCGGTGTCCCATCAGGATCCAAACTGTTTGATACCCTGTTTATCGTTTTATAAAGAAATTGAACAAACGTCCATTCTAAAACTTGAAGCAGACGAAAATATGTCTAGCAGACGACAATTCTGGCACTGAAAGGGTTAATTGCTCAGATTGCAGACATAATGCTGGACAGCAAATGACCTGAATGTGACCTACATAATGTTAACAACACATCAGACATCGACATTAAGCGGTGGTCACAACCCGCCGTACGTGCAAGTGCGTGTTGTCCACGTGAAAAAAACGTGGGGAAATTTGGGGGATCCGTACGTGGTGAGTACCGCGTCCGTACGGATTTAGGAGCACAAAAACACGCCGTAGCACTTTTAGTGCATGCAAAACTTTCGCTGCGTTCGAGCTGCGATATGGCTACGGATTCACCAACGTACGGGTGATGCACGTGCCTTCTACAACCAACGTGCGCACAACGCACTGACTCCGTGGGCGTTTTAATCTTTTTTCCCACAGTCGCTTGCTCTACAGACGGCGCACTTAGCACGTGCGTGTTGCGCACGTGATAAGTGCGTGGTCTGTGCTCACTCGGCTTTTCCCCAGTTCTACTGTCAAATGAACTGACAAAACTCACGTTGACCGTACGTGAGCAGCACGTGTAAGTACGGCCTCCGTACGATAATGCGGCAATCGTACGGAGATCGTACTTTGTGAGCACGTTGTAAAAGCACTTTCAACTCACTTATCACGTGTGCAACGTACAATGCACGCAACCGACCAGGACGAGGCTGGCGTGCGTGCCACGTACGTTCACCTTGCGCAACCGTGCGTGTGACGTGCGTTCCTCCCTGCATTTGCTACTTCTTCCCCACGTTTTCAGAAAAACGTAGCAGCCGTGGCCTCCCCAAAAAACGTACGTGCTAAAAACACGCACGGTGGGTTGTGACCAGGCCTTTAGTGAGGCTAAGTGAGCACAGTGAAAAATATTGCAGCTGCATTTTTCTGGAGTGTAAATCTGGAGTGTAGTCTGCAGTAAATCATAACCATTTTAAATTTCCGTCAAAACATATGTGCCATCGCTGGGGAAAAATATATTACAATGCAGTAAATAAATGGAATAAAATTAAATACTATAGTTGAAATTTTCTATCACACATTGAAATAAAAACTAATCACACAGTAAATCATTGGGACTTTCAACTCCCATCACAGAAAGGCCAGTAATAACATAAATATCGGTAGTATTGGGGTCGGTTTGGATCCAAACAAAGATGACGTAATATTGCGTAATCGCGGCCATTTTGTTTCTATATTTAGTAACCTCATTTGCATATAAGGAGAATGTAGTTTGTCACGGGTATTCGCGGATAACAGTCGGCCATGTATGATGGAGCGGCCATGTTGGATCTGGGTCTACACGGTATTTTTGTATAAGATCTAGTAGGTAGTCGCGGTCCTATTGGAACAGGATCTACACGGTATACAGAGCTGACGTGTATACCTCGATCTGGTAAGTACTCACGGGCATTGAGGGTCAGGCCCTTTCCTTATCAGACCATGTATAATAGACACACAAGTCTAACAAATAAATAATAAATAAAGATAAATAAATATAAATAAATAAATAAATAAGGTACCTAGTTCTCCCATGTATACGCCTTGACGTCCAACGCTCAAATGACTGAAATGACCAATGTTGTTTTCCTTCAAGCGCATGCGCCGGTAGAGGGCGCTGTACTCGTATCTATTTTTAGAATGATATCATAGTTATTTTTAGCCAGAGTATTTCACCATCATTGCAACAGCCTTTTCAAATATCTGTTTACGCAATGGACAAAGGGAACCCAATACGGCATAGAATGTAAAACCTCACATTGTTGATTTAAGACACAAAGGAAAGTACACAAAGAGTTAGACGGCATTCAGCCATAGTCAACAAACCCTGTGCACTATTGATTTAGGACACAATAGAAAGTCAACATCGGTTGGACCCGAAGAAAGACCTATTCAAATCACACATGGCGTTTCAGATCTCAACTTGTACAGACATGTTAAGATATAGGACCGAAAAAATTAGCCAGTTACAAGCTGCAAGTTTTGTATAGAGTTGAAGTAGTTTACGCCCATGCATAGGCGTCAAATCATGACTTAAACTAAACGTAGTGTCATTTTTAAAAATAAAATACGCTATTATCACGTTAAACTAGAAATTGACAAATACCCTGTCTACTTTGACAGCAATTATATCTGCCAATTTACTAACACATTACTTCATAGTTTCTCACATAATTCTGTTGCTTAAAGCAGGCCCAAAGTAAAACAGACTGATGGACTAAGGGGCAGTCAACATGTTCCATGTTATAGTCACCTGATGTCCACACTGACAACAAATAGCCTGTCTACTCAGTAAACGAATCTATTTTGATAGCAAACTAATGACAAAATGCCCCATAACTAATATATTTACTTCATAGTTATTCCCAATTCACTTCAAAACTAGTTGCTGACTAGTGATTCAAGCTTCCTTTCAGGGTTCAGTTATGATTACACGCCAGTATTGGCTTATTTGAAAGGACTATTGTCTGATGCAAACACAACTGGCCAGCATAGGTGTTATTATTTACTTAGTCAGTCCCAAATGTTTATTTAGTGCAAACAGACTGTACATACCTGGTCAATGTTTACCTGACTATTGTAGTAGCCATGACTACCGATTAGAATGAAATCGAATTTACTAACTTTACACAGAGCTTATAGCGAAGTGAAGTACATGACTGAAATATGTTTTGCTACAAATGTGGTGATCTTAAAAAGATAGATATGTATATAAAAGACAAGGAGTTTGAAAACTTTATATTTATTACCTTAAAAAAGCAATTATTTACAAGAGAGTCAAATGTAAACAATTAAATCCATTTTCACCCCATTTTAGATTAGTAGTTTGCGCTTAATATCTTTCAAGATCATATTCACTTAAAACTCATCAAAACCTTTCGATTAAGTATAGGGTTCTCGCAATAAATGTTTATGATTAGATAGTTATCATCCTTTATTGGTTTTTTAAACTTTAAATTTTAATCTCCTCAAACTATATAAAACTGTACACCATTGTAAAGATCTCGTCGCGCAGATCAAGAAAATGTATACATATAAGGTCCTATCTCTTACCGTTACCGAGTTATATCCTTTTCAAAATAATTCTATGACGTCATTTAGCTCATGAATATGCACGATTCAACTCTAAATTTTATAACCGCCATAACACCTTTAGTTTTCGACCGATTTTAATTGTGGTGGTGGTGGTGGTGGTGGTGGTGGAGTGGTGGTGGTGGTGGTGGTAGTGGTGGTGGTGGTGGTTTGGTTGGAACAACATAAGAAGAGACTGATCACTTAAATTTCATTTAAAGCTCACAATGAATTTCTGTTCTATGTGTCAACAGCCTTTTTCTAGACGTGACGCTATGTTGAGGCATCAACGTAATGTCCATGGTGAAATGAAAATGAAAAATAGGGCAGTATATTCGGAGATTCAATGTGAACCTGGCACAGTATTTATGGTGCAACATCCTTTCACCATGATTGTTACTGGTCCTAGTGGAAGCGGGAAAACGCAATGGACCAGACAGTTGTTGAATTCTTCCCTCATTCAACCTTCCCCTCAAAGAATTATCTGGTGTTACGGACAATGGCAGTCTCTTTATGAACATTTACAACAGGAGTTACCTGATATTCAATTCATCCATGGAATTCCTGATCATCTCAACGACTCAGATTTTATTGATTGCACAAAACGTACAGTGATTGTGTTAGACGACTTGATGACAGAAGCTAAGTGCGATCAACGCATCGCTGATCTTTTTACAAAAGGAAGTCATCATAGAAATCTTTCGGTGGTGTATTTGACCCAGAACCTGTTTCCTCAAGGTAAAGCGTGTCGAGATATCACCCTGAATACGCAATATCTTGTACTGTTCAACAGCCCCATTGATAGACAGCAAGTGGCCACTTTGGCTAGACGTATTTATCCCAATACCAGTGGACATTTTATGAAACGGTATGAGGAGGCAGTACGTAAACACCGAGGTCATTTGGTGGTGGATTTGAAAGCTCAAACTCCGGAACATAATCGTTTGAACACAAACATATTTCAAAATAGCTTGACTAACCAAAGGTCGTGTATGTCCAAACAGGTTGAGAATGATAAGCAAGCAGTGTTTGCTTACGATGATGATGATGATGATGATGATGATGATGAAACTGATAATGATAATGATGATCATGATAAGAATGGTAAGGATAATAATGATGATAAGGGTGACGATGATGATAATGATAATGAAGAGGAGGATACAGTGACATTCAAAGATAAATCAAGAAAACGACACTATCAATCTGTATATATGGAACAACCTCCGGAAAAACGTAGAAGGTGCGAGGTAGGCTATGCGTGCCGTGAAATATGGGGTAGACGTTTCCAAGATCCCCTGAGACAGCAAAATGCAGAAAAGTTCAAAGCTGAATGTGATTGGTACACAGAACAAGGACTGTCTTCGGAGAAAGCTTGTCTTCAGGCGGCTAATGGTAGTTTACCGCAGTTAAGAAAGAGGTTAAGACGAGACTACGGTCAGTTTCTGATCGATTTTTATGCTCTGCAAAAAGATCCATTACAACAACAAATTCTTCAGTCAGCTAAAAGCCTCAGATTGTTACACGGCATGAATGTGGCAGAATCAATCAGACAGGGCATCAACCTCAGGAAAAATCTGTTTGAAGTGTTATGGCCTAATCATGACACCGTAGACGTGACACAGTGTATTGAAAAGTATTATGAAGATGCTGCAGAGGAAACCACGTAAGAAGGATAGCAGAAGAAACTACGTAAGAAGTGTCAAAGCAAGTAAAGTTAACAAACATGGGTGCCATAGAAGTCTACGATTATCAACAAATGAAATGGGTTCCTTATGTACCTGATCCGAACAAAGCTGAACGATTATACCAGGAATATAAAGCTAAATTAGAAGAAAACAAGCATGGATAAGGATACATGGAAAAATTATTACAGGACAAAGATGAACAATTGAAGGATATGGAACGGAAACTGAAAGAAGCGGAAGCAAAATTAAAGCGTGGTCCCAATGTCAATTTAGTGACACCCGTGGCCCAAGGCATTGAAATGGCTCTGTCAGAAGTAAAACGAGCTGCAAAGCAAAATGAAAATGGCTGGGTGCAACAGAATGATCAGTCAAAGTTAGACTGGAGCAAATGGAAATACTAATCACTCAAACAGAACCATTCTGCATTTTTAAGTCAGTAAACATACCGTGAAAGTTCCTATAGTTTATATGTGACAGTTCATCTAGTATCCGAAAAGACTGTGTTTTCACCTGGAAGGGTTGAGGCCATGGCCGACACGACATGAGTAGTGAGATGAACTGACATAAGAACTCATCAGACAAAAGAAGACGTAAGAATGAAGGACATATACTTGTTTCTTAGTAGTCGAGATTCTCTCGCACTTTATCAAAACAACTCGCCTTCTGAATTTTGGATCCAACTCCCTAAACCCTACACTTTAGAAGGTCATTGGTCTTGCGCCTTAATCGACGTGAGTCTTGATTGCGATTTTAAACCGAAAAGCTCTAGACTCTATTTGTGTTGTGATTTCGTGGAAGAGTCGTATGTGAATGAAACACTACTTCCGGTGCTGAGAAATATCGAAGTGAATACACGTTACAAGAAACTCAAAAGTGAACTCTACACCTCCCCTTTATACATACCTCTGAAAACAGCTCATTTACATACATTGAGGCTGCAGTTGCTTGACGAAAACCTAAAACCTGTGGTATTTAACACAAACGACCTACATTGTGTCTTGCATTTGAAACAAACAAGGGGTCCATAGAAGTTTTCGATAACGAACTGCTCAAATGGGTCCCTCATGTACCTGACCCTAACAAAGCTGAACAATTATATCAGGAATACAAGGCGAGATTAGAACAAAAGACAGAGACGGGTTATTTTAGTATGGCTAACCAACTGAGTGAAACGCAAGAAAAATTGAAAGAAGCTGAAGCAAGATTAAAGCAAAAGGTGCCTCACGTCACTCAAGTGACACCTGTGGCTCAGGCTATAGAAATAGAGGAAGCCGAAGTGAAGAGACAACATAAGAAGGAGAGAGCCCAAAAAACAACGTAAGAAGAGCGTTGAACTATCGCTAAACCATGGAATCAAGTTTAAACTTGTTTGAATCTGTGAAGGAAAATACTTCTTTACACTCGAGAGAATGGATCGAATACAGACCCGTTAGTCAAATTACAGACTCTGCAACATTGGAATTTAACATACCAGGTCAATCGTCGGCCTATATAGACTTAAGACGAAGCGTCCTGAATATTAAACTGAGACTAGTGAATGCAGACAACACACCTATCGATGAGAATCTGGTAATAGGGCTGGTCAATGTACCGTTACATGCTCTCTTTAGTCAAATTGATGTGTCCTTTCAACAAACTCCCCTGAATCATTGGGGTGTGAATTATCCTTACAAAGCATACATCGATACCATCCTCAAGACCAACAAAGACTTCCAAGACCATATACTGACTAGTCAACTTTTTTATAAGGATGTCAAAGACATGGATACATCGGATGCTAAAACTGGAAGTAACAATGGACTGTTTTCACGGTATACACGCACAACAGGTGGGAAAATCGTGGATTTGGAAGGACCTATACTCTTGGACGTGTTTCAACAGCCTAAACTCTTGATCAACGGCGTGCACCTTGGCATTAAATTCTACCAAAGTCAAAACGCATGTCAGATTCCCTTGTTCCTACAGCAAAAGTACAGATCGTGGATGCGGTTTTTAAATTATGCGTTCAACGCGTAGAGAATAACGTACTCTTGATGCATCAGAAAATGATTAGAGACAGTCCTGCGACTTACCCGTACCTCCGTACTGACATTAAGACTGTTGCATTGGCTTCTGGGCAGTACAGCTATAGCGTAGATGATTTGTTTCAAGGCTCAGTGCCCAGCAAACTCATTGTGGGATTGGTATCCAGCGAAGCTTTCAGCGGTAGTTACAAGAAGAACCCATTCAATTTTCAACATTACGACTGCAGCTCAGTAGGCTTTTACGTCGATGGTCAGTCATATCCCTCCCACCCTCTACAACCAAACTTTGAGGCAGATCAATACACTGATTGTTACAGAACATTGACTCACTTTAGAGAAGACGTCAATATTACCCATGATGACTATAAAAAGGGATATTGTTTGTTCGTGTTGGACATTGACCCCTATTATTCGTTCAACACGAAACGGCGAGGACACTGTCGTTTAGAACTGAAATTTGGAAAAGCTTTACCAGGGAGTGTAACTTTGATGATTTATGCGACCTTCCCGGAAGTGCTCAGCATCAACCAATCGAGAGCCGTGTTTATACGTTAAACTTACAACACAGCTGCAAATTTCAACAGATCGACATCACGTTTCAAAACTGAATTGTGATTGGTTTAGAGCTGAAGAGACACGCCCCCTTTGTTTATAAGCAAGAAGGATCAAGAGACATCATGCCATTATGTTGGGGATAGTCTTGGCGAGTATTGCTCTTACTGACGATTTATTGTGGAAGTGGAAATTGTATCGCCTAAGGTGTGAAGCGAGAGAAGCGGTGGACCGATTAGTTCACTGTTTTGAATCACAAAACAATTTACAGGGAGGATGAACACAACAGAGTTATACCAGACCTTGTACAATGACCCTACTACTGGACATTATATAGGAGGTGTATGTGATTTGGATGAACTACCTAATGTCATCTTGCAAAGACCTAAATTTTACATAGTCAACAGTCAACCAAGAAACAAACCCGGGAAACACTGGCTGACCCTGTACTTTCCTAAGGCGGGGCCCGTTGAATTCTTTGATTCGTTAGGGCATGAACCTGGATACTACAGTTGGCGTTTGGAAAGATTTTTGAAGACAGGGGGAGGTCATTATATAAGCAATAGAAAACGTTATCAACAAGCGGGGACTAAGACGTGTGGACAGTTTTGCTACTATTATCTTTAACAACGATGCAGTGGAAGGTATATGTGTGATATTTTAACTGATTTTGATGACACAAACCTGAACTATAATGAAGATGTTGTGACTACGATAATAGATGATGATGACCTGTTGGATTTAACGGAGAACTAAATCAGTGTACATGGTTGTATATAGTGTACATAAAAAGGGATGGGCGGGGGATGCTCCAAATATGACACAACCTTCTCGTGGTTTGGGGCGTAAGTAGCTTGTCTTTTAATTTCTGTAACGAAAGTTAAAGGTCAAAGCGAAACTAAGTATGTCATAAACTCTGTCTCGGGTAATAGGACAAATCACAAATCAAATATAAGTTTAATGTTTAATGAAAACATCTGTAAATAATTGCTTTTTTAAGGTAATAAATATAAAGTTTTCAAACTCCTTGTCTTTTATATACAATGTACATATCTATCTTTTTAAGATCACCACATTTGTAGCAAAACATATTTCAGTCATGTACTTCACTTCGCTATAAGCTCTGTGTAAAGTTAGTAAATTCGATTTCATTCTAATCGGTAGTCATGGCTACTACAATAGTCAGGTAAACATTGACCAGGTATGTACAGTCTGTTTGCACTAAATAAACATTTGGGACTGACTAAGTAAATAATAACACCTATGCTGGCCAGTTGTGTTTGCATCAGACAATAGTCCTTTCAAATAAGCCAATACTGGCGTGTAATCATAACTGAACCCTGAAAGGAAGCTTGAATCACTAGTCAGCAACTAGTTTTGAAGTGAATTGGGAATAACTATGAAGTAAATATATTAGTTATGGGGCATTTTGTCATTAGTTTGCTATCAAAATAGATTCGTTTACTGAGTAGACAGGCTATTTGTTGTCAGTGTGGACATCAGGTGACTATAATATGGAACATGTTGACTGCCCCTTAGTCCATCAGTCTGTTTTACTTTGGGCCTGCTTTAAGCAACAGAATTATGTGAGAAACTATGAAGTAATGTGTTAGTAAATTGGCAGATATAATTGCTGTCAAAGTAGACAGGGTATTTGTCAATTTCTAGTTTAACGTGATAATAGCGTATTTTATTTTTAAAAATGACACTACGTTTAGTTTAAGTCATGATTTGACGCATATGCATGGGCGTAAACTACTTCAACTCTATACAAAACTTGCAGCTTGTAACTGGCTAATTTTTTCGGTCCTATATCTTAACATGTCTGTACAGGTTGAGATCTGAAACGCCATGTGTCATTTGAATAGGTCTTTGTTCGGGTCCAACCGATGTTGACTTTCTATTGTGTCCTAAATCAATAGTGCACAGGGTTTGTTGACTATGGCTGAATGCCGTTTAATTCTTTGTGTACTTTCCTTTGTGTCTTAAATCAACAGTGTAGGGTTGGTAACAATACATTCTATGACGTATTGGTTTCCCTTTGTCCATTGCGTAAACAGATATTTGAATAGGCTGATGCAATGATGGTGAAATACTCTAGCTAAAAATAACTATGATATCATTTTAAAAATAGATACGCGTACAGCGTCCTCTACCCGCGCATGCGCTTGAAGGAAAACAACATTGGTCATTTCAGTCATTTGAGCGTTGGACGTCAAGGCGTATACATGGGAGAACTAGGTACCTTATTTATTTATTTATTTATATTTATTTATATTTATTTATTATTTATTTGTTAGACTTGTGTGTCTCTTAAACATGGTCTGATAAGGAAAGGGCCTGACCCTCAATGCCCGTGAGTACTTACCAGATCGAGGTATACAAGTCAGCTCTGTATACCGTTTTGCTCCTGATCCAAATAGGACAGCGACTACCTAGTAGATCTTATACAAAAATACCGTGTAGACCCAGATCCAACATGGCCGCTCCATCATGACCCCGCAACATCCGCGAATACCCGTGACAAACTACAATCTCCTTATATGCAAATAAGGTTACTAAATATAGAAACAAAATGGCCGCGATTACGCATTATTACGTCATCTTTGTTTGGATCCAAACCGACCCCAATACTACTAATATCCATGGAGTAAATAGTTATATACATGTAACGTTATTTGCATATAAGGTCTGTGGGTTGCTTGAAGGCTATAAGACACATGGCAACATGTGAACTCTTTCGCGAAATATTCATACCCGGTGTGAAGCATTGATACACAGTTACAATATAACATTTTCCCGAATATAAACATTTTTGTCACATTTAAGAGCTGTCTGGTCAGATTCTGCTCTGTTTGCAAAGGTTTAAGAACGCGTCTCTTTGTTACCCAACTCCCCGTCCCCGACTAAGATTGCCAATTGTGAAGCTTTTATAAACATTGGAAATGTCTTAAACCTTAGACTGCTGTAGAAAAATCTGCCATATTTCTCTGATCTTCTTCAAAATTGAACGTAACGCGTGTAACGTAACCTTCGACTCCTGCAAGAGATATAAAAGCCATATATAATATATACAGGGAGACTTTTTACGGCCACAACACGGCGCTTGCAAAACTGTTGCAGCAAGTAACAATAGAACGGGATTTTTGTCACTTGCAAATCGTGCAGGAGAGATAAGTTTTACTAACTTTCGATTGGTTAAAACCATGGAGAATATATTGACCCATTGCTAAATAGTTTGGATTCTAATGAGTAACGTTGTCGGGATTAGTTTGATGGTAGATGATAGCCAGGAATCGGATTGTAGCCAGTTTATTAGCCCACCAGAGCACAAATTCTCAGGGTGAGCTTTTGTGATTGCCTGATGTCCGTCGTCCGTCGTCGTGCGTCGTCCGTCGTCCCGCGTCAACAATTTGAACCTTTAAAAATCTTCTCCTCTGAATCTACAGGGTTCTCAGCTTTCATCTTTAGCACATAGCATCATCTGCATTATGCCCCTGGTGTCAAAATTGGCCCCACCCTGGGGTGTCAAGTTTTCAAAAGAAACATATAGTGAAAACTTTGAAAATCTTCTTCTCTGAAACTGGAAGGTTCTCAACTTTCATATTTGGCACAGGTCCCAGGGGTGGCCAGTTTTTTGAAGCAGACTGTTGTTTAAGTTTTCTTTAGCACTAGCAGAGTGTTGGGTTCACTTAGTAGTTATAGGCATAGGAAAAGCTTTAAAAATCTACTTGTCAAGAACTACAAGTCCCAGAGCTCAGATATTTGGTGTATAGATTTACTTAGTATATTTTTATAAATTTTGTAAATATCATAGTTCTGAGTTTAAATTTGGCCCTGCCCTGCCCTGTGGGTTATACTTTATAATAGACTTCTACAGTCTAAGGGTTTCCCTCTGGACTGCAGATAGCCTGGGTTAGTCTTATGCAATTACTGGAGAGAGGTCAAGTTCCTGTTCACTGTTATGTTGTCTGCTTCAGAATTATTGTCTGTACACACTGTTTTTAACCCATTCCCGCATAGGCTATTTTTAGATCTTACCTCTTTCAATAAATCTACATAAAATGAGCATTAATTAGAGAAAAGGAAAATTTCAGAATTGTGTAAATTTGAAACCATTGTGATAAATAGAGTATTTGCTCCAATGGGCAAATGCTCTATTTATCACAATGGTTTCATAAATTGACTATTACAGAGGCATACAAAGGTACATTTATGGAATAAAGGGTTAGTGCATATCAATCTTACAATTAACTCTCTTGTACAAACCACATATGAAGTTCACATATGCACCAGATCAGAATCCAAACTGTGTGCAAATTAGAAATCACCTCTTAAAAAAACTCTGGAGATATCAGATACAGGACACATATCTTGGAAAGAAGAGTTTGTGACAAAAACTACGCCTTATCTACTGGAACAGCTAGTTAAGGTAACAAACTCAAGCATAGACAATGGATCCAGTAAAGTAGATCTAGATCTACACCTACTAAATCACGAACATTTGGAACAACCAGCACCCCAAGAGCAGTCAGACTCTAGTGGTGTATATTATGAATGTAAAGACAATGAAGAAATTATTAGTGCACTAAAAACACTTACTAAAAAAACAGATGAACTTAGAAAAGACTTAGACAACATAACCTCACGTACAGGTGATTCATCAAATATAGACATGGCGGCATCAGACTCTGGGTCAGTAGTCCAGTCTAATAAGAACTCTGATCTTCCCAGAACCACAGACAAAAATGTAAGCAAAAATCATCCAACGGCTCTTAATCAGCTTGCATCTCAAGCTCTTCCGAGGAAAATACCCACGGTTACAAAGAATATTTTATTGATGGGAAGTTCGATTTTAAGCAGGGTTAACCCAAAGGGGCTGAATAATAATGTACATAAGCATGCAGTACCAGGTGCAACTATAAAATCTCTTACTGTGGATGCCCAATTATTCAATATGAAAATTTTTGACAGTGTTGTAGTTTATGTAGGAGGGAATGATCTAGCAAACAACAGAGATATCGAACTTATCGAGGAAGAGTACGACCAGTTTGTTTCTAAACTGAAAGCTTCCAATCCAAATATTAAAGTGTACCTCTCAAAAATTGCACCGAGAGGAGACATTGATGTATCAACAGTTAATATTGTGATTGATAGACTTTCCTGCCATCATGGTATTAAGGTGATAGACATATTCAGTGCCTTTCATGACAACAGTGGATCAGTGTATGAGAGATATTTTACCCGCATTGACTCAATCCATCCTTCACAGTCAGGAATAAAACGTATACTTGGAACAATAGACAGGGCCATAAACATTGTACACAACTTTGACAATGTTGTCTTCATGACAAACAGAAGACAGTTTTCGAAAGAGAGACATGTCAGTTCAGTAAAACCCAATCAATGTACTAAATGTGGAGAAATAAACCATGAAACTGCCCAATGTCGGCATCGTTCGCAAGTCAACTGTTGGTCATGTGGGTTCTCTGGTCACAAACAGCAGCACTGCTGGAAATATGTATAGGGACTCGGCAATGATGCCATTTCAGAATGTTTAATTCAGAGTTCTACTTCATGTTTAATTTGTAAATATGAACCATGTGTTTGCAGAAATGTTTCAGGTTCTAATGCTGATTTAATTAATACTGGTATGAATATTTCCTCTCAAAACTTAGGATTATGTACAAATGGTATGATAATTGGTCATTTGAATATTCAGGGATTACGAACAAAATTTGATGAGCTACAGTTAATATTAAATTCGAATAAAATAGATATTTTTGGAATTACAGAAACAAAAATCAACCAAAATCATCCTACGGAAAGTTTTGCAATAAATGATTTTCAATTCCCCATTCGTAAGGATAGAATAAAGGACAAAGGTGGAGGGATACTTATATATGTTCGGGATAACATAAATTGTACTCGTAGAAATGATTTGGAAAGTTCTGATTTAGAAAGTATCTGGCTGGAAATAAAAAATATAAATTCAAAATCCTTTCTAATTTGCATTTTGTATAGAAACCCGAACTCGCTCTCATCTTGGAAAACATCTTTTGATGATAATTTAGAAATAGCTCAACTTGAAGACCAAGAAATTTTAGTTCTTGGTGACTTCAACAAAGATATCATGAATAGTCGTATAAAAGATGAATGGATTAATTACACATCATCTCTTGGACTTTCTCAACTAGTATCTAATCCAACACGTGTTTATGGTGCTTCAAAAACTTTAATCGACCATATTTATTCAGATAACTCTCAGAATATTATTTGGACATCAGTTCCAAGGTTAAGTATAAGTGACCATTATCCAATTTTTTCCTCAAGAAAAATGAACCATAAATATAAAAAATCGAAGCACCACGCTATAAAATACAGATCTTTTAAATATTTTAACGAGAATGATTTTCTTGAAGACTTAGGAAACATAGACTTCAATGATGTTATGTTTATTACTGATGTCAACAAGGCGTTGAAATCATTTATGGTAAAATTTTCATCTGTTATTGATAAACATGTACCCCTGCGTCATCATAGGGTTAAACGGACTAAACAGCCTGATTGGTTAACTGCAGAGATTCTTGATGCTATGAAAGAAAGAGATAAATTAAAATTGAGAAATGATGAAACAAACTATAAATTATACAGAAATAGAGTATCCAATTTAATTCATAATGCAAAGAAAAATTCATATGAAAAGAAAATTTCTGAAGGACAAAACAACCCATCTTCTATTTGGAAAATATTCAGAGAATTCAGGTCGCCTAAGCAGGATAAGTGGTTTGTTAATAGCCTTTCTGTAGATGGTATTGATATAACTGAGCCTGAACAGATGTCAGATAAGTTTAATACATTTTTTCACAAATATCGCAGCCAAATTGAAAGAACCAATTTCTTCTTCCGATTTTAATGATGTTAAAAATTTTGTTAACAGCCGTGTGCCAGGCCCTATGTTCTTCAATATTCCAAATGTTGGCAAAGAAAATGTACACAATATGCTTTTGAATTTAAATATTTCTAAGTCAACTGGCCTAGATGAAATTGGTCCACGGATTTTAAAACTATTAGCTAACTTAATATACCCAGTTATTCATCACATACTTAACCTTACTATATCACAAAATGTATTCCCTGAGACTTGGAAATCTGCAAAGGTCACTCCATTATTCAAATCAGGGTCTAAACAAGATGTAAATAACTACAGGCCTATCTCTATACTTCCTACTTTATCCAAGATACTAGAGAAACATGTTCATGATAATTTTTATGAATTACCTTAATCATTATAAGCTTATTATTCAAACTCAAAGTGGGTTCAGAAAAAATCATAGCTGCGAAACCGCCCTTGTACATATTATAGACAAATGGCTAAAAGCAATCAATGATGGGTATATTGTAGGGGTAGTTATGGTGGATTTTAAAACAGCATTCGATTTGGTTGATCATAATATTCTTTTACAAAAATTAAGCATTTACAAATGTTCAAAACGTTCTTTAGACTGGTTTAAATCATACTTGTTAAGCAGAAAACAAACTGTTTGTCTAAACGGAGTTACATCTTCTGAACAGAACATATCATGTGGCGTGCCTCAAGGCTCTATCCTCGGCCCACTAATGTTTTTAGTTTTTATAAATGATTTGCCTCTTTCATTGTCAGCGGAAATAAGCAAAATTGACATGAATGCAGATGACACTACTATACATGATATCCATTACTCATTGGAAACTGTAGAAAGAAACCTTCAAACCTGTTTAAACAATCTTGAAACATGGTGTAACTCAAATGGAATGATTCTCAATACTGATAAAACCAAAGTACTATTGATTACTACTCCTCATAAAAGGGCACGGCTTACAAATAGTTCTCTGTCTTTGACTTTCAAAAATGTTGTTCTTAAATTATCCAAGGGAGAAAAGTTATTGGGAGTAAATTTCAATGAAAATCTCAAATGGGATGACCATATCAATAATATAAGAAGAAAGCTTTCAACAAATATATGGTTATTATCTAGAATCAAATGGTATATTCCACTTCATTCTAGAATAATATTTTATAATGCCTATATTCAACCTCATTTAGAGATTTGCAATATTGTTTGGGGAAGTTAAATACAAGCAGTGCCAATAGATTATTTTCATTACAAACAAGAGCCTGCAAAATTATATTCGGTACTGATTACGTATCTGTGTCTCAATCATTAGAGAAAATGAGCTGTCTGACTTTTTCTGACAAGGTTATTTTGCAGAAGGCCAAGTTTATGTATAAGGTATCTAAAGGATTAGTTCCGACTTATACTAACAATATGTTCGAAAACGAAACGAAAATTTACAACAGTTTACGATCATCAAGTTCAATAAATTATAAAGTACCTCGCCCAAAATTAGAACTTTTTAAACAAAGTATATCATATTCAGGACCTTCAATATGGAATAAAATACCAGAAACAATAAGAACCATGAAAACTATTGATAGTTTTACTGTTAACTTTATTCGCTGGTTAAGATCTCAACGATAAGATAACATTGTACTTTACTCGTGACTATTATATATCTTACACTTAAGATATATTACTGTTTGGGTTATTTGGCCGTATCTGTGTGCACTTTAAATTCATTTACAGACTATTGATGAATTTGATATTGACAAAGGCGTCATCTATAGGTTGACAGAAATACACATGTAAAATGCAGTATAATGGTTATCGTATTACCCGTATTAAATATTAAAGTTCGCCATTATTAATTAATGTGATTATGTCTACATCATTCAAAACAGTATATATTACGATCTTAGAGCTCCCATATACCTAATTTGTTTATTCAATATGAGTATGTAATATATTTGAACATGACGAAAGTGAATTCTAATTCCCAAAAATAGAGCAGATCCAAGTTGAAAGTTCCTTTTCGAAAGTTTAATCTGGATAAACTCTGATTGAAAGTTTTGATATGAATTCTAATAAAAGAATTTTTCAATGTGTCTGCTGATCTGTGGTTTTCGGTTTCTTACCCATTCCACTGTGTATTTAACCGTTTTATTTGTTCAAGTAGATCTGAAATAATGAATTACCGTATTATCTCTATAATCGTGTACACTCCATCATATCAACGGGTGTGTTATCCATTTTTACAGCTTTTTGAAAGTTGTAAGATCTGGATTTACACTGTTGGTATATTAAGACAGAAGGAAGGGTAAATATGGAAAAATAGTCAAACAGGGAGAGCCACACACGGAATGACACCGCATCAAACACCATCTAACGAGAAACGATAAAGCCACAAGACAAAACAAAACAGGACGCATATCAAGACGAAACACATTAAACATTAAGCATATTAAAAAACAAAATTGACCGTAGGGTGAAAGCAGGAGTGCCGCCTTGGAACGGTCAGCAGCCAAAAGCAATAAAAAAAATTGGCTACTGGGGGACTTGAACCTGGTTTATGGGTACCCAACCTCGTCCTTATCCCACTTTCACCGAAGTCAAAATGTAAATAAAATTCCCCCTCCAGACAACACCACAACATGCGTAACGATGTATGCCAAAATGAAAATGATTTGAAAATGAACGTTATTAGAAGTAAACAAGCGACGTCATCATGTAAATGACGTCATAATTTAAAAGTACGGGAAAACAATTTGAAACACTTCTACTGCGACATTTAAAAGATCAATCGCAAGAAAATACAATTACCAGTGGATATTAATCATACACAACTGTTTTGTTTGCAAAAGAATAAACTTGACATCATAGGCATGTACTCGATGACTATTCAGGTCAGAGCAGCTGTGGAGTAGTCATTTGGGGTACGACAGAACTAGCAAAATACAAATATCTAATTTCCTCCCTCCGTAAACGGGTTTCAGAGGGAATCTTCATAGAGTAATAAGCCTTTTCCGTCGTCGCACAAGTAAAGAGGAAAGCATAATGACCAACTGTAAAGGGGTCGACCACCAAGCATGTAGTGTGCTGCAATATAGAGGGGTCATATCCCTTTTTAATGAATTGTTTTATACGTTTGACAAGCAAAGTATCAAAATAAGTATGTCCAATAATTTTTCGAAGTTTGTAAATGACATCACCGTAAAACTCCGGATGTGAAGTACCTAACTTTAGAAAAGTACGTAAATTACAATTGTATTTGCTGATGAGTAGAATATTACGGTGGTAAAATTTTGAAAATGTTTTACGAAGTTTGTCATATCTGTAGCCCTGTTTTAGTAGTTTTTCAGTGATAATAAGGTTACGATTGTTAAAATCATCAACAGAGGAACAAGCTCTAGCAAAACGAATAAGCTGAGAAATGTATACACCGTAACATGTAGCTCGGGGGACATCCCCATCCAAATGAGGATAGTTAACTATTTTAAAATTAAAATCATCCCTTTTGTCATAAATTCCAGAAGAAATTGTTCCATTGTTTATAGATAAATTTAAATCTAAAAAGGCTGCAGATATGTCAGAACTATTTGCTTTATTAAGCTTGAGCTCCCTAGGGTAAATTGAGGTTATCATAGAATCAAAGTATGGGTTATCAATATTAAAAATGTCGTCTAAATAACGTGCTGTATTGTTAAAGGCATTGATGACATCCGCCTGTGAATCGCTGTTAAGGTTAAGCATAAAATCCCGTTCATAACAAAACAAAAACAAGTCTGCAATTAAAGGAGCACAATTGGTTCCCATTGGAATACCAATAACCTGGCGATAAATAGAATTACCAAATCGAACAAATATATTGTCTAACAGAAACGTAATAGCGTCACAAAGATCTAAACATGTCCATGAGGTATATTTATTTGTAACATCATTGGTAAAGAACGCATGTCTAGAATTACAGGCAATAAATGATACCTTTTCTCTGGCAAATGTTTTATTTATCAGATTAGTAAGTTTGATCTTAATTAGATCGTGTGGTAATGTGGTATAAAGTGTAGAAAAATCATAAGTGCTTATAGTGTAAGCTTGGTGTTGCTTGATTTTTAATTTAGTTAAAACCTCATTGGAGTTTTTAATAGACCAAAAAAGGTTAATTCCTGAATTCTCATAAGCTTTATCGCAGTAACGCTTGACATGTTCTTTGACCGCTGTTAGACACGATGTAATTAGTTTGGATAGTGCAGTTGTTGTGCACGAGACAGAATTTGCTATGAAGCGTGATTTATATGGCGTTTTATGGAGTTTAGGTATCCAGTACATCGTCGGAAGTTTATGGTGTGTGATTAATATATCAGCATTGAACTGTTTACATTTATTAACATGTTCAGATATTATGTCGTTTTCAGACTTAGAGACCCCAATATATGACTTTGTCTTAGTTAGTTCTTGTTCTAAAACATCCACATAATAAAGTCGTCAAACGATAATTACATTGTTTGACGCTTTATCAGCTGGGACAAACACGTATTTAGAGTGAAATTCTTGTATACTATTTTTTAAGAAGCGAACTGAAGTCTTAGGTTTAGGCGGAAGAAGGTGAATGTTAGATTTGTAAAATGCGATACGTGTATCCATTATATTTGAAATTTGTTTTATCCATTTATTAAGGGCACTATTGTCTGCATGTTCTCGGCGACACCATTTTACACTGAAGTCTAACAAAGATTCTATAATTTTGCTGCGGCAGATTTTGAAATCTATCAAAGAAGGTAGTCTGTATTTAGGTCCCTTAGTTAGTAAAGTACGGAGACGTTTGTTTTCGATAATGTCAAAATTGCCTGTAATAACATGACCAGCCTCGGCGTAACAGAACTTAGAAGAATTACAATTTCAACTAACAGGAGTATTATTTACAATATTAAGGTCCGATACAATCTTATTGTAATTAAAAATAGTATTCCTAATAGGTATTTTGTACTTATAACAGATAAAACATGCTTTTGTCATTCGTGTTGTTGTTAGAACTGTTCCAGATTCTTATTTATATTATATGTGCTCATTGCTCTTCTTATTACACTAATTTTTCATGGAAATATCAGTATTACCGATACTTGAAAGTGTAGTTTTAATATTCCTGAAAACTATTTGCCTTTCACCAGAAAAAAAACTTTTTTCTTCTATTATTAACAAATAGAGCAAACCCATATCAGACACTTCATGCATGAGATTCTGATTAGGGACTTCTCATTTTGTGTAAAAATATATGTTTAGAAAAGGGTACTGTACACATACAATTGATATACTATTAGTATTATTTAATGAATTACAGTCAAACCGGCCCCAAGTCAAACCGGCCCCTGGTAAAACCGGCCTCCAAAAAGTCAAACCGGCCTCATATGAAATATTTTTTTGGTCAAACCGGCCCCACAATTTAAAATAGATTTTCTAAACATGTTTAATTTTTTTTTTTGGGGGGGGGGGGGATTTAGTTTCGTAATGTAGTTTCATATCGGAAATATTTTGGCCATTTGGAAATATCTGCATATTAGTGTGTTCTATTCGGCTCACGTTTAAGATCAATGCCAATTAATGGCACGCATTTCGGTAGGTGTGATAATCCCATTAATGGTACGAGTGTGTATGTATATTTACGATAATCCAATTAGACACGCGTTCATTGTGTAAGTTGAATGAACATTATTGATGTTTATCTTGGTTATTAGGCATATTTGCATGCGAAAATGAATTAAGTAATTTTTTTGCAACTGTTTTAAAATAGTGTCATCCAGTGAAAATTTTGATTTTTTTCCAAACCAGAACTAAGTATTTCCTTCCTTTAAACGTGTATTAATGTATTTACAAACAGCATAGGAGCCGTGTGATCAGGATCTGCACAGTTTGCTCATGGAATTTAAAAAAAAAACACCTTGATAAGCACAAGGTATTGAAACTTTGGAGAATGAATATCGAACATTGAAATATTTAAATCTTGTAATGGAAAAAATTCTCTAATTAAACTGGGTGAAACGGTTTATTAATATGGAAAGAAGCTATAGTATGTGACGACCAACGTTAATGAAGCTAGAAAAAACAGAACACTGATCCGATGTTTGTAATATTTAATAGCACATATCTCAAGTCAATTCAATAAATAAATATTATAAACTTTTAAAGTATATTTAAAACACTTTAATCTATGAATCAGTCATTATGTACGAAATAATGATAATTAATATTTATTAAAATCATTTTTATCATGGCTTTGTTTAGACAGACACTATGGAATCGGGGATATGGTAGACTTTATTAAGCAAAGATAGCACACCCTGATCAAAAAGCTACTTTATAAACTGTCTGATCTGGGTATACTCTACACATGCGTATATTTAATAGCACATACCAAGTCAATTCAAGAAGTAAATGTTTAACCCTTTAATCTTTGATTTTTGAATTAGTCATTATATAAGAAAAAATGACAATTAATATTTATTAGATTCATAGAATATGTTAAGCAAACAGAGCAGACCCTGAACAAAGAGCTCCTTTATAAACCATCTGATCTGGGTCTACTCTGTGTCAATATGACAGTTAACTATTATCTAAGTTATGCTCATAAATAATCAAGCAAAAATGCATGTAGCACGTGTCCTTGTTAATTTAATCAGTGTCACATACTGATACATCAATCTAATCAGCTTATCGGCGGTACCTGTGATCTCGGAGTGGACAACATTTACACGTGCCTTAAATTAATCAGCATCAGAAAAGGTGTGGGTAGCGAAACGTCCGTCAGCCTGACAGACAGGCCGACAGACAGACTATCACACAGGGGAAAATGGTAGGGATTTGATAACTAAAACCTGGAATATATCTGTAATATAATTATGGCCGCTTGAAGCGTTTTCAGTATAATTACCATGATAATAATATCTTGAAAATATATTACAGAAAACCTTTAGAATGATGAATAGCTACTCTACCCCTCTCTATTTAAATTATGTAAAGTTTCACTAGAAATATACTTACAGTTTCAACCAGTTTGATACCTGATGAGATGCCGAGTGTTGTCGACCTCTAATCTGGGTCCAAATTGTTTACACAACCCACAACGTACTAAAGCTTAACTAATACTGAATATACTTTGCAGTTAGCACTCTGTCGCTTTTGTAGTAAGAAAATTAGTTTTTAAATATTACTGTCTACATGAGTAGGTATATACAGAGTGCACGTGCACACGAACTGATTGCATTCTATTATAGTCAAATAAATTTTGATGGTATTCTCATTCTAGTTTTGGACATATATATATATATATACATCCAGAAAGACAAACACATACACAAGGGAAAAATGGTATGGAATTAATAATTAAATTTAACATAACAGTAATGCACGTGTACAGCACAAGCCAGAAACAATGATTGATTTCTATTGTAGTCAAAATAAATCGCGAAAGCTGTATTTGATGGTATTCTCAACTTATTTTTGGACATACACATTGATATACAGACATAAGGGGAACATGGTAGGGACTTTATAATATAAATTAACATACCCGTATTGCACGTGCGATGCTGCTATCTTTCACATGAGTCACATGTAACTGCCTGTTGTAAAGGCCGAACCAATTCCCCACAATTTATACAGTTGTCTGTCATTGTCACACAGCATAATTACACAGATAACACAACACCAATACGAGAGGAATTCAAAGTCAGAATAAAAATTGCAATTAATCACATATAAAATACCAATTACATATCCGATGGTTCACGTGGAATGAATTAATAGAAACAGTACAAAATAACGATGATATATCAAATAAGTTAATAAAACACAGAGAAACAATCAGATAGTAAAAACTTGTTGATAGTGAGAAAGACATGAAATCATAAACTTTATTTATACATACATGTACCATTTTTCACTCACGTCGCCAATTATCGCTCTTCAAAAATACCGAAAAATAACTTAACTTGTTTATTGACGGCACCGAACAATAAAAACAATGGGATTAACACCGTAATGTAAATTTGTGTGTTACCGCCCCGTGCATACGTTAGCAATTAGTGCTCATCTTTAACAACCATAAAAGGGATTAACACCTTTAAGTACCTTTAATGACACGTGCATAACATGCCAATTAGTCTTTGTCTGTACATAGCTAAAACCAATACATTAATGTGTTAATTGTGCGGTTATATTAAAGTCACACACAACTAATTACTGTGTGTCTTAAACTTAATGAGCGTCTTACGATAAGTGTTAAAATTTCGGTTACATTATAGGCACAAATTTAAAAAAGTGTTAATTGTTTGCTAACATTTACGCAGAAACATGATATCACCTGATCAAATGATTCTCGAACATTACATTTTATGATACATAATAATATAACATTACATTTTAGGATTTTTTCTTTTTATTTTTTATGAGGCCGGTTTGACCAGCAAAAAAATATTTTGGGGGCCGGTTTGACCAAAATGAGGTCCGGTTTGACTTTTTGGATGCCGGTTTGACCAGGGGCCGGTTTGACTTGTGGCCGGTTTGACTTGTTCCCTTATTTAATATGCCTTTTAATATGCTGTTTGTTTAGAGTTGTAATAGTGTATGACATGTACTTTTTTGAGGGCATCGGGGGTAGATTAGTCTTTTGACTAACCGAGCTACTCTCGTAAAATAGTGTTTCATTCATTTCATTGACACAGGGCTCAAACTGAACGGATCCGTGTAGGAAACTTCCCACAGAAGTTTCTCGCTTGTTTCAGTTCTATTTGAAACTTTGTTTATGTAGTTTGTATAATTATGCTGATTTCGTTTTGCGTTATTGAAATGGTTTAGCATAATATCATCATTGGACACATTGTTTATTATGTTCTATGATTTTTATTTTGCATATAAATGTATAAAATGTACTGATTACAAGACCTCGGGGTAGATTTAATCATTAGGCTAATTGAGCTACTCTCATTAAATAAAGTATTTTAGCTTTCATTCAATAATTTAGATTAATTGGGTTACTCTCTAGCCTTTCATTCAGTCATTCGTTCAATTCGTCATAAACCTTGTGCATACAGTTTGGATCCAGATGAGACGTTGAATAATTCAACGTCTCATCAGGTTCAATTAGTTTACACTCTAACTGCATTTTTCTAATTTTGAAGCAGATGACACTTTATTTTAACTAAAACTGAGCAAAATATTTTCTCGTAGATCTATTATAGTATTGACAGCGTGGGTAAATTACGTCACAAATATGTGGTTTTAATAGCGCGTGCATTCATCCATCTGAATCGGGGTCAAATGGCATTTATGTATTTCATTTGAGCAACAGTTAAGTTATCCAACGTTATATTAACTATTTGGATGCTAGTGGCAAATCAAAACTATGATAACATATTGGATCCAGATTAGACGCCAAGTTACCCGACGTTTGATAAGGATCCAATTGCGTGTCCTTGAACAATAGATCTACAAACTGAAGCAGACAACATTTTTTAATTATACAGACGCAACATTACTTAGCGAGCAATAAGTTCATTTCTGAACATTGATTTCTTGTGCGTATGTATACATCTGTGTTTTACTGTTTTGTATTTTGTATGAACTGCTTTTTTGTTTGAGGGCCTCAAGGTAGATTAGTCATTAGACTAATTGAGCTACCCTCGTTAAATAAAGTCTTTCATTCATTTCATTCATTCAACTGGAATTTCTCAGCTTTCATATTGACAAATAGCATCATCTTGTTTTTATTTTGTGTACAATATACATGTACTTATAATATGTTTACTTAAGCCTTTACCTCATATAAATGACTTTTTCATGCATTTGCAAACAGAACAGACCCAAATCAGACGGCTCCTATAGCAGCTGTCTGATCAGGGTTTGATCTGTTTGTCAATGGAATTTGAAATATGTTTCTTTACTTTCTAAAATGGCTATACTGTCCCACTTTCCATATTTCATTACAACTATTTTGTCCATGAATATTCACTAGGTATTGAAATTAATAAACATAGAACAGGGGAAGGGTTAAAAGTACACCAATCTTAAGATAAGATATGAATAATAATATGGACTCATGAAGATGTAATGAAAATATCTGAAATTTTGAACATAAGTATAGATTAATTTATTCTTTCTGAATTAAAATTGGCCCACCCGAGGGTCGGCTAGTTTTCTATAGAAACATATAGTGAAATATTTGAAAATCTTCTCTCCTGATTGTCTGGTGAGCGATTCTTTTTTATTTGAAACAATCCCAGTTGTTAATCGGATCTCGTCTTGGACGTCCGTCTGGTCATGTGTGTACATTTCTAATACTCTCTACTATATGATAATTTTAAAGTAACAAATCATCGTTGAACTTTTCCATCACGATTTCATCGCCGTCCAATCGCTTTTTTCCAATTTAATAAAATGTAAATGTAATTCTGCCGTTTTTGTATATTTGATTCATTGAGATATTAAGGTCAGGGGAATATGATAATTTAAAAGTAGCAGGTCATCGTTGAAATTGACCATCACGAATTCTTGATAAAACAGTGCACACATTCGCTGCCAGATAGTGTCGTCTGCAACGTTTGTGGTCTGCTACAATTTTCGTTTGTTTACCAAAAATATTAACACATTAACAATCAGTTTTAATTATGAGACGTCGACGTTTTCGTCGTCTCATCTGGGTCCAAGCTGTTTACAAATACGAGTCAGGTCGCCCTTAACAGGTTTAGGATTAATTTTGCCTTCTCTTTTTTCAGAGCGTGCACTAAACTCGAGTATTTGCCAAAGGCTGCAAAAGATGCATCAAAGAGTAAGGGACTGACTGAGATCAAACAGTCTATGGACGGTTTCTACGAAGACCTTGAACAGATTAGGTTGAATAAAAACGACAATCAAAAATCACTGCAGCAAGACCTTGAAAAAGAAAAAAACAAGATCAAAACTATGAAACAAGAAATAATAAAAAAAGTGGAAGACATTGAAAGAAAAGATGAGATGAAACTTAATGTAAACCGTCACACAAAGATGAAGAGAATTGGTGAACAAGTTGAAAGGCTGAACAAAATGAAAGAGGAAATAAAAGATACACGGAATAAGTTCGAAACCTCAAACGACAATTAAATATTCATACATATGAAACATGGCGGTATAATTTTGGAGAATTTAGAAACGCGTCTGCAGGAAATAGAACCACTCCAGAGAGAAACCACACTGTTTGAGATCCATGAAAAGTTTGTTGAACTATCCAAAATCGAATCATTTGGTGAATTTTGAGATCCTAAATATAAGGGAGAAACGGAGAAGAAATATAATGTAAAGGCTAAGCTTGATAATACAAAGCGCAGTATTAATGCTGTATTACAGTCACGGTCTATGAGGAATAACCTATTGTTTGCTCAATTACCTGAAACCCAGAGAGACAGTAAATCAAACCGAGGAAATATATACTAGGTAAATTTATTGTGAAGAAGTTAAACATGTAACGAGAAACCGTGTGCCGAATTTCCCTTGAACCGGCTCATTGTGCGGGCAACTAGCTACCGGTAGATCAAGGGAAATTGTGGCAGAATTTACTTTATTCATAGACCGAGGCACTACAAAAAACCATATTTATAAATAAGCCGAATAACAGAGTTCTACATAAATAAGCACTTCTCAAAGGATTTTATAGAAAATTCTGTTACTAAAGCTTAAGTTCGCAACACGCAACAATTAAAATGGATAAGATGTGCATTGACAGCGTGGTAGTTAAAGATGACTGAAGACGGCCTAAGAAGTACCAGATAGAGCTGCAATGGACTGACGTTATAGAAAATAGAAAGTGCCGCATTTGTGCATATTGTAAATATGATACTATATCTGCGCATGAAACATAAGGTAGTTATGACTCGGATGCTGATTTAAATGATTACGTTATCCATAGTTTTATAGAAATTTAGTTTAGGTCATAGATTCAAAAAACGACAAATGCTGTATTATAAATTTTCCATAAAAGATGACATCGAGATTATAATTACGTAATCATTACGAAGTCATAATTTTCCTAACGTTGAACATTTTTCAAGCTTGATTAAGATTTTTATAATGTACATACGTTTGATATAAGGATATACCTGCATGTGATATTTTTTACAATACAATGTGATATATTGATTTTGAATGCTTAGGGGACATGATATTGACTGGTGGTGGTAGAACTGGTGTTAAACGCGATTTTGGAATTGGTGACAGACAAAATAAACTTATTGATGAAGATGACTACGTTCCTGACACACTTCTACCCATGGTCTTTGTTGACAAAAATGCTTCACGGTGTCAGACTGATTGAAATGTGTAGGGTCAAAGACAGGAGGATTAGAGACGGTAGATTCGGGCGGATGATCACGTGGAACTATAGACATATCTTAGCTCGTGAGCCGAGCGTGATAGATTATTATTTTGTTACTGGGGATGTGTGTCTTTCTTTGTATTGCTAATTTTAATATTGAGAGTTTTAATGAATAGTCTGATCATGCGCCTGTTCTGGCGCTGTGTGGTTCGTATGTGGTGTTTCCTGCATGACTCATGCATTTACTTTTGGCATTTGTATTGAAGGACCAGACGTGTAACACGTTTGACCTCAAGCAAAGTTTTATTTCATATCACTGGGATTCCAAAAACAGATTTTTTCCGTGATTACATTTATTGGAAGATTGGCCATATTAAATAATATATCTCAAAATATAGATAGTCTAGTAGGCATTAAATTCACGATTCTATTAAAAGTTTTACAAACTTAATGCGAGTGGCTGTGGCCCCTTATTTGTAAGAAGTGTGAATGATATTTTTGCAGATCGTCAGAATGATTTGATGGTGAGTGTAGAAACTGCTAAAAGGTTGTATAAGCAAGCATTGCGTGAGGTTAGTTGTTTGTCGGCAAGCATTGCGTGAGGTTAGTAATTGTTTGTCTGTTTGTATTGGGTTTTATATCGCGACGTTGAGCTATGTCCCAGAGGTTTCCCCCCTGCGTATGGAACGAGTTACATAGATTCATACACAGAATAGTCACTTGGTAGAACTATTCCAAAATTCCAAATACCAAGGCCGGGATTTTAACAATCAATAAGTGCAAATCTTAACCCTTTCGCTGCCAAACTCTGTCGTCTGCCAACTTTGTCGTCTGCTACAAATTTTCATTTTTTTTTAATTTTCTTCATTTTTATTTCAAAGACATAGAAATAGTAACAAACAATTTGGATCCTGGTGAGACGCCGAGTTACTCGGCGTCTCATCTGGATCCAAACTGTTTGCATAGGTAACCACAGACCTGACATTGGCAGCGAAAGGGTTAAAACATACACGCAAATTGTGCGAGGAAACGAAAGCATATATAATGTTTATCAACGTAAGAGAAATTTATATGCACATAAAACAAAGACAAACACGAAGAAGGTGTGCATTATTCAAAAGCACATGAATTCTGGATGTATTAACCCATTTGCTCCCACGATCCCATATAACTTGTAAATACTGCCATCATTCAACCAAACGTTCTAAATCGTGTGGAAAGTATTGTCTTCTAAATGAATACTTTCTAGAAGGCAGTGATTATTTTGATTTTAAATGCTGGGTACTTTCCCGAAAACTGGTCGGAAGAAGTCACTATTCCCATTCACAAAAAGGGTGACTTGAAAATATCAGTTATTACATGGGAATTACACCTTTAAACGGTATCTAAGCTATTTACGTCTATTTTATACAAAATAATTTAGACTTCTTCAGCAATACCATGTTATATCTGATGCTCAACTCGATGTTAGAGAAAACAGGTATAGACACATTATTCATACTTTTGTCTGTTGTACAGAAATAATTTAGTTGTATTGGGGATGGCCGGGGTGAGGTGGGGTGGGGAGGGGGTTAAAAGTCGTCCGGACTCGCGCGGACCAGAAAAAGTCGTCCGGACTCGCGCGGACCAGAAAAAATTGTGTTGAAGGGGGAATTCATGAGTAAAAAGTACGGTATAATCGTTCTAAACACATTTCCTATCATTTGCAGCAACAAATGGGTTGAACAACCTTGATTCAGGTTATTATCATGGTTTTACTGCCCCCCCCCCCCAGTTCCATCCATCGTCCGGAAATTTGGGTGTAAGTGAAGTTTATTATGTGTTAAAAGTATGGTTTAATCTTTTACAGCCAGAAAAATGGGTTAAATACCTCGATTTTGTTTATTATAATGTTTATCATCCGAACAGACATATACATACATGTATGTATATATACGTCTCTGGTCCGAAGTTCGCGCTACCGGTAAATCGTGAGAATTAAAGTATCGGGTAAGGTATTAACTTTTTTTTAATATTCTGATTTAGACAAAGACTTTAAAGTTTAACCCATTCCCTTTTTGGCTATTTTAGATAAACCTCCTTGAATAAATCTACCGACAAGGAGCATTAACTAGAGAAAATGAAAATTTATGAAATTTGTAGTTTGAAACCACTGTGATAAATAGAGCATTTGCTCCTATAGGAGCAAATGCTCTATTTATCACAATGGTTTCTTGAAGTGACTTTTACAGAGTCATTAAAAGTCGTCAATATGAGGGAATGGGTTAAAGTGTATATGTAGAGACATATGTAGATATGTATACTAAATATTGCTATTATATATTAAGAGTTATATATATTATATGACATTTTACATTATATTATATTCTAATAATTATTTACATATAAAGGAAACTCACATAGGAACTCTTGTTATTATCTTTCAGAGCATTGTGTAGCCCAAAGAAGGACTGTTTGTGTAGCTCTCAGAGAAGGGCTATTTAATAGAACGACCTGAGAACATATGCAATGCTCCCGGCAAAATCTTTCTCCTTGTAGATGTATGTGATCTCTTGTAGAAATTGGGTCGGTTGACGCCAATTCATCAGGATGAACCCGGACGGGTGACGGTCGTTTCGTCAAACTGCCAGTTCGTCAATATTGAATAAGATTATACAGTACAAAAGGGGTTGTCGTTTCGTCAAAAAGGATTATTTAGAGAATTGATTTATATATCCCCTTTTTGACCAACTAGCAGTTTGACGAAATGGCCTATATGATTAGGTCTGAGTTGAATGCCGGCATGCTCACATTGAAACGTCTCTAAGAGAAATCTATCAGCTTCTGAGCTTAATGCAGGACAAAAGAAAACAGCATAATGCATTGCCTTTGCCCTAGATTAAGCAATACCTTTTTTGAATAGTCCGTGCCTTTCACTGAGTGAACTTATTATCTAAATTACTTCCATCATTGATTATGATTGTCGATGTTTTATACCCTGATCATATATTAGAATTAACAAGCTTCTAGTGTTTATTAGCGGCATGTGCAGAGGACATTAATTGACTACGCATTGGTGTTGATCGGGTGCGAAATTACTTATATATCGATGTTAAAAACAGAAAACATCGATGAGTTCGAAAGTGTTGACAGTAATTCATTACTGTTAAAGATATAGGCCTACATTTGTACAAGGCCGGTATTCAAGGCAAGTTGTTACAGACCAGTAGAGGCATATAATCAAAGGTCAGATCTTGTGTTAGAATGTATAAATTCATACATTGATTTTACTCGGTTGGGTTGTGACAAGGGCAGACAATCTCGCCGATAATGTATTCTTTATTGATGATATTGAACTGCTTCTATAAGATAATGTAAATAGTGGACTGAGATTTGAGAACATTGTGCTAATCTTATTATCAGTTGAGGATGACATAATTTTATTAGGTCAAACGCCATTATAATTAAAAACAGCTTAGAATGTGTGTTCAAGACAGTGACAGTCACAGGGGGCCATAACGTGGGTCTAGATGGTCTAAAGAGTCAAAACATGATTGGGCCGATTTAGTGTTATATTATTTACTGTTTAGACCATCTAGACCCACCAAATGCCCCTCCCAGAACCTGTCTTAAGCGACCGTTTATTTATTGAGCATATGAGTCTTAAAAGGCATGTGGCTGCTTAATGCAGGACAAAACTAATTCAGAAAGCAATTACCCGTACTTACTTTTGACCTGCATTTAGCTACCACCTTCCCTACATATATGGGATATAGGCAAACAGTGTAGAGTCTGTAGACAATGATCAGGTGAATAATGCGGCGTCTGATTTGAGTTCACTGTTTGCTTATAGGAATTTCAATATAAAACAAAACGATAATGAAAATTTAGACCAGGCATCCCTTAGATAAACAAGCAAACAATGCAGAAACCGCATTAAAGCCGGATTTTATTTGTGTTGACCTTGGCCCATTTTCATGTATCCTTGTATCAATTAAAAGGCCTTCATCCAAGCTATCTGCATACCAAATATAAATTGTTTAGCCTATGTAGTTCACAAGTTATAACAACATGTTTCAAAATAGTGACCTTGACCTGATTTCAGGTATCTTTATGTCATCCATAAGGTCCTTGCCAAAGCTATCTGAATACCAAAGGTGAATTGCCTAGCACTCGTGGTTGAGCAGAAGTTATAGCAAAATGTGAAAGTTTGTTAAAAACTGGCACAGTTTTCAAAACATTGACCTTGACCCAATTTCATGTATCCTTGTATCAACTGAAAGGCATTCACCAAAGTTATCTCCATACCATATATGAATTGTCTAGCATATGAGGTTCAGCAGTTAAAGTTTGTTAAAAACGGCAAAGTTTACCAAATATAAATGGTCTAGCTTAAGTAATTAAGTTATAAGCAATGTTAAAGTATTGTTAATGATGGCAAAGTTTTGGAAATAGTGACCTTGACCTTGGCCTGATTTCATGTATTCTTGTATCAAGTGAAAGGCCTTTCCCCAAGCTATCTGTATATCAAATATGAATTGCCTAGCATTTGTACTTCAGAAGTTATAGCAATGTTAAAGTTTGTTAAAAACGACAAAGATTTGGAAATAGTGACCTTGACTTCACCTGATTTCATGTTTCCTTGTATCAAGTGAAAGGCCTTCACCCAAGCTACCTGCATACCAAGTATGAATTGGTCTAGCTTAAGTAATTCAGAAGTTATAAGCAATGTTAAAGTTTTGTTAACGATGGCATGCTGCTCGCCCACCCGACCACCCACCCGCCTGCCCGCCCGCCCGGTTTTTGCCGAACTATAAGTCTAGATTTTTCTTTAAAAAATCCGGCTTAAATGGACTTATCCAATATATAAGCATGGAAGAATCCACTGGGAGCAAATGGGTTAAGACAGGTTCTACTGTATCATACTAATACTAACTGAAAAGAAATGATAGCGGAAGTAACATTTTCAAAGTCTTAAGTATCACCTGGTTGAGCGAAGCACAGGGGTCTAGACCGCTTCATGGGGTCTCTATGTACATATAGACCCTAATGAAGCGGTCCAGACCCCTGTAGAGCGAAGCATCCAAAAATCAAAACATGCCAATATATTTCCTTTATCCCTTTCTATAATGAACAATTTTGCATGAATTGATCTATTCATGAATGTCCATTTGCCTAATTATTATAATGAACATTTTTCAAAGAAATATTTGTCTTAGTCAAGCTGCATCTATACAATTCCATAAGCAAACAGCAGATCCTAAAGGAGCTGTTTGATCTGGACCTTATCTGTTTTCAAAGGCATGAAAAAGCGTTGATATGAGAGAAAGGGTAAAAATGATTCTCACACATGGTCAGATTACATCAAACTACAGTAAAACCTCTCTAAAATGGATGTTAAATTCAGGCAGAAAGCTCCTGTAAGAACTTTCTGCATGACTTTTACCCTGTATTAAGCAGTCACCTGTCTTAAAACATCTAAATTCTTCTTTACTAGAATTCCGGTTAACAGAAGTTTTACTGTACATGTATTTCGTTATATAACATCAATTTATCTAGTAAATAGCTTTACCCTTTCCCTGTTCTGTGTTTATTCCAAATTTCAATACCAACTGACTATTCAGACAAATTAGTTATAATGAAATATAGAAGGTATAACATTGTAACCATTTTAACAAGTAAAGAAACAGAATTTACAGACCTATCAAATCCGATAAGCAAGCAGAGCAGACCCTGATCAGACGGCTCATCTAGGAGCCGTCTGATCTGGGTCTACTCTGTTTGCAAATGCGTAAAAATACGTTTATATGAGGGAAAGGGTTTAACCTTTACCGATAGAGACATTTTAGAAAGCGAAGAAACAGATCTTTCAAATTCCATTAGCAAACAGAGCAGACCTTGATCAGACGGCTCCTATAGGAGCCGTCTGATCTGGGTCTGATCTGTTTGCATTACATGAAAACATGGTTATATAAGGGAAAGAGTTAACGGCCTTACAAAGAGAGCAGATCTTGCAGAAGCTGTCAGATCAAGTTCTTATGCATTTGCTTACTAAATAAGATGGATCCAGTTCTACAGATTTTGTCATGGTGAAAAATTCCCTTATTCAAAATACAATTACATGTATAATATATTTTGCTTATTGAATAATATTGATGCAGCTTGTATCATGGTGTGTCATGATACAATAATAAAACTTCAACTTATTAACCCTTTCCCTGTTCTGTATTTCGGTCAAATTTCAATACCTTATGAAAATTCATTAACAAAAAAGTTACAAAGAAATATGGAAGGTGGAACATTGTAGACATTTTAGAAAGCAAAGAAACAGATTTATCGAATTCTATTAGCAAACAGAGCAGACCCTGATTAGACGGCTCCTTGAGCCGTCTGATCTGGGTCTACTCTGTTTGCAAATGCGTTAAAACACATTTATATGAGGAACAGGGGTTAATATTCAAACATTGTTTCTTGCTCTCATATTAACGAGGTAGTGGCTAAATTAAAGCCACATAGAGGATGCTGCAAGGGAGAAAATAATCACTGATGATATCTTATTGTTTAATATTTTATTTGTTTGCAAATTACTCACACAAATTGAAATGTTTCGTTAAGTTTGTTCATTATATTTGTGTTAAAGTATTAACCCATTTCAACATATTGACATCTTTTGACGCCTCTGTAAAAGTTACTTTTTGAAATCATTGTGATAAAGCATTTGCTCCACAGGAGCAAATGCTCTATTTATCACAATGATTTCAAAACTACTAATTTCTAAAAGTTTCCTTTTCTCTAATATATGCTCCTTTTCGGTAATTTTTTTCAGAGAGATTGAATCTAAATATAGCCTATGAGGGAATGGGTTAAAGTTCTATGGTACTAGTTTTGTATATAGCACATTTATTTCCTTACTACTTCCTTTACCTTGTACAATTAACCCATTCTCTCATATTGACGTCTTATGATGCCTCTGTAAAATTCTCTTTTGAAAACATTGTAATAAATAGAGCATTTTCTCCATAGAGCAAATGTTTAATTTATCAAAATGGTTTCAAAACAACATAACTTTAAAATTTGCCTTTTCTCCAGTAAATCGGTAGATTTGTTCAAAGATGTTAGGTCTAAAATTCACCTATAATGTAATGGGTTAACCATTTACCATACAGAAACCAATATTTATGCATTTGTAAACAGAGTAGAACCAGATCAGATGGCTCCTACTGCCGGGCTACATCTTATCAGGGTCTGCTCTGTCTGTTTATAAAATATATTAAATCCAAAGAAGGATATTGTTCAGCTGCAACGTATCTTAGTTGACAGATAGATACAAAGGTATAACAAATAACAACCACTAAATTGTGTTAATTAGTTTGTATTTAGGGCAGGTGGATACTTAAAGCAAGGTGGGAGTAAAACAGAACGTTCCTATAGGAGTGTTCTGTTTTACTTTCACCTTGCTTTAAGCAGCCACCTGCCTTTAACACAAAATATTTTATGTAATTTAGTGGTTGTTGTAGAGAGGTTTTACTGTAGGTCCTTTCAATTGCATTACTCTGTTAAGTCTCTTTCAATGAGATATTGTTAAATATCTTTGATATTTAGCCATTAACTCCATAAATACACTTTTCTACGCCCTTTTAAACAGAGAAGACTCAGATTAGATGGAGCCGTCTGATCAGGGTCTGCTCTGTTTGTTTATGAAATAATCTAGGTATTATTCTACAGTTTCTACTGAGGCCCAAAAATCCTATGTCCATCTATCATTATAAAAACTGACCTAATTAATACTCATGACGACATTATTTCTTACATGAGTATTCATGGAGTAAAGGGTTAAAGAAGGGTCCTTATCCTTGGAATGTAAACATTACACAATTCAATTGAGATTTAATCAAAGACAGTATGTGACACACATCCTATCATGATTCTTATATGAGTTAACTCTTTCAACCTGGGCCACACATGTACTGTCATTTGTGAACAGTGTAGACCCAGATAAGGGGGCTCCTAGAGGAGCACTCTGATCAATGTCTGCACTGTATGTCAATCAAACTCCTCCAGCTTGTGTCACCCATTCATACTGAGTAGACTCTATAGTTGAACACTGATAGACTATTCCACACTGATAGGGTTGAAAGGGTTAACCCTTTCCCTCATATAAATGCATGTCCATGCATTTTTAACCCATTCCCTCATATGCTATTTTGAGATCCAACCTCTTTGAATAAATCTACCGAAAAGGAGCATTAACTAGAGAAAAGGAAACTTTTTAAATTTTGTAGTTTAAAACCATTGTGATAAATAGAGCATTTGCTCATATAGGAGCAAATGCTCTATTTATGATAATGGTTTCAACAGGTGACTTTTGCAGAGGCGTCAATATGAGGGAATGGTTTAAACAAAGAAGACCCAGGTCAGATGGCTCCTATTTTCCACATAAAAACACATTTTCTGGCATTTTCAAACAGAGGAGACCCAGATCAGACGGCTCCTATAAGAGCTGTCTGATCAGGGTTTGTTCTATTTGCTTACAAAATCATAATAGATCTGACTCTCCGTTTTCTACGAATACCAAAAACTCCTGTATATATATATAGATTTGCCATTATAAAAATTCAGCTAATAAATATACATGACTTTATTATTTCTTCCACGCGTATTGAACAAGGAAAGGGTTAAAGTTATATTTGCTACTGCAGTGCAAGGAGATCTGTGATAATATCAGAGGAAACCAACAAGTAGGACCTACAGCTTTTGAGAGAGTATTCAAGGGAGACTACTTGAATAAATTCCCTCATTCCATACTATTTGTTATCGCCATGCATTTACTTGTTTTAACCCTTTTATCCATGAATATTCATATAAAAAATAATGACATCTTGAATATTAATTAAATTAATTTTTATAATAGCACATTGACACAAGAATTTTTTACCATAATATAATCTGTGAAATCATATCTATTATTATTTCATATTAAAGCAAATAGAGCAGACCTAGATCAGGCGGCTCCTGCAGAAGCTATCTGATCTGGGTCTATTCTGATTTTATAGGCGTAGAAAGGCGTGTTTATGGAGTAAAGGGCTAAATAAGAAATTAAGAAAATTTGATCATTTAACCTTCATATAAATGCAATTTCAACCAGAGTAGACCCAGTTTAGGTGGCTCCTATAGGACAATATGTCTATTCTGTTTACAAATGTGTTAAAAGGCGCCTATATGAGGAAAAGGGTTCCGTCACAGCACTGCTTAAATGGTATGTTTATTCTTTTCACTGTGTCTATTTTCATGTTGAAGACGTAACCGTTACCATATAGAAATGCCTTTTGATTCCTTTGCAAACTGAGTAGACCAAGATCTGATGGCTCCTGTAGGAGCTGTCTGATCAGTATCTGCTCTGTCTACTTGTGATAATATATAGATCTGATTCTGCAGCTTCTGCCATGGCCTAAAGATCCTCTGTTCAAACGCCCTTATAATGTTTTACATAATAGATATTTATGATGTAATTGTTTCTTACATAAATATTCGCCTAGTAAAGAGTAAATTGTGTAAGAAATTGGAAAAAGATATTGTAAACAAATTTACATATAACCCAGATCTCCAGATACGATGCATAAATCAAAACAATTTCAATAAGTGCTTCTTTATTTCTCCACCAAACCCTATGTTTTGACCACTCTTTAGAATAGTCTCTTTGAGACAATTCTAAAGAGTGGTCACAACATAGAGTTTGGTGGAGAAAGGACGATTTTAGTATTTGAGTATGCACCTTTATCTGTTGATCTGTAATCTAAACCTATATCAATAGATTTATTGATACATGTATTAGGATACTTACCCCTTTTCTCTTTGTATATTCATGTAGAAAATGACATCATGAATATTAAGTAGTTGAAATTTTATACAGGTATGTGAAAACATAAAGTTTTGGCTTTGGCAGAAACTGTAGAATCATATCTATATTGTTTAATAAGCAAACAGAGCAGACCCTGATCAGATGGCTCCCACAGGAGCCATCTGATATGGGTCTACTCTGTTTGCAAAGGCATTAAAAGATGTATCTATGAAGTAAAGGGTAAACGTGTGAGAAGAATTTACAAACAGGAGTACAACAAAATTCATATAAATATGATACAAAATTTACATGAATGATCGTTAAAAAATCTACCTAACATTTCTAAGTAAGATTGGTGTAAATGACACAACCACTTTAAACTATGATAAATGTAAATATGTGTGTAATAATAAAGCATCAACCTTTTGAATGCTGGAAACGTGTGTACTGGTATTTGCAAACAGTGTTGACCCAGATCAGAGGAATTCTTTGATCAGGGTCTGGACTGTCTGACATTCAGAGACCTCAAGTTAATATCACCCTTTCCCACTAAATGGACACTACCTTTAACCCTTTCCTCCATAGGCTATTTTTAGACCCAACCTCATTGAATGAATCTACCCAAAAGGAGTATTTACTAGAGAAAAGTAAACTCTTAGAATTTTGTAGTTTGAAACCATTGTGATAAATAAAGCATTTGCTCCTATAAGAGCAAATGTTCTATTTATCACAATGGTTTCAAGAAGTGGTTATTACAGAGGCGTAGAAAGGCGTACTTATGGAGGAAAGGGTTAGACAAGGATGAGTAATTCGACTTTCAAAATTCAGCATTCAAAGGACTAACTCTTTATTTCAGGAATATTTATAAAGAAAGTATGACTGTATGAATATCAATTGGCTGAAATGTTTATACAGCAAAACCTCTCTATAACGACCACTAAATTACATCAAGTATTTTGTGTTAAAGGCAGGTGGCTGCTTAAAGCAAGTTGAAAGTAAAACAGAACGCTCCTATAGGAGCGTTCTGTTTTACTTTCATCTTGCTTTAAGCAACCACCTGCCCAAAATACCAACTAATTAACACAATTTAGTGGTCGTTATAGAGAGGTTATACTGTACATGTAATGACATTATGAACAAGAGAATATAAACCATGGTCGCCGAAATTATAGAATCAGATCTATATAATTTCATAAGCAAACAGGGCAGACCCAGATCAGACAGTTCCTACAGGAGTCAGCTGATCTGAGTGTACTGGTACTCTGGTTGCAAAGAAAGGGACATTCACTAATGCCCTGTTATGAGGTAAAACACTTAACCCTTTCCTCCCTGATTATTCATGTAAGAAATAGTGATGTCATTATACTACGTACATATAGCTTAATTTCTTAAAATAACACATAGACACAGGCATTTTTGGCCCTGACAGAAACTTTATAATCATATCTATATTATATCATAAGCAAACAGTGCAGACCCTGATTGGACGGCTCCTATAGGAGCCATCTGATCTGGGTCTACTCTGTTTGCAAAGGGTTAACTTAGTAAGTGTCTAGGTTAATGATCTTACTTTAACCCTTTACTTCATGAATATTCATGTAAGAAATAATGACATTGCGAATATTAATTAGGTTAATTGTTATAATAGCACAAGGACACAGGAATGTTTTGACATGGCTGAAACTGTAGAATCACGTCTATATTATATCATAAGCAAACAGAGCAAACCCTGATCAGACAGCTCCTTTAGGATCTGGGTCTTATCTTTTCGCAAAGGCGTAGAAAAGCATATTATATAATATGGGGTAGTGGGTTAATCAGCTAGGAAAATGGACTAAGCGTACCATTGCCGAAGCGTACCTGGACTATACGTACCATTTCCAGGACGAAGCGTACCAATAATAAAAAATATAAATTATATTTGAATATAACACTAAAGTATTATACTTAGTATTATACAGTGTTTTCTTATAAGAGTTGTCTGTCCAGGGTCTACTCTGTTTGCAAATGCATAAAAAATGTATATTCATTCTGTCGGTGTTCTGTTGTATGTCACTATGTTTTGTGTCTCTATTCATTTATATTAGAGTTTAGAACCACCATATGTAAACCAGGACTGAAATAAAACAATAAAAATAATATGTGTCTATTTTTGCCCGTCCATTTGTTTTAAAATTTAAACGTAGAAACAAATACCCGGTTGATTATAACATTTACGGACATAGATATCCATGTAAAAATTATTTATAAAGACATGTACTGTCATGTAGGCTATAGATAAATTTTGTAATTTGTAAAATACATGATTGTATAGTTATATTTCATAACCAGACATGGCAGGCCTTGGTCAGACAGCCTCTAAAGGTGTCGTCTGATCTTTCACCACCCTTCAGAATTTTTGATCTACTCTGTTTGCAAACGTGTATTTATGGAATAAATGGTCTAATATATCAGATTAGTGTAATCCAATTGGTTTTCTCTCACATCGTATTATCAATACACATCAGCATTCACACACTAGCGCGTGACCCAATGTCACCTGATTATGGGCACATGCCAAATACAAACTGGCATATACAGAATGGCACTGAAGCACTCACCAGATAATCAGAGGAGAAGATTTTCAAAGTTTTCACTATATGTTTCTGTTGAAAACTGGCTACCCCTGGAGCAGGGCCAATTTTGACCCCAGGGCCATAATTTATACAACTTTTGTAGAGGACCTGAACATGATGCTATGTGCAAAATATGAAAGCTGAGAATCACCCAGTTTCAGAGAAGAAGATATTCAAAGATTTCACTATTTGTTTCTATTGAAAACTGCCCACCCCTGGGGCGGGGCCAATTTTAACCCCAGGGCCATAATTTATACAAATTTTGTAGAAGACCTGAACATGATGCTCTGTGTCAGATATGAAAGCTGAGAGCCTTCCAGTTTCAGAGAAGAAGATTTTCAAAGATTTCACTATTTGTTTCTATTGAAAACTGCCCACCCCTGGTGCGGGGTTAATTTTGACCCAAGGGCCATAATTTATACAACTTTTGTAGAGGACCTGAACAAGATGCTATGTGCCAAATATGAAAGCTGAGAGACTTCCAGTTTCAGAGGAGAAGATTTTCAAAGTTTTACTATATATTTCTATTGAAAACAAGGAATCCCTGGGGCGGGGTCAATTTTGACCCCAGGGCCATAATTTATAAAAAATTTGTAGAGGACCTAAAGATGATACTATGTGCCAAAGGTGAAAGCTGAGAACCCTGTAGATTCAGAGGAGAAGATTTTTAAAGGTTCAAATTGTTGACGACTGACGACGGCCGACGGACATCAGGCAATCACAAAAGCTCACCCTGAGCACTTTGTGCTCTGGTGAGCTAAAAATATTCATACCAATTTCATATATTTGGTAAATGGTACGCTTATACCAAAAATGGTACGCTTTAGTCATGGTACGCTACGGTAATGGTACGCTTAGTCTATAAACCATCAGCTACATGTACAAACTAATTTTCATAAAGACTGATGCTAAAATACAATCAATACAATGTGGTCTAATACAATATCTTATACCTTTGTTTTAGTAAAACTTTAACAACCTTTTACTTGCTAACTCTACCTGTTTATGTCTTTGCAAACATAACAGACTTCTCTCGCTTAGTTGTCCGATCAGCGTATGCTCTGTTTGCTTATCTCACAGATCTAATTTTCTTCTGTTTCTCATTTTCAATTCAGGAACTAAACTCATATTCATAATGAGGTAAGTCTTGCACAAATTATCATCAAAAAAAAGTTGTAGACTTTTAATAGTTTTACATGTATCTAATTATATTTCACTTCTTTGTCTGTAACAAAGCAGAATGGCGTATAATACAGTAAAACCCTCTAAACCGGAATTCTAATACAGAGGAATTTAAAAGAATCTAGATACTTTCAGGCAGGCGGCTGCTTAATGCAGAGTGAAAGTCATGCAGAAAACTCCTCTAGGAGCTTTCTGCGTGACTTTCACCATGCATTATGTTTCCACCTGTCTCTAAGACCGATATTTATACTAAATTGAACATCTGGTTTAGAAAGGTTTTACTGTACATCTTTTCAGTCAGGAAAAGTTTAAAATCATGATATGCATTATATGTTTCTACAGAAGTCATGGCCACATGAGGATGGCTTGAACTCTCTAAACTCAAAAACATTCTTGTACATGTTTGCTTGGTTCCCAGTTTTTACTAAAAATGCAGAAGCTTAGAACCAAAGAGAAATGTATAGACTGGGAATCAAAATAAGACTTGAGAATATGTTTTAGCCTTTTATGACTGAAAATTTGTTGTTAAATTTAAGACCAGGCCATAGGCTATGCTTATAAAACTTTTTTCCATGCTAAACCCATTTGAGCATTCTGAATATCGAGTTGCTCTAGTCCAAAGGACAGTTGAAAATAAATTTTTAAACAGAATATAATACTTCTGGTCAAAATTGAGTGAGGTTAGGACGTCCGTAAACCGGTTTAAACCCCCAGTGGTGTTTTTGCTGCTGACCGTGCCAAGGCGGTACTCTATTTGTCACCCTTCCTTTTGTTTGCCTTGCGTCTTTGTGCTTGTGGTTTGTTCATGTTGTGGAACGTTTGTCCCTGGTTCTTGTGTGTCTTTTGGTGTTTTCTTTGTTCATTTCGTGTGTGTGTGTGTGCGTTTGGGTGCGTGGTTGTGTGTGTGTGTGTGTGTGTGTGTGTGTGTGTGTGTGTGTGTGTGTGTGTGTGTGTGTGTGTGTGTGTGTGTGTGTGTGTGTGTGTGTGTGTGTGTGTGTGTGTGTATCATGCTGTCTATCGGTGTTTTGGTGGTGGTTGCGTCTTGCATGTGGCTTTGCCTGCTTGACTTTACTACTTTTCCATTTACTGGTTATTAAACTGTAATAAATTGCCTGTGACTTATCAGAATCCAATTTTCATTCAACAAGTAAATTGTTAACAGCATGAAATAGTTTTCAGAGCAGTACATAAGAGGTCTACAGTAAGCCCAATCTCGACAATGGAATTTTAATTTAATATAAATATCAGTCTTGGAGATAGGTGGCCGCTTAATGCAGGGTGAAAGTCATGTAGAGAGCTTTCTGCATGACTTTCACTCTGCATTAAGCAGCCACTTACCTAAAAATATCTAAATTCTTCTCTAGTAGAATTCCGGTTTCGAGGGGGTTTACTGCATACTTGAAATCTAACCAAACAAATTTGATTATATTATTATGACAAACGCTGTCTTCCTGCTTTTCATTAGAATATTCACTGAGAGTCAATTCTAATGAGTAGAAGCATGATAGGGTTTGGTTTAGAATTAACCCTTTCCCTGTTCTGTATTTATTCCAAATTTCCACACCTACTAAATATATATGGGCAAAGCAGTTATAATGAAGTATGGCAGGTGAAACATTGTAGGCATTTCAGAACGTACCCCCCCCCCCCCCAGATCATTCAAATTCCATTAGCAAACAGAGCAGACCCTGATCAGACGTCTCCAATAGGATCCGTCTGATCTGGGCCCACTCTGTCTGAGAATGCGTGAAAACATGTTTATATGAGGGAAAGGGTTAACAGATTTTGACAAGATTGGTATGTATTTCCAGCCATGATTTCATAAGCACAAGCATAAATGAAAGGTCGAAAGCCAGTAGGCTTCATGCCATGAGCCATAGCATGCCAGTTGCGACACTTCATTCAGTATACTTTACTGAAGACATCATCAGTGTCAACATCGATCCCCAGAGCCTGAAGGTCCGGGATGAAGGATCGGACGCTAGCTGTATGGCCTGTGGTACCAGAATGTGAGCTGCGACGTAATCTGAAAAAAAAACCCACGCAATATCTTCAATATAATTGCTTATGATTTTACTCCATAAATATGCCTTTCTATGCCTTTGCAAACAGAGTAGACTTATAGGAGCCGCCTGATCAGGGTCTGCTCTGTTTGCTTATGAAACTATAAAGATATGATTCTACAGTTTCTACCATGTTAAAAAAAGTCCTGTGTCCATTTGCCATTATAAAAATGTGATAAATATTAATGAGTTCATTATTTTTTACATGCATATTTATGTGTTAACCCTTTCCCTGTTGCATATCCATGAAAGAAATAATGATAGCATAAATATTTCTTAAACGGCATATGTACAGAGGAGCTTCTGAGTCTGATTTATTATAATTCATTAAGCAAACAGAGCAGACCCTGAACAGATGGTTCCTACAGGAGCTGTCTGATCTATCTGGGTTTACTCTGTTTGCAAAGGCATGAAAAGCATCTGTATGAGGAAAAAAGTTAATGCTACAGATTAAACCATTCCCTCATAAGATATACATTGTATTTAGATCCAACCTCTTTGAATAAATCTACTGTAGGAGTTGTCAGGGTCTACTCTGTTTGTTTGTGGAATTATATAGCTCTGAGTCTGCAATGTTTGGCATGGATAAAACTTCACTTTTCCATATGCCATCATAAACACAGATTATTAATATTCATGATGTCATTATTTCTTACATGAATATTCATGAAGTTAAAGTAGAAAAGTAGGACCATTTATATTCAAAAGAGCACCACAGTGGCTCCATCATATTTAGAAATATGTGTATGTGGAATTTCAAAACCTATCACAGTGTGTAATGTACCATCGAGAAATATAACTTACCTGCTACAGTGGTGTTCTATTTGCACCTGTACGTTTTCTAAATGTTTCTGAATTTCATAATTTCTTCGCTGAAATGGCTGCACATGGTTGGCCTGTGGGTCTGCCTGAAAGAAAATAATTGGAGAGAATGTCATGTGTCTGTACCGAAAAAAGGCAACGGTAAAACTGTTCAAAAGCTCAATGGGTAATGGTTTTTTATTGCTCTTCTAAATCAACCACTGAATTCCACATGTGGATTCTGATAAAGCTTTACGCTGTTTGTTGGGTGAAATATGTAGATGGGGACGATTGACAAACATTCTGATAAGACACTGCAGTATTCTCAATAACAACCGGCTGGCAGCCAAAATGGTCACTTCAAACCAGATTTTGGCCGGTTCAAATGCGTCAAGAAATAAAAAAAAATGAAAGTTGAAAAGTCGCTGGATCTCCTGATAAGCCTGTAATGTATAAATCTGGCCTGTTCAACCAATTCTTATTAACCCATCACCTAATAGGCTATTTTTAGATTCAACCTCTTTGAATAAATCTACCGAAAAGGAGCACTAATTAGAGAAAAGTAAAATCTTAGAATTTTGTAGTTTGAAACCATTGTGATAAATAATAGAACAACTCTATTTATCACAATGGTTTCACAAAGTCAAAAGTCATCAATATGAAGGAATGAGTTAAGATCACTGCACTGTGTCGAAGACACCTTGTGACACAAGACTTGTCCACTTCTACACTATATGCAAGGTTTAAGGGAGCTATTCTCGTTTGGCAGTCCAAATATTAAACACTCAAAAACATCTGTAAGTTACACTATATAAGTTGAAATTTAGAGCAGTTATTCTGCATTATATTCATCCCAAACCTACCCCATCTTCTGCTGCAGTCAATCGCAGTTTCTTCACCTCTGTCTCACAGCGGCGTTTACTATGCTCCGGGTCTGTTGTTCCATCTTGTAGTATCTTTTTCTGCCTGGTCTGAATATGTAGAAAAGTTGCCAGTGAATATTGGTTTGTCAAACAAGTGTCTGCTTAATACGGACCCGGTCCCTCAGTCAAATGCTTATTTAATGTATAACTAACCTTTTCCTCATACAGATGCCTTATTACACCTTTGCAAACAGAGTATAACCAGCCAAATGACTCCTGTTCTGTTTTTTCTCACCTTAACAAACAGAGCGGACCCATAACAGAAAGCTCCTGTGAGAGCCATCGGAACAGGATTTACTCTGTTTGCTAGTGGAATTTGAAATATTTGTTTCTTTACCTTCTAAACAGGCTACAACTATTCACCTTCAAAATTTCATTATAACTATTTTGTACATGAATATTCAGTAGGTATTGAAATTTGGTCTAAATATAGAACAGGGAAAATGATAAGCTTTGCACTGGGAAATCTATGTTATCTTATTTATTAAACAGAGCAGATCCTGATTAGACAGCTCAGTAGCTGTTTGGTCTAGATCTACTCTGTTTGCAATGGCATAAAAAGCATTTGTATGAAGCAAAGGGTTAAGGCTCAATGCAGGAATAAAGTTATACAGAAAGCTTATAATGTTGATATTCTTTACATGCGCCAAAGTGTGAAGGCTGCATTCATTTCGCTCTGATGCTTTGCATAGTTTAAAGAGGGAAATACTTCGAAAAACTTTCTGAAACGTGACACTATTGTGCACTATTGTGCAAGAAGGAAGTGTTAATAGATTGGTGTACTTTTTAAGTGATTCTGTTGTGTGATTTGACGGAAAAAGTGAAATTAATAAATCTTTTTTTTGTGCATTACTGGATCTTTAAATTCAAATGTGTTTGCCTCAGGCATTAGGATATACAGGTAAAGAGCGGATTAGTACAACACGGCCACAGTTACAGTTACAGTATACCAGGTGCGATCTTTCCATTATAGGGCAATTATCGCCTATTTTGAAACCCAACAAGCTAGTATTGTCCAGGTTGAAAGAGTTAGGGCTGTTAAACTTTGGTCAGTTTGGCTTAGCTAAATTCAGAGGCTCCAGAGGGGGCAACTCAAAACCAAAGCGTATTTGGGATGAAAATAAAGGTGTTCATTTAAACAGATTAAGGGAAATACCTCAGTCAATTCCAATTGTTTCTGGAAACCGTCCGACAGAATGTAAGGTTTCACCTGATGGCATAAATCTCAGTCATTTGAAACAGTTTCCCCAGGTAATCCCCGTTATTTCGAAACCTAACCTGTACGCGTGTAAATTCTCAACAGTGTCCCTTTCTGAGAAAACGAAAACTGTTGTTCATGTAAAACGCGAACCTCCAATGCCTGTGAGAATTCGGACCTTTGTAAAAGTATGCAGTATAAACCCTAGATCAGTCAAAAACAAGGCTCTTTCTATTTGCGACTATATTGTTTCAAGTGACTTTGATGTGGTAGCCATTACGGAAACCTGGCTCGGTAGTTCTGTTGACAATTCTTGCTTAAGTGAACTGGTTCCTACTCATTACAGAATCCAACATGTCCCTCGCTGCAATGGCAACCGTGGCGGCGGGGTTGCAATCATACATAAGGCTTCAATAGGACTTCGTCTCCATAAATCGACAAGAGATAACGATTTCTCAAACTTTGAGTACATGGACTGCGCTATCAGTATCCGAGATTTCAATATGCGCCTAGTAGTTGCTTATAGACCACCACTATCTCGTGGTAATGGTCTAAAGACCGGAGATTTCCTCGAGAGTGAGTGGCCATTTTTCTTATCTAAACTTGCGACCACCGATAAACCGGTCGTCATTGTAGGGGATTTAAATATCCACCTTGACATTCCAAATGACAGAAACACTGCTAACTTTGTTAGTACACTCGAATCATTTGGACTGCGACAGCATTTAAATGAAGCCACTCATGTAGGGGGACATACTCTTGATGTTGTTATTACACGAGATGGTGATGACTGTGTGTCAAACATTGAAGTCACGGACCCTGGACTGTCCGACAGTAGTGGTAAAATTTCGCGAGATCATTTTTCTGTGACTTTCGAGGCAAAGGCCGCAAAACCTCCAACAGTGAGGAAAACTGTTTCATTTCGGAAACTTAGGGCAATTAATATCGGATCATTCAAAAGGGACCTGCTCGACTCAGTACCCATCGAGACAAGTATGCAAACGGCAAATGTTGATGAGCTGGTTAAATCATATACACACATACTGGCAGCACTTGTCAATAAACATGCACCACTGTGTACTAAAACCATAACACTCAGACCATCATGTCCTTGGTATACCCAGGAACTGCACGATGCAAAACATGTAAAGCGCAAATTGGAACGGAACTGGAAAAAGTCCAGGCTCACAATAGACCATCAGCTATACAGAGAACAGTGTGCCAAAGTCAACAAGCTGCTGATAAAGTCGAGAATTGATTTCTACTCAGAGAAAATTGAAACATGCCAGGCAGACTCAAAAAGTCTTTTCAAAGTCACTAAGCATCTGCTAGGTTCAACTAATGATATCGCATTGCCTAAGAATCCATCCTCGAAACAACTTGCACAAGACGTCAGTGACTTTTTCGTTGAAAAGGTGGACAAAATACGGGCAGATATTTCATCAGGCACTGTATCAAGTGTGCCGAATACCACTGAGATGCAGCATTCAACAAACTTTTTAGAAAAGTTTGATGCGGCTACAGTGGAAGAAGTAGAACAGATCATTAAGGCATTCCCCTGTAAGTCTTGCGAACTGGATCCAATACCTACATGGCTGCTAAAGGCATGCCTTGATGAACTCCTACCGATTTTGACAAACATTATTAACTCCTCTTTAGGCACTGCCTGCCTTCCAAAAAGTTTCAAGACGTCACATGTCAGACCCCTTCTAAAGAAACCTGATCTCGATTCAAATGAACTCAAAAATTATAGGCCTGTATCAAATCTGCCATTTGTCTCCAAAGTATTAGAAAAAGTTGTTGACAAACGCATTGAGTCCCATCTGACCTCAAACAGTCTACACGAGCAGCATCAGTCAGCATACCGAAAGCATCATTCAACAGAGACTGCTCTTCTGAAAGTTCAAAACGATATCCTTCAATCCTTAGATAGAAACGAAATTACAATTCTGGTGATGCTTGACTTATCGGCTGCATTTGATACTATCGATCACGAAACGTTGCTGAAACGCCTGGAAAGAGACTTCTGAATCATTGGGAAACCTCTTGAGTGGATGACCTCCTATCTAAATGACCGCTATCAAAAAGTGTCAATAGATGGGGAATTGTCCACTCCAGTTGACATGAGATATAGCGTGCCACAGGGATCGGTCCTAGGACCGAAGTACTACATCATGTACACAAAACCTGTCGGCTCAATATGCAGAACCCATGGGCTCAACCACCATTTTTATGCCGATGACTCACAATTATACCTATCATTTAAGCCCAAGGACATTTCCTGTCAACAGGAAGCTTTATCACGAGTTGAGAACTGTCTCAAGGAGCTAGTGTCTTGGATGCACCAGAACATGCTGAAGCTCAATACTGACAAAACCGAGGTCATACTGTTTCATACTGAAAACACAGAAGTACCTGAAGAGATTCATGTGCAAGTAGGACCCTCTAAAATCAAGCCATCTCTGTGTATAAAGAATCTCGGCGCATGGCTCGATTCACAAATGGATATGACATCACACATCAATTCCGTGTGTAGGTCTAGTTATGCACAGCTCCGACGAATAGGTCATATAAGAAAGTATCTCTCGCCTGCTGCTACCAAGACTTTGGTGAACTCTCTGGTTACATCAAAGATAGACTACTGCAACTCATTGCTGCATGGAATTCCAAACAAAACACTGCGGAAGCTTCAAAGAGTGCAAAACACAGCAGCCCGCATCATAACAAGGACTTCTCGATATAATCATATCACGCCGGTTTTGAAAGAATTTCACTGGCTTCCGGTTCAGCATCGGATTGAATTCAAAATTCTGACACTTACGTATAAGGCCATGCACAAGGAATCCGCCAAGTACATTGTCGACATGCTTGACGTGTACAGGCCCCGCAGAGAATTAAGATCAGCAAGTAGTTCTTTATCGTTGGTTGTACCAAAAAGTCGTAAGGTAAAGTACGGTGAGAGAAGTTTCATGCATGCAGCTCCCAAACTCTGGAATGCTCTTCCATCAGGCATTAGAGATGCAAGCTCACTGGCATGTTTCAAAAAATCTCTGAAAACGCATTTCTTCAACATGTATTATTAGGGCAGTTTAGAAAACGTACCTGCTAATCGTCGGTTGTCATAATTGCTGCATTGGCCACAGCGTATTGATCCTGCCACTTCCTTATGACTGTGGACTAATAAACCCCTTTTTTCAAATATAATGCTCCACAAATGTAGAAAATAGATACATGAATAACAAAAACCTCATCCATAGTTTTATGGACTTCTAGGAATCCCCTTGCTGTTGAATGTGCGGGTGTTGTGTCAGCGGGATTCCGCTGTCCAGTTGTTGCGGTGGCCGAGGGAGTGCTGTTGTCAAACGGGGCATCCCTATATGCTTGGTACCTCTGGTAACTCCAGTTCCAATGCCGGAGGGAGCACCGTAGTGGAACAGGGCATCCCTCTACGGTATAATTCCGCGCTGGTACATTGGGAGTCTTGCTGGCATGACTTGCTACCCTGCCCTTAACCAGTGCCATGGATTCCTGTTAAGCTGACCCAGTTTCCGTATTTTTGCTTACCAGTGAACTAGGTCGTGTAATATATGGGCAGCGGGCAAATTAGCCTGTACGGTCTAATGCAGTATCGCGTGTCTCAGACAGTCTCGATTTGCCCGATGTGATTCCTTTGCCATTGCAGCCGGTGGGATATTTTGCAGGAACAGTATACGTGATACCTTCTTTAGCTCTACTTTGGCTGGGCTTTTTTTGGGTTCCCATAATAAGACATTTTATTCTGTAATTAAACTTTGGATATACCCAATTACAACTCTATTAAAATATGATACGCTGTGTACTCCCTCATTGCCATAGCGGGTCGAATAGTGTTTGACTGGAGGGGTTGCATAGTGCGCGTATATAACAGTTGTGTATTTGTATTGCTTAGTTTATATGCATGTATTTCAAATTGATATGTTCTGTTACCCAATTTTCCGGCAATATTTTATGTGCAGTGTTGTATGTTAAACGAATCTACCCAAGTCTGTTGAGTCTGGGTCAAAATTATGGGACGTACTGGCACTGCGCATAGAATGTTGCATTCAAGTTTTTGTTTTTTTATAATCTGAGTGCGTTGACACACTATAATAGAACATAATACGACAGACAGATAAACTTACGGAAAAGATTAGCTTATTTACCAATGTCCTAAATAAATTCTATTTTATTATTATTCTTATCTATATATAAGTATTAAATATATTTTATTTTAAATGTTCTGTAATTTATGCATTATTGTACAGTAAATGTATCTTTGTGAAGCGCTTTTGAACGCACATATCCTGTATGAAAAGAGCGCTATATAAATGTGGTATAATAATAATAATATAATATAATGTAACGTTATAAATATATAGAAGCCTTATGCATTTTTGTCTTTAAAAAATGATACCAAACTTTATGGTCGATGACAGATCATCATAAATTTAAATATCAACCGTTCACTGAAGATGCCTTTTGACACCTTTTCAAACAGAGAGGACCCAGATCAGATGGCAGTGCTCATACATCACTGTTGACTAATAAGTTAACAGATACGTAATAAGATCAGCTGCCCATCTCTCTGCCGCTGTATATTAATACACCTTTTAATACTTTTGCATACAGAATTGACACAGATGAGACAGCTTCCGTAGGTGCCATCTGATCAGGATATGTTTGCTTATGAAGCTATACAGATACATGTATGCTCATACAGCACTGTTGATGAATAAGTTAACAGATACATAATAAGATCAGTTGCCCATCTCTCTGTCGCTGTATATTAATACACCTTTTAATACTTTTGCATACAGAAAAGACACAGGTCACACAGCTCCCGTAGGTGCCAACTGATCAGGATCTGTTTGCTCATGAAACTATACAGATACATGTATGATTATCTACAGTTTTACTATGGCCAAAGAAGAATCAGTGCATATGCCATAACAGTAAAACCTATCTATAATGGCCACTAAATTACATCAAGTATTTTTTTGTTAAGGCAGGTGGCTGCTTAAAACAATATGAAAGTAAAACAGAACGCTCCTATAGGAGCGTTCTGTTTTACTTTCACATTGCTTTAAGCAGCCACCTGGCCTACATACCAACTAATTAACACAATTTAGTGGACTTTATAGAGAGGTTTTACTGTATGACATTGTGGGTGTGTCATTGAGATACCAGTACACAGTGCTATTGCCATATTGGTAGTACACATTACCAGTGTATAAACACCATATCAAAAAGAATGCTAGGAAAGTGCATTTTCTGAGAAGCTAGTTTGTCTGATAATGTACGCACAGGGCGAGGGAAGTTACCAAACTCTGCCACTGTTGCTAATACTTATTTAACAACTATCTAACACAATTTCTACCTTTATCCTATGATTATATAGTCTCTTGGCCATTACAGGTTCTGATAATTGCTCATCTTCCAGGTCTGTTGCTAGTCGATGCATGTCATTGTGATGCTGGTCTTTTGTCCTCTCCAACTGATACAAGAATGTTCCGTAATATTCAATGTATGACTTAATCTGCCAACTAATGTGTGTCATAATACACGAGGGTCATGATGGCTCTGATATCGCTCACCAGACAATCAGAGGAGAAGATTTTCGAGTTTTCACTATGTTTCTCTAGAAAACTGGCTACCTCAGGGGCATAATTCATTTAATATTTATTGCAGACTTCAAGATGATGCTATGTGCCAAATATGAAAGCTGAGACCCTACCAATTTCAGAGGGGAAGATTTTCAAAGTTTTCACAATACAAGTATGTTTCTTTACAAAACAGGCACCGATTGGGGGGGATTAATGGTTTTGCTAACACCCTTTCCTCCATAAATACGCCTTCCTTCTCCTGTGCAAACAGAGTAGACCCAGATCAGATGGCTTTTAGCTCTGGTGAGCTAAACAAGAGGGCCAAAATGGCCCTGAAGCGCTCACCAGACAACCAGAGGAGTAGATTTTCAAAGTTTTCACTATATGTTTCTATAGAAAACTAGCTGGCCATGGGGCGGTCCAATTTTGACCCCAGGGGGAATAATTTAGAAAAACTTTTTCTCAATATGTTTCTATTGAAAACTGCCCACCCCTGGGGCGGGGCCAATTTTGACCCGGGGGCCATAATTTATATAACTTTTGTAAAGGACCAGAGCATGATGTTATATGCCAAATATGAAAGCTGAGAGCCTTCCAGTTTCAGAGAAGAAGAGTTTCAAAGATTTCACTATTTGTTTCTATTGAAAACTGCCCACCCCTGGGGCGGGGCCAATTTTGACCTCGGGGCCATAATGTATATAACTTATGTAAAGGACCTGAACATGATGTTATGTGCCAAATATGAAAGCTGAGAACCTTCCAGTTTCAGAGAAGAAGATTTTCAAAGATTTCACTATTTGTTTCTATTGAAAACTGCCCACCCTTGGGACGGAGCCAATTATGACCCCGGGGCATTAATTTATATAACGTTTGTAGAGGACCTGAACATGATGCTATGTGCCAAATATGAAAGCTGAGAACCTTCCAGTTTCAGAGAAAAGATTTTCAAAGATTTCACTATTTGTTTCCATTGAAAACTGCCCACCCCTGGGGCGGGGCCAATTTTGACCCCGGAGCCATAATTTATATACCCTTTGTAGAGGACCTGGACATGATGATATGTGCCAAATATGAAAGTTGAGAGCCTTTCTGTTTCAGAGAAGTACATTTTCAGAGATTTCACTATTTGTTTCTTTTGAAAACTGCCCACCCCTGGGGCAGGACCAATTTTGACCCCGGGGCCATAATTTATATAACTTTTCAAGAGGACCTAAACATGATACTATGTGCCAAATTTGAATTTTGAAGACCTTTAAGTTTCTGAGGAGAAGAATTTCAAAATTTCATTATTTGTTTCTATTGAAAACTGCCCACCCCTTGGGGGGGGGGGGGCAATTTTGACATCGGAGCCATAATTTATATAACTTTTGTAAAGTACCTGAACATGATGTAATGTGCCAAATATGAAAGCTGAGAGCCTTCCAGTTTCAGAGAAGAAGATTTTCAAAGGTTTATCTATTTGGGGCGGGGCCAATTTTGACCTCGGAGCCATAATTTATATAACCTTTGTAGAGGACCTGAACATGATGATATGTGCCAAATATGAAAGTTGAGAGCCTTCCAGTTTCAGAGAAGTACATTTTCAGAGATTTCACTATTTGTTTCTATTGAAAGCTGCCCATCCCTGGGGCAGGGCCAATTTTGACCCCGGAGTCATAATTTATATAACTTTTCAAGAGGACCTGAACATGATGCTATGTGCCAAATATGAAGGCTGAGGACATTCAAGTTTCTGAGGAGAAGATTTTCAAAAAAAATCATTATTTGTTTCTATTAAAAACTGCCCACCCCTGGGGCGGGGCCAATTTTGACCCCGGGCCATAATTTATATAACCTTTGTAGAGGACCTGAACATGATGTTATGTGCCAAATATGAAAGCTGAGAGCATTCCAGTTTCAGAGAAGTAGATTTTCAGAGATTTCACTATTTGTTTCTGTTGAAAATTTCCAACCCCTGGGGCAGGGCCAATTTTGGCCCCGGGGCCATAATTTATATAGCTTTTCAAGAGGACCTGAACATGATAGTATGTGCCAAATATGAAGGCTGGGGACCTTCCAGTTTCTGAAGAGAAGATTTTCAAAGATTTCACTATTTGTTTCTATTGAAAACTGCCAACCCGGGGGGGGGCAATTATGACCCCGGGGCATTAATTTATATAAATTTTGTAGAGGACCTGAACACGATGCTATGTGCCAAATATGAAGGCTGAGGACATTCAAGTTTCTGAGGAGAAGATTTTCAAAAAAATCATTATTTGTTTCTATTGAAAACTGCCCACCCCTGGGGCGGGGCCAATTTTGACCCCGGGCCATAATTTATATAACCTTTGTAGAGGACATGAACATGATAGTATGTGCCAAATATGAAGGCTGAGGACCTTCAAGTTTCTGAGGAGAAGATTTTCAAAAATTTCACTATTTGTTTTCATTGAAAACTGCCCACCCCTGGGGCGGGGCAAATTTTGACCCCGGGGCCATAATTTATAAAACTTATGTAGAGGACCTGAACATCATGCTATGTGCCAAATGGCACTCGAGTCAAAGATACACACACTCGACATTGTTGTACTTAAACCTACAAGTTGATCATTCACTCCTGTCATCGCGATATCAGAACAAGCAGTTTGTCTAATATCAGATGACATGTTGCTCCGCAGAAACTCAAAATAAGCACTTTGATAATAATTACTGCCGATGAAAACTTCATCATGCTCAAAGAAGTCAATGAAATGTATGTTACATAGCTGAAATCGTCGCTGATATCAAAAACTTCTTCGATATCTGAATCACCATGTTGACTTGACTCATACTCTGACATCTGGCTACGTTGATACTCTGACACCTCCAGGAAAGATGACGAGCTACCCGACGAACTCGTGGCCTCAACCAGAAGATTTTGTATTGCAGGATAGGAACGTTATACATTTCGTTACCCGGCTCAGGCATTTCAATTCTTTCACTGACACTGAGATCCCCGATGCTTGTCACATTTGTATTTGGAGTGAATGTTATAGCGATTGTTTTATGTGACTCTTCAATCAACTCCGAACATTCAGATGACAATATGGAGTGTTTTGTTGATGACTTGTTCAACCTGAAATTATATTAATGAACAAACAAAGTGAAGTTATCACCACAGAGTATGGCAAATAACATTCTCTTTAAACTAAATATACCCAAACGAACTCAAATTGAACAAAGGTAACCCTTCTGACACTTATGCGGCTTTTCACGATCTAGACCTTAAAATTGAAAATGGATTTATATCTTCTAATATTTATGACAAAAGAGACGATTTTGATCTTAATATTGTAAATTCCCCTCATCTTGATGGAGATGTCCCCCGTGCCCTCTCTTACGGGGTTTATATATATCGACATATATATTCGTTTATATAGAGCTTGTTCTTCTTTTGGCGATTTTAACAGTCGAACTCTCATTTCAACTGAAAAACTGCTTAAGCAGGGATGAAGATATCATAAACTAAGAAAAATATGTAATCTTAAGGCGCTCCTGCCACACGGTATTTCACATTCTGAATTTTATGGTGATGTGATTTACAAACTTCTTGGACATACCAATTACTAAATACATTAAGATCAATAAAAGGGGATATGATCCTATGGTTCTACAACATACTGCATGCCTGGTTGTCAACCCTTTGCAGTTGGCAATCACGCTGCTCTCTTTGCATGTACGCCGACACGAAATGTTTAGTATTATATGAAGGCGACCTCTTAAATCCCGAAACGGATGAAGGACGTCGGATATTTGTACTCGTTTTCGTCGTACCCTTTATTACTTTTCTACAGTTACGCTGTTTGCAACTCAATCATTGAGTACACTAGTGATAGGTTGATACAGTTGTTTCACTTAAATATGTTTTCGTTTTACATGCACTTTACCACTGTGTTTGCCGTCGCGGTTGTTGTAGTTTAGTCGGAGAGGGGATACGTTTATTTACACTGTTTGTCTTTTAGGTTGGGAATGGAATAAATGTGTCCCTAAACCTGTTTAACCCCAGTGACATTTGTCACTGACCGTTCCAAGGCTGTACATCTTCCCCCTATTGTTTGTTTGTTATGTCTGTACGTCTCTTTGTGTATTTTATATATATGTACATTTCCTATTTGTCGTCGTGGTGCTGTTTAGGCGGTTGTGTGTTTTGTATGCGGTGTTTCCTACATGACTCATACATGTACTTCTATTAAGCATTTGTATCATTGTATCTTGATCAGCGTTAGTACTAATTCATGAATACATGTATACACCAACGTTATTGTATAACCAACAAACGCACATAAAAACAGAGCAAACGCACACAAGAAAACAGAGGCCTAGATAAGGTGCGTAAATTAAAACATTTACAAGAATAACTCCTTTATTCCTCCACCTTACCCTATGTTGTAGCCATTCTTTAGCCTGCATGCCTCATATTTGTAATTTTAGTATCTTGAGTACGCACATTTATTTGTTACTCTGACAAAGCATAAAACACTACACCATTCTACACTTATTCGTCTCGTATTTCTTGTAGTCGTTTTGCCTTCTGCTTTATATTTTGACTTTCACGCTGAACCATTTCTGCTAACTCGTCTTGATGTTTTTCAATAATTGCGCCAATGTTTCTTTTTGCGGTAATTATTTGTTGTTTTACAATGTTGACCGATGTTAGAAGTTTGTTATCCTGCTTTTGGAAAAATCCTATAGCAGCTGATATGTCCGGTATTATGGGACACCGTATGTCCGTACTTTGCAGCCCGTCCCCTCCTCTGGATGCATCTGAACAAACGGAATCGATGAGAAATTTATAATTCAAAGTAATTTTAATTGTGACAATGACTGTCTTTATATTTTACATTATACGTTCACCCTTAACCCATTACCTTATATGCTATTTTTAGATACAACCTCTTTGAATAAATCTACCGAAAAGGAGCATTAACTAGAGAAAAGGAAACTTTTAGAATTTTGTAGTTTGAAACCATTGTGATAAATAGAGCATTTGCTCCTATAGGAGCAAATGCTCTATTCATCACAATGGTTTCACAAAGTGACATTTACAGAGTCGTCAAAAGTCGTCAATATAAGGGAATGGGTTAAGAATGGTGGTGGATTGCTCTCGGGAAAGTGTCGCCAATGCCAGTACTTATTTCATTATTTTCGAGAAATTAGATTAGAGTGGCGAGTGTTTCAGATTCTAGTAACGTGTTACACAGATTCAAAATGGTTTCATAATCGCGGGTTTGCATGTAACACAACTGACCTATGGATGAACATCACAGTTTTTTGTAAGTGATCTATGAACTACTAACCATGGATATGTGTGAGAATAACTCCTACTTTGAATGTAACAATACCTGTTTTGCATATGGATAACAATTTATTTTTTAAATGCATGTAACTGAATTCAAATGATGCAAAATATAAATTGCATGAACAGAGATGCATTCAAATATAATAAATTCTGAAAGAAGGAGATCCTTCGAAAGCAAAAGCAGCAATACGAAAAGAGAAATCGCAGACTCATTGAGTACAAATTTGCCGGAATTTCAGTTGTTGCTATGTTTTACACTTTGTCATGTGTTTACCATATTCTATGTTCTCGGGAAGTCCGGTCGGGATACCTTTATTTACATTGTTTGTTAAGCAACGGTAACTTTGAGATAAATGTGAGGTTAGGACGCCCGTAGACCGGATTAAATCCCCAGTGGTGGTTTTGCCACTGACCGTTCCAAGGCGGTACTCTCTTTGTCACCCTTTTATGTTTGTCTTTTTGACGTAAGAATCTTTTATCTCTTGTACTTGTGCGTTTGTGTGTGTGGTTTTAGGTGTGTGGCATGCTTTCTCTGGATGTGTTTGTGGTGGCTGCGTCTGGTGTGTGGCGTTTCCTGCTTGACTTCACTACTTTTCATTTGTTCAGTCTGTTCATGAGCAGTTATTAAAAGTGCAGCGGTACTCATGCCCCTAGCACCGGCATAAGCGGAATTGAACTAATAGCATTTAAAATGATGATCTCGTAGGACCAGAAAATATAACAATCTGAGAAGGAAGTACGGGGCAACATTTACGACCGCAACACGAACATTTAAAACCTGCAGTTGTGTACTCGTAGTATATAAATACTGAAAGTAGGAGATCCTTCGAAAGCAAAGCAGCAATGTGAGCACAAATAACCAATTATGTAACAGAATACATGTACAAATGATGCACACAAAATTTGCATGCACAGAGTTGCATTCAAACATAATATATTGAATATTGCGAAAAAACACGTTATATCAACCGATAGATATTCAATATACTGCGAGAAATGATATATAAACATAGATGTTTTTAATCACGATGTTGCGTGATTGAAGCAAACTGTTCGCTTGACGCAAATTATTAGATATCTAACGGAAGGAGTTCCTCAATTTACCTATCCGAATAGTGGACACTAACAGTGAGCTTATTATTCAACAAGAGATGTTTGTAAAACATGTATACCCCAGACCCACTGGCATTTGACCTAGTGACCTCAAAAACTATAGGGGTCATCTAGTGGTCATGACTAATCACCATAGCAAGTTTGAAGATCCTAAGCGAAACAAGTTATTGATCGAAAACATTTCACCAGTTAAGGTCATTGTGACCTTGACCTTTGACCTAGTGATTAAAAACAAAAGGGGTCATCTAGTGGTCATCACCAACCACCACATTAAGTTGAAAATCCTGAGCCAAACCCTTGAGCAGTTATTAATCGGAAACCATATACATGTATTTCATCAATTTAGGTCATGGTGACCCTGACCATTGACCCAGTGACCTCCAAAAATATAGGAGTCGTGTAGTGATCATGAGCCACAACCACAGCAAGTTTGAAGATAATAAACCAAATCTTTCAGCAGTTATAAATTGGAAACCATTTTATCAATTTAGGTCATGGTGACCTTAACCTTTGACCTAGTGGTCTAAAAACAATAGGGGTCATCTAGTGGTCATGAGCATTCACCACAGTCAGTTTGAAGATCATAAGCCAAGCCATTGAGCAGTTATTGATCGGAAAACATTTCACCAGTTAAGGTCATGGTGACCGTGACCATTGACCTAGTGATCTAAAAACAATAGGGGTCATCTAATGGTCATGACCAACTACCATAGCAAGTTTGAAGATCCTAAGCCAAACCCTTGAGCAGTTATTGATTGGAAACCATTTCAACAGTTAAGGTCATGGTGACCTTGACCTTTGACCTAGTGATCTAAAAACAATAGGGTTCATTAGGTTGTCATGACCAACCATCACAGCAAGTTTAAAGATTCTACGCCAAGCCGTTTATCAGTTATTGATTGGAAACCGTTCCATCTACCGACCGACCGACATACCCACATGTGCAATGCAATATACCCCATTTTTTTCAAAAAGGGGGGGGGGCATAAAAATGGTAAACAACGTGCTCTGTAAAGTGATTCAATTTAGAAAAACTAGACAAGTCATAAAACTAAAGTCAAAACACGAGGTTTCACCTACAAAATTTGCACAGCTTCTTCGTGAAGATGTCTGGATTCGCAAGGTAATCTGGGTCTAAAGTTTTGACCACATGAGAATGGTCGGTTTTCACAAGAATCTGCAGAAGCTTGGTGTACCAAATATGTGGCTCAAGACGGCATTGTAAGCTGTCCAGCATCAGCATTACTGCTGCTATCTCGCCATGTGTCTCCCTTTCTGACAAAATTTCGTCTTTGTCCTTGCTTGTTATAAGTTCTTTTGATACCAGCAATCCCATTACATCAGCAGGTGATATCAGTCTTGGAATAGTGGGTTCAAATATTGACATCATCTTCCGTAGGTATTGGCAATTATTTACGTAGTCAGGGTCTGATAAAAGCTTCGCTAGATACGGAAAACCTAGAATACAATAAAAGTAATTCATCACTTTCATGATAGTTTCATGATGTAAAATAAATACGTTTTTATACAACATATTAAATCACGTATTATTACAAGTCATTACAATAAAAGCTATATTGAATATGAAATAAATGAAAATGTGTCCTGGGACACGGATTCCCACGCCAGGTTTTTTTTAGATTGAATTAAAATTTATTGACTTAAGGTTTGCATGTTTGCCTAGTGCAGATTTATTTGATAAATTAATATGATATCTATTCAAAAATTAACTTTTCCCGAATTCTCAAATAAAAAATATCATGGTTGGAAATAATGTGGTAACACAATTTTGTTTTATCCTTCTGTGAATGACCTGAAAATAAAAAATAATTACACATTAGCAACACAGGTGTCAAGCGCGTGACAGTTTCGTATAGTATAAGTCTATGTAAAGGTGTGTAACTAAATGGTCCAAAATGGCAGAACAAATTGCACCAACTACATTCAGCGTCTTGTTACGCAGTCAATTTCGGATCGATTTTAATACAATATGATTCATTACACATAGAAATGTCAAAACTTTCAAATACAAGCCATTGATGCCGATCATTAGCCGAAAAAATACTGTACTGTACATTTCTGCGTGTAATGCATCTTATGTGATTAAAATTCAGCGGAAATTGATGTCGTAACAAGACGTAGAATGTAGTTAGTGCAATTTTCTGCCATTTAGTTGCACACTTTTACACAGTATTAGATACTACACGAAAGATATTCTGTCACGCGCCTGGCATCTGTGATAAGTAATACTTTGTGTGGTGAGTCTTACAAGGAAGTACATGTATGAGTCATGCAGGAAACATCGCATACATAACACACAACCGCCCAAACAGCACCACAACGACAAACAGTAAATGTACACAGAGACGCACGGACATAACAAACAAATAATAGGGGGAAGATGGAAGTACCGCCTTGGAACATTCAGTGACAAATGTCACTCGGGGTTAAACCGGTTTGCGGACGCCCAACCTCACACTTATTCCATCCCACCCTAAAAGACAAATAATGTAAAAGTACAAAAATGAGTCATGCAGGAAACACCACATACAGAACAAATAGACGCCCGAACAGCAACACAAGGAAACAGCAAATGTACTATAAAAACAACAAGAGACGCACAAAGACAAAACAAACACACAAAAGGGGGAAGATGGAAATAAACGTATCCCCTCCCCGACTTATCTACAACAACCGTGATGGCAAATACTGTGGTAACGTGCATGTAAAACGAAAACATTTATGTGAAACAAACTGTATCCACCTATCGCTAGTGTACTCAATGATTGGGCTGCAATCAGAGTAACTGTAGAAAAGTGATGAAGGGTACGACAAAAACGAGATATCCGACGACCTCCTTCCGTTTCCGGATTGAAGATGTCGCATTCATTGAGTACTAAACTTTTCTTGTCGGCGTACATGCAAAGAGGCCAGCGTGATTGCCAACTGTAAAAGGGTTGACAACCAGACATGCAGTATGTTGTAGTACTATAGGATCATATCCCGTTTTAATTAATTTTTTAACATATTTGATGAACAAAGTGAGAAAATGGGTATGTCCAATAATCTTACAAAGTTTGTAAATCACATAACCATAAAATTCAGGATGTGATGTCATGTTTTTCTACATATATATCTAAAATATTCTAAGTTCCGTCAAAAAAGAAGTGGACATCTGGCAGATTCGAAACTGTCTTCATCGATACAGTTCTCTGTACTAATGCTCTGTGCAAAATACATGCATCAGGATGCTGACCTGTGTGGTTCCTTGGAAAATTGTGACAGAAATGGTTTGATGACGACGACACAAGACAGATAATGATCCCTATATGACGCCTCTGAGAAACGCATGCAACACAATAATTTACTATAAGCTAATATTTTGATAATTCTTTATGTACTAAATTCACAAATCACTAATGATATAACCATAAACAGGAAGAAGATTGTTAAACAATCGCCAAAATCACCACAATTCAATCAGAGTGTTGGCAAACAGAAAGTACATAAACGACAGACCTGAATATGGAAGACACGGTACAACTTACAATGATTATGCTTCAGACCAAATATCAAATAATTCCAGTATACACAAGCCAGGAAATCTTTGACGAAATGTTTCGTCATTAAACAATCACAAAATTTCAATCAAGTGTCGACACACAGGAAGTTGATGAACAACAAACCTGAAAAGGGGAGATACGGTACAACTCACTATGATTATGTTTTGACCAAATATCAAATTATTCCAGCAAACTCAGGCCGAGAAATCCCTGACGAAAGGCTTACAGTACGGACGTACGCACAAGGGTAAAGGACATTTTATATTGTTTTCAAACGTTTAGTCTTTAAATTCAAAAGCCTTATAAACTTTCAAAATTGTTAACGGAATGTAAATAAATGGTTCTGTATCATGGTTTATTTCGATTGTAAATATACAATACTTTATACCTGCATCCTGTAAACCTCGAACAAAGCCTGGTGCTGAAGCAGGCTCTTGCATTACACTGTCTAGTAGTTTCTGTGTAGATGCACTCTGGTCTTCCATGTGTCGCAATAAGGAAGCTTGGTCTGAAAGAAACATGTGTGTAGCGATTTTAAAGATACAAACAAATGACCAAGTAAACAAACAGTTAAAAGAAGACAAATTACAATCGCAACAAAATAGTTCAGATGCTACAATAAAAATTGGAATCATATGTGACCAAAATAATTTACCTCTAGTAATAACATCTGGAACAAGGTGGCTCACAATTTTGTCAGCTCTCAGTAGTTCAACAATTTCTCCGCGAAATTCGTTTATTGTCGCTGTAATCTTTTCATTACCTTTGATAGTGCATTTCCGTCTAGTTTCTCCACGATCTAAAAATAATAAAACAGAAAAGTGATATAATATCTAATTACTTTAGTATTTCGAAAATTGAGAACTGGTTGTCTTGTGATGAATATAATTATAAAACGTTAGCTTAGATCATCGAAACTTATTTAAAAATCGATGATATCTACAAAACAAACCTGATGCTCAGGGCAGGAGTATCCAAACTCAACGATGGATTTCCATTCAGCTTCTAATTGTTTTTAAAATTTACGAGTGTGTACATGTTTGTAAAACATCAATAAATCCGTTGGAATGATTAGTTTGTAGTCGTTTGCTTTACTTTGGATTTGAACAGAAACATCTATTTCTCAACGAAATGTACCCAAAGATCAAACGAAAGATGAAAGTTTCCAGAAAACATTTTGTCATCGAAGGGTATCAAGGGTTGATCAGATTGATCTTATATCTGGATCAAATGTTTGTATTATTGTGTAGCTACAGTACCTATGAGTGACTTGAAACATCATACGTACCGCCAACTATAATGCGATGTAATATTGTCTCCTTGTCTACCTCCTCTACCCCAGGCTCGTCGTAGAAGGAAGGATCTATAAGCTCGACGATATCTCTTTGATTGTTTTCATCAAGTATCTAAATAAAGGCAGTAATGATATGCCACTATGTTAGAAAACTGTAAAACCTGTTGATAGAAACTATTGAATATGAATGAACTGTTTGAGTACGAATGAAACAATTGCAATCGATTATTACTGCTCATACTTTTTCATTTCCATGCCACTACGATGAAATACAAGTATTTTCAACTATTTATTGCAGTTAGTACATGTATACAGTTTTTACAGAGTTAGAAATGAATGCACTGTTTGCTTCAGAAAATACACTTAACTTTCTTTTTAAAGCAAAAAAACAGTATAGTATAGAATGTATAGACAGAAAAATATCACTCCTGGAGATTTAAGGTGTTTATGGATTACCCCAGGGAGGACTGAAAACAACAGCCTCAGTGTATACCTCTATTACCTATTTAAGCCAATACTAAATAGTACCTTCATTTTGACATGAAGCCAATCCATGGCCAATGTAAACAAAGTAATATTTTTAAAAGTGTCACCAAACTGACGTCTAATCATGTTCAGGCATGTGATACAAGATGAAAGTTACATAGATCTCTCCAAATGAGAGGTTTTTGTTTTATCTTCATATATCTGGCAACCATATGATTTCAAAGAAGAAATCCAACGGCGGTCCATATAAGATGCGCGTGAATTAAGCATTTTCAGGAACAGCTCCTTTATCTCTCCACAAATCGTTGTACTGTGGCCACTCTTTAGAATCGTCTCGAAGAGTGCTCACAGTAAAGGCTTAGGTGGAGAAATGACGATTTTTTTTAATATTTGGGTATGCACCTTTATCTGTAGCTCTGCCTCAATATCTATTCTATAAGCAGTCTCTTTAAAAAATATTACACTGTATATAATTCAAGACACAGAACCAGTTGAGGTTTTGTAACACTGTTCAACAGAATAACTTGGATACTTGCCTTTAAGAATCTGGAGTACCACTCGCCAGGCTCAAGGTGTATCTGTATGCGGTCCAGCAACAGCATTGCCCCTTCTACGGCACCTTGATTTGTCTGTTTTGCCATAATTTCTTGTCTGTCAATGTCACTAATGACGTCTTTAGATCTTAAAGCAGCTAATAGTTCTACAGGCTTGATACGCAACTCAAGTTCACTGGCAAATAGGTCTATCAGTTTACTACAGGTATTGAATTTCCGGTTATCTTTAGACTGAAGCAGTATCGACAGGTAGGGATATTCTAAAATATACACACAAAATATCAACAGCAGACCATTTTACATGTTTTACCCATTTACATTTAATAGCAGTTTTTCTTGAATAACTATATCGGCACCGACAATAGTAAAATACTCTCTCGGTAATATAAAGTTTCTGTTATTTTTGTTTTAGACCATACTACAATGTATTCATATTAAGATAATGCTGTGCTATTGTAGTGATGCATGTTTTTCAACACCTGTTCATAAAACTATGTATGATTATTTAAAGTCCTATTGTATCTTAGCGTAAAGTTTTCTTGTGAAAAATTGAAAATATTGGTTTTGTTCCAAAGAAGTGCTTACCCCGTGGTGGTTGTGCCACTGACCGTTCCAGGGTGGTACTCTCCTACTCACTTTACTTTTACGTTTGTCTTGTATTGTGCGCTTTGGGGTCGTTGTTTTTATCGGGTGTGGATTTTCCTGCTTGACTTTACTATTTTTTTCCAAATTAATACCTAGCAAACAAACAAGTCGCGATGCGATATTTTTCGAAGAAATGAAAGAGGTTTTCCATTGGAACTTAATGCAACTGTGCTACAGTAACATGTTCGTCACGTGACGTCTGTGCTTAAAGAAAGTGAATGGAAATGTCGACTAACAAATGAAAAAGTAGTAAAGTCAAGCAGTACTCGATTTGAAGACTGATATCAGAGGAGAATAAACAAGCACACATGACACAGTGGTCCCAGTCGAGCAAAATGGTCCGCTTACACCAACAGACGTGACAAATCAATGTAGCGTAACAAAAGTTAAACCTAATCTGTAACTCATTATAATAAAGGTAAAACAAAAGCCGTGTTCGGCGCCAACGCTCGTCTTATTTGGTGCTTGTCCAGCTAAATTTAAAAAAATGAAAAAGATAAAGGGTCATAACTCAAAAAATTTGAAATCAAGAATTATGGTTCTTATGCAGGGGGCCTCAAGGAGATATACTAACCTATGAAGTTTCATGTTGGTACCTTATACTTTTCGAGTAATGAGCTGCATTAAGGTTTTTGCACGCCGACGACGATGCCTACGATTCAGATGTCACAATAGCTCGACTTTTCTTCGAAACAGACGAGCTGAAAATGTCAATATCTGCTAAGGTTTAGAAAAAACTCTGGAAAACCTAAATTTTCCTCAAATGTTCTATGTCCGACTGCTGTAATTCCGTGAAAATCAACGTAGCAAAACACAAATCAAATTTTATATGTGACTTATTATAATGAAGCTAAATATCAAATATCATTTCAGTATCTGCTAGTATTTAGAAAAGAACTTCGGAAACCCTAAAACTTCCGGAAAATTTCTAAGTCAAACTGCTGTAATTCCGTTAAATATAAACGTAGTGTAACACAATTCAATCTTGATCTGTAACTCATTATAATAAAGCTACGTACCAAATATCAATTCAATATCTGTAAGGGTTTAGAAAAAAGTCCGGCAAACCGAAGTGTGACTGACAGAGTGACAGACTGACAGACGGACGGACCTATAGTCCCCTTCGGTGTTGCCGGTAGGGGACTAATGATCAGGGAAGTAGACTTGATCATTATGTCACAGCACCTGAATTATCAGCAACTGATTTTGTTAACCATTTAGACACCAAATTGTGAAAATCATAGAAGTTTATCAAGTGTTATATCTAAACCATCATAATGGTTAGTGTTAAAGAGTTATTTTTACATTTGGATACATTTGGAGGAGGTGGGCCGATGCTGTCGCTGCATGTACAATGATTAAATGCAGTTCAATCCATGCATTTGAAAGATACAGGGCTGACAAACAAGCCAACACATGTAGTTCCAGACATTCAAATGTCTTCATGAGCAACCATATTATAAATATACAGTTGAACTTCGATATCTCGGACTTCAACGGACCATTCAAATTACATCGAAATGACAGAGGTTCGACTCATCCGATATCTAATCTGAACAATTTCTTAAGTTCACAGCTTAATGCAGGTCAAAAGTAATTCTCAAAGGTTCTGTAGGAGCTTTCAGCATTACTTTCGACCTGCATTAAAATGTCACATGCGTTTCTACCTTCTAGATATGTGTAGTGATACATTTTAGCACAATTCTGTATTGTAAATTTAAGAAGGACTGAAACATGTAGATACAGTGCAAACATTAAATTTTTGAGCCCTGACTTTGTGGAGTAGGTGGGCTGGCGTTGTATGTACCTCGTCCTGTATGTCCTCTAGGAGCTTCCTGCATGACTTTCATCCTGCATTAAGCAGTCACCTGCCTAAAAGTATCTAACTTCTTCTCTACTAGATTTCCACTTTAGAGGGAGTTTACTGTTAGGTTTAATGTAAGGGTATACATATCTTATGCCTACAAAGAACTTGAATTTAATAATTCCAAATGATTACCGGCATGCTGTAGTGCATCGAGGAAAGCCGTCTATTTTCCTGGGGCATCTGAGATGTATACCAAATCCAGCAGCCGGTGATTTGCCTTTTCCGTGGACGAATTATACAGTCGCTTCAGTGCAGTCCCCTCACCTAGTGTGTATACTATATTTGTTAGTGTGTTCATAGCAGGCTTTTAACCCTTTTATGTAAGAAATAATGACACAAATCTACAGATAAAAGAGCGAACCAAAATACTAAAATCAAGTGATCAGGATCTACTCTGTTTGCAAATGCGTGAAAAAGCGTTTATAGGATGTAACGTTTTAGATAGAATTTATTCATTTTTGGCATTTCATATGTTGAGTATTATACGTCATGTCTCAGACAAAATGGAATTGGTGCTTTAATTAAAATGATGTTAATGGAATATGTTCATTAAACCGGGGTAGTAGCTAAAGAGATACAGTATAGATCTGATGTGCAATTTGAATGCAGTTAAATCTATACAATGTGTGATCTAAGTAATTAAGATTACTGCCCTTTTTATAAGGGATACAGAAAACAAACTGTACCCATTTTTGTGTCACCTGCCGAGAGGCAGGATGTCACTTAGGGACAAGTTACCGTTGTCTGTCTGTCTGTCCGTCTTTCTGTCAGTCTGACTGTCCGTCCGTCCGCCTGTCTGTCTGTCTGCCTGTCTGTCTGTCTGTCTTTCTGTGATGTCTGTCCGTCTTACTTCCTTTTTTGTTATTTCTAAACTGGTTGTTGTAGAGCTTTCAAAGTTCACATGCGTCTTCCTCTCATTGTGAACCATTGATGTAAATAAGGGACATCATTCTGCAAGCAATACCTTTTGGTTTATCCCTTTTGTTCACCCTTTATTTTGTTTTGCTGTCGTTTATTAACTAAATGTTATAGAGCTTTCAAATTTCAAACGTGTCTTTCTCTCAGTCATGACCTCTATAAATTTATATCTCCAATCATATATCGAGGGCTTGGCGCAAAACTATTCTAACTTGATTTTTTTCAGAAATAGCTTTTTTGTCATAAATCAATTTCTTTTTGTACAACTCATAACCTGAACTAAAGAGTTTTGTTATATTCAAATTATAACTTATACTACAGGAAAAAATCCAAATTATTCTATCTCAGAATAACACTATAATCAGTGCAAAACTATTCTAACTCAAGTTAGAATAGTTTTGCATGAATAAAGTGTGTTAATTTACACCAAAGCTCAGTGGAAAACTATTCTAACTCAACTTAGCATGATTTTGCATGAATGAATCAAGTCAAGTTTTACCATAAGACAATGCAACAGTATTCTATCTTTATCATGAAAAGTGTGATTACATCATAATGACATCATAACAATGATGACATCATAAAATAAACATTGAATGAAATATAAAATAATTTTGACATGACTTTGAAACCCAGTTTCTCCTAAAATGTGCTTAATCTAAGAAGTAACTGTTGATGTATGCAATATCATAACCATAAAGGTAGCTACCATAAGTACTACATCATTTATCTAAGTTTTGTTTTCTTTTCCAAAAAAAATAATTAAAAAAATATAAAAAATACTTTTAACAAAATGATATGAATTAGAGATCTACATGTATATAAAGAAAAGTAAAATGTATATAAAGAAAAGTAAAAAATCACTTATTTGGTTAATTTATATTTACATGTATATCATAAAGATAAATTGGTTTGTTAAGTGATAAAGATTTACTAGCTATATAATTACCAGTACATGTATATCTCACAAAATAGTGTTGGGCATTGATTGCCTGTGTATGTCTGTCTGGTCGTTGGTCAGTCTGTCCATCTGCCATTCCATTCTGATTCATTTAATTGTCTGTTTGTGACAAGACAAGACTGTGTCCCTAAATTATTTTACTGCTTTTTGTAAGCCTAAAGTATTGTTTTATGTTATGGCTAGTGTCTATCTAGCCACATACAAATAAAAATGCCCAAAGAAAACAGCCACACAAACCCAGTTTGTTAGAATGTCTATCCATCTGTCCATCTATCCAGTAAGTCTTACTTTTTTGTATCTGCTTTGTGTCTTGGTCATGCACCAAGCAATTTTAAAATAATTCAACAGAAATGTACACTATTGGCAGATGGTGTTCCACATATAAGAACCATAACTCTATATCTCTGCCAATTTCTGAATCATCATTCTTTCTTTATTCAGTTAGCAAATTCTCTTTCGCTCTACATCTAGGTCATGCATCAATGTATTTTTTAGATAACTTGACAAAACGATCTCATGGTATACGCGTGTTGTTAAAAGAACTTTAACTCTTTGTCTGCCCTTTCCATCATGAGTTTAAGAATTTTCTTTAGTAGCTACCTTGAATGAGATTATTTGTTGAAGTTTGTAAAAGAAATATTAACTTATAAAGCACTGAATGTTGTACATGTTTGGCTTTTCCCACTTTAAAAACTAAATAGTGCATAAAGTGTTGAGTAAGTTTTTGTCTTCAACAATATTAATTTTGTACTTTGGTCTCAAAGCATAGGTGTCAGACACAAACTCTGAATACAGTCCCTTTTGTATGCCTATATATAAAACAAATTGCAAAGAATTACAAATTGTTTAATGATTTGTGAGAAATATAGTTTAGACAGATCAATAAATGGTGAAGACAGAGATGTAGGTAGGTCGATAGATGGTGAATAGGGAGGTGTAGGTGGGGTAATATGGTAAAGATGTATGTGTAGATAGGGTGATAGATGGTGAAGACAAAGGTGTAGACAGGGTGGTAGATGGAAAAGAAATGGGGGTGGTGATTTGGACAAGGCGATATATGGTGACAGAGGTGTCGATAGGGCAATAGATGGTAAATATGGAGGTATAGACAGAGCTATAGATGGTGAAGACAAAGGAGTAGGCTGTGTTTTAGATGGAGAGGTGAAGAGGGAGGCATAGGCAGGAAAAAAAGATGTTGAAGAGGAAAGTGTAAGCAGGTTGATAAATAGTGAAGAGGAAAATGTAGTTAGGTCAATAGATGGTGAAGAGGGGGTGTAGAAATGCAAGTAGATGGAAAAGAGGGTTTTCTTATAGATGTTGAAAAGGGAGATGTAGACGAATGAAGGGTGATGAAGAGGGAGTAGGTGTAGGCAGAATGATGGATGGTGAAGAGGGATGTGTTGAGAGGCATTTGGATGGTGAAGAGGGAAGTGTATACAGAATGACATGGAAAGAGGGAGATGTAGAAAGCCAATGGATAGTAAAGAGGGAGATAATACACAGAATAATAGATGGTGAAGAAGGGGTGTAGAAAGGCCTGTAGATGGTAAAGAGGGATGCGTATACAGAATGACATGGTAAAGAGAGAGGTGTATACATAACAACATGGTAAAAGAGAGGTGAAGAAAGGCTGACAGATAGTGAAGAGATATAGAGAGAATTATAGCTAGTGAAAAGGAAAGTATATACAGAATGATAAATTTTGAAAAGGGAGCTATAGACAGAATGAAGGGTGATGAAGAGGGAGGAGTAGGCAGAATGTTAGATGGTGAATAGGAAGGTGGAGAAAGGCCAACAAATGTTGAAGGGGAAAAGGTGGACTGAATGAAAGATGGTGGAGAAGGAGGTGTAGAAATTAAGGCCAAAAGATAAGGAAGAGGTAGATATAGACAGAATGATAGATGATAGATGGAGAAGAGAGAGAGAGATGTAGACAGGAAAATAGAATGCAATTAAGGACTTATTGATGATAGTAAGATAATAATTATGTGATAGTAAGATAATTAATGTAAATTCAGCAATTGGGGATAGGACAGATGCTGATATTTGTTCCCTTCATAATGTCCATATAGCAAGAAGCATTGAGAGTGAAGTAATTGCCAATTCTTTCTTACTATGTGATAAAAATCAAAGGGGCAGGAACTGAACATGAAACCCCAAACAATGGGAGAGACATATCATGAAAATAAAACGAATCAAAGGCAAAGAAAGCAGTAAGTCAGTAATGGTCTAGAAAAACCAGTACAAAATAATAAAAATTGGCTGTAGGGTTAGTGCTATTCAAAATATAGTTAGGAGGAAAGGGAAGATATTTTTCATATGTTTTGGGGTCTATCTAACGTATATTTACAGTGTCAATTTGTTATCAAACATTCGCAGCCAAAATTGAACAAGATACAATGTACCACAAAATCTCAGAGCAGGCATACAAACTCCCTTAGCTATGTGTTACTAAATGACATAAAACAGTTAAGGGCAGAGCTACAGATAATGGTGCTTACCCAAATACTAAAATCATAATTTCTCCACCAAACCCTATTCTGTGACCTCTCTTTAATCATCTCTTTGAGGCATATGCAAATAAAAATTGACTGTACATGATGCAGTGGAGGCTGTTAGAAGAAAGCTGTATACACAACTGCACAATGGCAGAATGGGCAGCTATTATAAGATCTTTAGACCAAAGAAACCCTACATTATAAAAAAGATGGACCTTGAAGATTTCTATAATTTCAGACAAGTAGCATCTGTCTTGAGGAACTTTGATTCCTTACTCTTTGGATGTATTTAGTTTTAAGTTGTCCGATTTTTGTAGAAAAAATGAGCTATTGTAGTAACTCTGGAGTCTGCATTGTTGTCGTCATTGTCATATGAAAGTACAAAAATGAGTCATGCAGGAAATACCACATACAGAACAAACACTCGCCCGAACAGCAACACAAGGAAACAGCAAATGTACATGGGTAGAAAAAACAACAAGAGACGCACAAAGACAAAACAAACATTCAATAGGAGGAAGATGGAAGTACCGCCTTGGAACGGTCAGTGACAAAAGTCACCGGGGGTTTAAACCGGTTTATGGGCGCCCAACCTCACCCTTATTCCATCCCCATCCTAAAAGACAAACAGTGTAAATAAACGTATCCCCTCTCCGACTAATCTACAACAACCGCGACAGCAAATACAGTGGTAAAGTGCAAAACTTTTTTACTATTCAAACAAATCTTATGAATCTTATGAAACTTCAAATACTTGGTTAGCATCACAAGGGTTACTACCTGACCAAGGACAGACGAGTGTTGGCATCCGCATATGGTGCTCTTGTCTATATACAGTATGTCCTCATGAAAGGCTTGATGATGGGTAAGGCCCACATACCGTATACCTATAGGTATACGGTATGTGGGCCTTACCCTTTTCTATATTTATTCCATTTTCAATACCTACTGAATATTCATGAACAAAATAGTTACATGTATAATGACATATGGAAGGTGGAACATTGTAGACATTTTAGAAAATCAAGAAACAGATCTATAAAAATCCACTAGCAAACAGAGCAGATCCTGATTAGACTGCTGCTATAGGAGCAATCTAATATTGGTCAACTCTTTTTGCAAATGTGTGGAAACATGTTTATATAAATATGAAGATATAGAGGAAAGGGATAAATGCTTTTTATTTTTGAAAATAATTACAGTAAAACTAATGTACAGTGACCACTTAAAAGTAGAAGAAAAGAGGTCCTTTATCCTTTCATCCATGAATATTCATGTAAGAAAAATGATGTCATGAATATTAATAAGATTGTTATAAGAAAACATGAAGACAAGAAGTTTTGGCTATGGCAGAAACTGCAGAATCATATCTATATAATATAAGCAAACAGAGCAGACCCTGATCAGACCAGGGTCCTATAGGAGTTGTCTGATCTGGGTCTACTCTGCAACTGTGTAGTAAAGGGTTAATAATCTGATGATATCCTAATTAATGCTGTGGCATTTTGAAACACTTTCAACCGACAGTAAGCGATCATCTGTATATATTATGACCTTTGTTTTCCTCTTGAATGGTTTCTGTAGACAGGTTCACTGTATGTACCATATGTAATGCAACCATTTACAGTTGAACTTCGATAACTCGAACTTCAAGGGACCATACAAATTAGTTCGAGTTAACAGAAGTTTGAGTCATCCGATTTCTAAGCTGAACAATTTATCAAGGTCATAGCTTAATACAGGTCTAAAGTAATGCTGAAAGCTCCTACAGGAGCTTTCAGCATTACTTTAGACCTGTATTAAGCTGTCACATGTGTTTCTAGTTATCTCTAGAGATTCATTATTAGAGTAACTCTGTATTGTAAGTTTTGGAAGGACTGAACTTTTTGTTCGAGTTATCCCGAAGTTAGAGTTATCAGAGTTCGAGATATCGAAGTTCAACTGTATTATGTTGTGAATGTATATTGTTCAACTATTATTCAATCACAAAATGTTTGATTCTTTATTATAATAACTAAAGTGAGACTGACAAAGACTGTTACATTGAAAGAGTTACAAGCCATTTCTAGTTTTGAGAAAATAATTTTTTTTACGCAGACCTTATTTGACTCTTCCTCTCAGGGCATTTCCTACCAGGGAACAGTTTTAAAAGTCATTTTGCAAAGAAAACCATAATCAAATGCTTATGTCTCACTTATGGTTCAGCTGGCCCCTGGTTACACTGTTAAATTCACATTTATTCTATACTATTCAAATGATAAGTATTTCATTTCAATTATTACAGTGCATCATAAGATTTCAAAATAAATTCAACAGTATTCACTTTAAAAAAAGATAACTTCTTCATATTGAACTTTTTATAACTCCATTGTTGGTTAAAAGTTAGATTTTGGTCATGCATAATTAAGATAAAATACTTTTGCATGAATCTTTTGTGTTACAATAATGGACATTTTTAGTGCAAAACTATTCTAACTTAAGTTAGAATAGTCTTGCATGAAAATCGCAACAAGCATGGGACTGAATTTAGAGGCAAGACTATTCTAACTTAAATAATCTCAATAAAAGCAACAATTTGCAAAAAACTAAAAATATAATAATTGGGGATAGTGCAGGAAACAAGTTAGTTTAAAACAAAACTGGAATATACAGCAAAAATGTAACATTGAATGAGTAAGTAAGTTTTTTCCCTTTCCTGTAAAGTTTTGAAAATCAAGTTAGAATAGTCTTGCGCCAAGCCCTCGATATCTCCTCATAGACCTTGCATACGGTTGAATGACATTTAAATGTTCTGTTTTGTTCTCGTGTGTATTGCTTTTTTGTATAAATAAGGATGTAATTTATACCATAACAGCAACAGCATACTGCACCTACTGGAATGTAACAGTATTATAGGAAATTTAGATGTACAATCACAACTAGTACTGTAAGTAACTTAACTGCTAGTAAGCAACTGCTAGTAAGCAAAGAGATATCATGACAGTCGTCTACTTTTTATTATTATATAATTTTTTAATGGAAATTATATGTGCATACATATCTACATATCCTCGTAAAGTTACGGAGTGCACCAGTTTCATGGGCACGATAAGCATGCTAATTTGTTCATAGACCAATATGTTTCAGACATAATGGTCTACAAGCAAAGCAGCAGCATTAAGAAAAATAGACAATCAGAATATTGGATGGGGAAATACTTGTATTATAATCTTTGAATAATTTTCCAAATGTCTTTTTAATGTGCGATTTCTGCCATTGAATTTCTTTGGTGAAATGTTTGTTTGTGTTTATTTTGTAACTGTATTTCTATGTTTTTGCATTTTTCGTTTATCTTGCTGCCCAGGTCAATGTAACAACTATTTTTCTGCATATAAAAGTATGGTTCCCCTTTCAACAAAACCAAAATGGAAAGTCTAAAGATTTTGTCGCTTAATTGTAGAGGACTGAACGGTAAACAGAAAAGGTTGAATGTTTTTAATCATCTCAAATCCCTAAAATATGATATATTTTGTCTACAAGATACCCATTTTACCCAAGATTTATATAAAACAGTTTATACAGAATGGGGATCTGAAGTTTACCTAAGCTGTAATTCTTCAAATAGCCGTGGTGTAGCAGTGCTTTTCAGAAAGTGTGATTTTAAGATTCATAATGAAATAATTGACCCGTATGGAAAGTATGTTTTACTTGATTTGAGTATACAAGATGTTAGATTTACTCTAGTGTCAATATATGGCCCAAATAGTGATTCACCTTCTTTTTATAATAACATTTTTGACATCATAGACACAATCGGAAATACGTCGTATATAATCTGCGGAGATTATAACTTTGTGTTAGATCCAGATCTAGATTATTATAATTATAAACATGTAAACAACAAAAACTCACGCGAATTTCTTTTAAATAATATCTCGAATAGAGGGTTAATAGATCCATTTCGGGAAATGAATCCAGATAGGAGACTTTATACATGGAGAAAACAAAAACCAATACAACAAGCTCGTCTAGAATTTTTCCTCATCTCGCAACCCTTGTCTGTTTATTCTAATAACTCCTCTATACGACATAGTTTTAGATCAGACCACTCCATAATTACAGCAACATTTCAATTTAACAATTTTGAACACCGATCAGGACTTTGGAAACACAATAATTCCTTACTTAAAGACTTACAATACATTCAAACAATAAATCAGAAAATAGATGATGTAATAGAACAATATGCGTTGCCAGTTTATAATAAAGAATCAATTAAAGATATGCCGAAACAGGAGATACAATTTGTCATTAGTGATCAATTATTTCTAGACACTATGTTAATGGAGATAAGGGGTAAGTCAATATCATATGGTTCGTATAAAAAGAAGCAAACAAGATCAAGAGAAATGGAATTAATGAATAAAATTCGTAAATTAGAACAAAATTTAACTGAAGAAAAATTAGAAGAACATTCATTTTTAACCAATGAATTAAAAACAATTAACGATGTAAAAACGATAGGATCAGTCATGAGGTCGAGAGTTAAATGGAGTGTAGAAGGAGAAAAACCAACGAAATATTTTTGTGGATTAGAGAAATCCAATAACATATCAAAGACAATTCAAAAAATTATAAGAGAGGATGGGTCGGAAATTATTAATCAATCAGATATTTTAGCTGAAACAAAATATTTTTACGAAACTTTATACAAAGCGAAAGATGAAACAGTAACAAATGACCAATTAAATGTCTTTTTTGAAATCACTCTGGACGAAGCAACTAATACTTTGAAAAATATGAAAAATAATCGTAGTCCGGGAACTTCCGGATTCAGTGCAGATTTTTGTAAGGTATTTTGGACTAAGATAGGTTGTTTTGTTGTCAGAGCTCTTAATGAAGCATTTAGTATGAACGGTTTGGCAACCACTCAGACGACTCAAAGTTTAATTACATGTATTCCAAAAGGAAATAAATCAAAATGTTTTCTTAAAAACTGGCGTCCCATCACATTACTTAATACTGTTTATAAAATTGGGACTGGGTGTATTGCAAACAGACACAAGTCGTTGTTACCAAACATAATACATACTGACCAAACTGGTTTTCTTAAAGGACGATTCATTGGGGAAAATACTAGACTTATATATGATATACTTCATTATACCGAAGAAAACAACATACCTGGGATTTTACTTTTAATAGATTTTGAAAAAGCTTTTGATTCCCTTTCGTGGTCGTTTGTAAATAAAAGTCTGAAACATTTTAACTTCGGCCATGATATACAAAGATGGTTTAATATTTTCTATAAAGACGCAACCTCTACTGTAACTCAGTGTGGATTCCTCTCTGACTTTTTCAACGTCCATAGGGGCTGTAGATAAGGTGATCCTTTGAGTTGTTATATCTTCATTTTATGTGCAGAGATCTTATCTATTCATTTAAGATCAAATCCTAAAATTCGAGGCATTACCATTAATGATACAGAATATAAATTGTCACAATTTGCAGACGACACCAGCGTGATCTTAGACGGATCTAGTGAATCGTTAAATGAAACTTTGAACGCACTTTCAAATTTCTCTTCAATATCCGGCTTAAAAGTTAATTTTGATAAAACAAAGGTGGTCTGGATAGGCAAGAAGAAATATAGCTCAGATACAATAAAAACTAAATGGAAACTAACATGGAATCATCAACAGTTTAGTATGCTAGGCATAGACTTTCATGTCGACCTGACTAAAATGATTGACTTGAATTATAAATCTAAAATTGCAGAGATAGAAGATACAATTAAAAAGTGGAGCAGACGTATTCTTTCTCCCATAGGAAAAATTACAGTTGTTAAAACTTTAATAATTGCAAAACTAAATCATTTATTTCTTTCATTACCCAACCCGTCTGATGAAATTTTGAAGAAACTAGAAAATACGTTATTCCATTTTATCTGGAATGGCCCTCACAAGATTAAGAAAGAAATAGTTATCAAAGACTATATAGAAGGCGGTCTTAGAATGCTCAATATCAAAGCTTTTATAGATTCTTTAAAGATCACCTGGATAAGAAGATTAGTAAATTGTGAAAGCAGATGGTCAACAATTGCCAATAAATATGTAGATATAGAAAGACTAATGAATTGTGGTAAACATTATCCTGAACTATTATCATTTACATGCAGTAATAAATTCTGGGCACATGTTTTTGAAGCATTTGCAAAGTTAATGTGTACTCAGTGTATGGGAAAAGAAAGTATAGTCAACTACCCAATTTTCTACAATCACATGCTTTTGATTAGGTCACAGAGTGTTTTCCTAAAATCGTGGTTTAGTGCTGGTATATACTGTATTGGTGATTTGCTTAACGAGAACAACTCAATTATAGGGTTAGAACAGTTGAGAGTAAAATACAATCTTAAAACTGACTTTTTGCCTTATTCTGGTGTTATATGTGCATTAAAAGCAACAGCACGAAAATTGGATATAGATTTAAAAGAAGCCGAACTTTTCGGGAAACCATATAAACCGCCTTATATTGATATAATTATTAAAGATAGTAAAGGTGCCAAACGAATTTATGAAGCCTTGAATAGAAACAAAATTGAGCCAAAATGTATATACACGTGGAATAAAAAATTAGGAGCACATATATCGGATAAAAAATGGAAAAGCATATTTTTGCTACCATTCAAAATTACTACCGATACAAAAATACAATGGTTTCAAGTACGAGTCATTCATAGACTTTTAGGAGTAAATTCATACCTCATTAAAATGAATTACACGGACGATCCACTCTGTACCTTTTGTAAAAGTAATCAAGAAACGATTGAACATCTGTTTTGGTACTGCCCAATTACCCTAAAAACTGATACAAACTATGTTCGATATATCCCATTTCAGGGATTTAAGTTTGGAAATTATGCTATTTGGATACTCAAATACTTTACATATAGCTAATGATCTTGTTCTCATATTCTTTAAAATGTATATTTTCCAATGTAGAAACTTGAAATTTCTTCATTCTGAGCAGGGTGCAAAGAAATACATATCTTTTAAATATAATCTACTTAGACAGACCGCCATACAAAATAACAAGGAATATATGTTTGAAAAAACATGGCAAAATACCATGCATATTTTTCAAAAATCTTAAAAATACAGTACGTATTCTACCAAGATCTTAAAAGATCACTACAGTGTTACAGTTAGAACGTAGACAATAAGAACAAAATAAATAAATAACCGGCCTGGCAGCTATGTTTCTTGGTTTTTTTTGTTGTTTTTTTTTACTTTGTTTAATTTGCTAAACTTAATTGGTCCTTGCAGCGACTGTACATATGTGATTACTGTTCTAGCTATAACGCTCCAAAGTCTAGGAAAAGAGATTTTAGCCAAAAGACTTGTGCGATTGCAAGTTATGCCTTTGGAATAACCCCAGCTTTACATTTATAACATCTCATTCAAGAATGTCGTTATTGTTATATTTTGTTATATGTATGAGATCCACTGTTTGTGAATTCGTATGTACTATGTCAGTTTGTAAGGTGTGGAGGGGGATGGTTCTCCGACCCTCACACATCAAATGGACGGGGAAAATAAACGAGGTCCCTCGCTGCAGGGCCTGAATGGAAAAAAATTACTAAAATCGTCACTTTCCCATCAAACCCTATACTGTGACCACTCTTTAGAAAAATATCTTCGAGACAATTCCAAAGAGTGGTCACAATATAGGGTTTGGTGGAGAAATAGAGGAGCAATTGATGAAAATGTTTAAATTTACGAATATTATCTGGATCTCTGATGACATCAAGAATATTAGCAAATTACAGGCGGAGGAAGGCCCAGAATGCTTTTCTGTGCAGGGAGCGAGTTGCATTGTTTCATGCACAGAAGATTATCCGAGTCGAAACGCCCAATATGACAAATTCGTGCGCTCAACATAATTTCATAATCATAACCATAACATTGCTAATTTGTTGTTAAAAAGTCTGACAATAAACAAGATTAAGAGTGTTGTGCTTTAAAAGTTTCAATGTCGATAACTTTGAATTGATTCTTCAGAAGAGTGCTACCTGATCCACTATAGACGTTTGTGATGCGACAGGAAAGGAGCTAAAATGGTATGACCCTTATTCAAGGATTAGAGAAAGACGTAATAGTGTGTTGTTCATAAACCTAAACCTATATGACATGATTCAGTAAGTATAGAATGTTGCACGATTAACTCATTACAAAATATAAAGCTATAGGAGCATTGAAAATAATTCCATAGTTTCCAACCGGTTGAACTCTTTGTCACAATTTACCCTTTCATCGACATTGAGGCATACATGCACCACGACAAAAAGTGCAGTCCTTGATCAGACGCCGCCTTTTCAAGGCAGTGTCTTTAGAGTCAGTGACTTCACTTTTTGTCTCGATCCTATATCTGTGCTTTATTGCTATGAAATTTGTATTTATTTATCATATTTCCTTATTTTATCGAATGATTTAACAAAATTCGATTGCAGACGACAATTAGAAATTCGGCACCGAAAGGTTAATAAAATGCCCTTACGTGCTGCACGTTCGCAAGAATCTATGCACCAAGCTTATCTAATCACATAGATCTATATCACTTCTGACATATAATATTCAACAAAAGATCACAAACATGAGTAATAAATTTCATGACAATATCCCTTCCTTGTGGATTTTTTTTAAAACAAAGAGTGAGTGAATGAGTTGGGTTTAACGTCCGACCAACAGTATTTCAGTTATATGCAGACGGCACCCGCATGAGACAAGTTATAGTGCTGCCTCACTGGAAGAACTTTTACCGAAAATCAGTATTAAAAAAATGATTTTTTTAAAAAAAAAAAATTCGTGTAGTATATTGCTATATATAGTAATACATTGTATATTATACGAAAAAAAATGTTTTCATTTTTTTATATTGTCAAGTTATGAAGGTACATGTCTTTATAAGCAAAGGTGTCCGACGCATGCTTGGACTCATCCATGGACCCCCCCCCCCCCCCCCCCCCCCAAAAAAAAAAAAAAAAATAAAAAAAAAAATTGTGATCGAAGTATGTTCAACTGGCCTAAAACCATCTATTTGAACCTTAAACTACTCCGAAAAACGAGAAAAACACGACCCGGAAAAAAATTCCAATCGGGTCTATATATGTATTGAAAGGTACTTAACTACGACAGACCAGCGGCGGAAAATACAACAGTCATGTTTTTCAAAGTCTTACAGCAAAGCCAATTCAACACCGATTTCAATCAGTTTGGTCTTGATCCGTTCCAAATTCCATATGCTAAGCGGAACAATTAGTGCTTTCCTTAAATATTGCTCCGTCTTGTCGCTGCAAGACCGCAAATTTGAAAAAACGCTAGAGCGAAACGATGTGACTCCCGCCAGGAGGCATAGACGTATATAGGGGGATCTGTATTCGTTAATCTTTTCAACAAAAACGCGAATTATGGTTAAACACTATCTAAAAACATTAAACTCGCCGCAATTAAAACGGTGCTTACTATTTCCAGTCAGCTACGAGGCGCCAGTTTTCTTTCTCCAACTTTCCTTTTGAACGGATGCGACCATTTTGCTGTGACCCGGCTCATAAACTATTCGATATGCAAATTGACTACTACTTCCGGGCCACAGCGATTTGGCCACCTCCGTTCAAAACGAAAGTAGGAGAAAGAAAACTGGCGTCTCATAGCAGACTACAAATAGCCAGCACCGTTTTAACTGCGGTAAGTTGAATGTTTTTCGAATATGTTTCAGCATAATTCGCGTTTTGCTGAAAAGTTTAACGAATACAGATCCCCTTATATACTTCTATGCATCTTGGCGGGAGTCACATCGTTTCGCTCTAGCGTATTTTCAAATTCGCGGTCTTGCAGCGACAAGACAGGGCAATATTTAAGGAAAGCACTGACTGTGCCGCTTAGCAAATGGAATTTGGAACGGATCAAGACCAAACTTAATGATTAGATACCTTTCAATACATATATAGACCCGATAGGATTTTTTTTCCGGGTCGTGTTTTTCTTGTTTTTCGAAGTGGTTTAAGGTTCAAATAGATAGTTTTAGGCTAGTTTAACATACTTCGATCACAATCGATCGGCACCAGGAACTGCAGAACCGAAGGTCCCTTAATCGTAGACACAATTACATGACGTAACTCGCTCACACGGTCCTCCATGTTACCATCTCTTCAACATGGAATATTTTCAGGGTCATCTCATTTATCTATTCCCCTTCATAGAAGATCTAAAACAAATTGTACTATACTTAGTGGAATAAATCGTACACAAAAAATATTTATATCTAGTCAAAACAAAATGTTATATAGTGCCTGTGGCCGTGTACATGCTTAGCCCTTATGACTAGGTCACACATTCACGGATCACCTCGCCGGTTCCACTACGGATTAAATCCTATCACAGATGACACAGAAAATGCCAATTTCCGTAATGAGATACGGGTGCACACAACGGTGTGACAACGGGATTTGACGGTCCCACATTCACGGAGTTGACACTGGATTAGCTACGGATACGATCCGGCATCATTCGTGACAATCTGTACTGGTCCGTAGCTTTTCGTATTTTAGCCGTAGTCATACGTAGTGCAGACCCTGGTGGGATGGTTACCGGTCTTTAAAACATGTTTCAACTTGATGGAGGTTGTTAAAGGTCAGGCACCCCCCACCCGGCCCAAAAAAGGCATTACTATTATTATTTATTCCCACTTTCCCAACATTTCTAGTTTCACACCACTGGCACTTGATCGAAAAGGCTATAGTTTTGTAATATAATAGTTATATAATGTAGTGTATTAATGTACTAGTTGCTATAAATAAACTATAGTCTTTTTCAATCAAGTGTCAGTGGTTCACACATATTAGAATACATGCAATAGGTCCCAGTTAGCCAATGCTGCAAAACGACGCCTAAGTGCTGCAAAACGACGCCTAAGGACTGCAAAACGACGCCTTACCTGTATAAAAAAATAAACGTATCTTCCCAAATTTAATGCTGAAATTTTGAACAAATATCAATTAAATGAATTATAGAAATTTGAATAAAAGGATGATCATAATGATGTATATTTCATGATAAATCCGTGGGTATGTAATAAATGGTCAAGAAAGGTAAAAGTGTGTCTAGTGTAATATATATCATATACGATATACATATAGTTACCGTTGAACACGCACTAAATTAATTAAATAAATTGTTAACAAGCTTAGATCTCTAAACGTACGGTATGTGGGATTAGAATGATTGCAATGGTGTATGAGAGACTATTTTGAGACGACCCCTACTCGCTAAAATTCGCTCTCGATAAGTAGCAATGTCCAGTATGGAATCTTGATAAAACAGTGCATTCAAATACTCTTAACGTTGCATTCCTTCATGTTAACCCCTTTCCCTCATATTGACGTGTTTTCACGCATTTGCAAACAGAGTAAATCTAGACCAGACAGCTCCTATAGGAGTCGTCTGATCAGGGTCTGCTCTGTTTGTTTTTGACATGATATCGATCTGATTCTACAGTTTTAGAAAAAATGTCATTGAAAACAATGAAAAGTTAACCCTTCGCTCGCTATTCATGTCAATATTCGTACCTGTAAATATTGAAGACTCAGATGAGACAGCTCCTGCAGTAGCTGTCTCATCAGGGTCTGCACGATTTACAAATTGATTGTGCAACCAGTGAACCCCACATCAGTGATTGCGCAGCGAAATACTTGTACACAGTGCAGATATATGTAATTATACAACAGGACATGGGTAAAGAAGGAGAAATGTGTTTTAAAATTCAGCAAGCGAAGAGTTAACATTATAAAAGTTCATATAATTAATATTCATGCTGCTATTATTTCTTCCCTAAATATTGAACAGGGAAAGGGTTAACTCTTTCGCTGCCATTTATTGTCGTTTGCAAATTATGTGATCGGCTACAATCTTTGTTTGTTTATTTTCCTCTCCATTTCTTTCAATAAAACTTACTATAGTAACAAACAGTTTGGATCCTTAGGAGACGATGAATGTTTCGTTGTCCCATCTGGGTCCAAACTGTGTGCACAGGTAATCACATATGTGAAACTGACATTGGCAGCGAAAGAGTTAAACACAATGAAACAGTATCCCAGGTGAGACGCTAATTATATATTTATATAAGAACGAATACGGAGGCGCAAGAATGTATAATAAAACCTCTCTATAACGACCACTAAATTGTGTTAATTGGTTGGTATATTGGACAGGTGGCTGCTTAAAGCAAGGTGAAAGTAAAACAGAACGCTCCTATAGGAGTGTTGTTTTACTTTCACCTTGCGTTAAGCAGCCACCTGCCTATGACACAAAATACTTGATGTAATTTAGTGGTCGTTATAGAGAGGATTTACTGTATCTTTACGTTACCTCTATCCCGTCGGAAACAAAATAATGGTCACATGCTAGTTATAGTTAGATAAACAGACTTCCTCATATTAAACACCACCCATTCTGTTTTATTAACCTGTCAAATTATACGCTTGCTGAACACGCCATATATAGCTTCGGTTGATATCCATTGTTTCCGCTAATAAAAGGTTTCCTACTTGTCTTATTCAAGCACCCACCGTCTATCAACAACTCCGGAAATAGCTAGGTAAAACTACTAAGTGAAGCGAAGAAAATGATAAATTTGACCAACACCATGTAAGACAATCCTTTGTTATTTAAACTCTCATTATCTTAACCATCATAGATAAAGCACAACCGGGTCTATGAATCTTTGATTACTTCACTCAAAGTTTAAACTCTTGCATAAGTTGGCAATATCAGAATATTTAACCTGTAAAAGGCTTTCCTAGTAGCGAGGAAAAGTCAACGCCACTTGATATGTGGGTCTTATTCAAGGAAACTTGTATTTGTATATTCATGAATTAACTGCCGAATCGAAGCATATGATGGTTTTGTTTTATGTACCAAAAATTGTATCTTTCCATACATTGTGTGAGAAGATATTACAAAATTCATATGTTGGATTGTGTACGGCGAATAGTTGTTACGGTGTACGGCGAATAGCGTTTCTGGTGATTTTTAGTATACGGCGAATAGCTTCAACAGTTATCGAAAGAAAATGCTTTAAATAAGGATGGTATCTTAATCGACAGTGTCGAACAAGGACCCGTGAGTTAAATTACATTAATAGGCCACTTAACAATTTAAGAACATTGCTTTAGAGTTGGTCAATGTGCTCATTCAAGTTAAATGTTCTATTCTTAAGTGCATTACTTATGGTTTTCATGAGTACGTTTCCTGCTTAATGACAGCCATCCGAAAGCAAATACATCAGAGAAATGAATCTGGTCCCATTATGTTTGCAACGGCTCAGATGTGTGTTTCTATACAGAAAAGGCATGATATTTGTTTCTGGCAAAGAATATAGTAGAAACTGTCTTAACCGACCATCAAAAAGGTCCAATTATGGGTCTGTAAGGCAGGTGGTAGCGTAATACAGGCTACAATTAATACAGAAAGTTCCTATGAGCTTTCTGCACTACTTTTTCCTTGTTTTAAGTAACCACCTGCTTTTAAGACTCATATGTTCTATATATGTATGTATATACAGTTACTTTTCATCGTATTAACCCCTTTCTACTAAAGAAATTTAATTAGAATTATTTAACCCTTTACCTGTTCAATATTTATGCAAGAATAATGTCTGATTGAGGACTGATTGATAAGTCGAGAGCTTTGTATTGAAGGAGTTAAGCAGGGATGTCCTTTTTCTGCCCTACTATTCTCTGACTATTTAAGGCTATGTGCCCGAAGACTGATGTCATGTGGTCAGTTTATGCCAAAGAGGTAGCACTCTCAAATCAACAAGGTACTTGATTAGTGTGTGCATGAGTGTGTGTGCGAGATTGTGTGCGTGTGTGTGTTTGTGTGCGAGTGTTTGTGTGTGTGTGTGTGTGTGGTGTGTGTGTGTGGGGGGGGGGGGGGGGTATTAAAATATTGATTTTTTTTTCAAATCATTGTTTACACGGGATTCTCTCATGGCAATTAATATAGCAAAATTTCTTGTTTAGACCAAACATCAGTCTTTTCAAATACAAAGTGATTAATAAACTAATTCTTCATTCATACATATATCTTGTGGTCCGAATTTCGTGAATGCTCGGTTGCATACAACAGTAATTAAAACTAAAATGTTCAGACCTAGAAATTCACTTACACATCTTTAAGGAGCGTAGCTGAATCCAAATATAGTTTAAACACCGTGGCTATAGGGGCCCGGGAGCTTGCTCCCCGGGAAAATTTAGAATTGAGTGGTTTCAAAAAGTGACTTTTACAGAGGCGTCAATTGGAGGAGTGGGTTAAATCTTACATGACAAGACAGAACGTTTATCAAAGTATATCCCTACTTGGCCTTCGAGTGTTGTTCCATTTTGGCCATACTAGTTAATGTTTTCACCTATCATTGATGTTACACACGTGCTTAAATGCGTGTCGCTAGCTACGCCCCTGCCATTAGAAGTTGGCTTGTAGTCTTCGCGGCTGACTTTGAAATGTTTGATCCACTATAAGCGCACTTTTTCACTGCGAGAAATGGTGTGCAGTTTGTAAGGCTCCCAATACGGGCAGTTTTTATGCAGATTTTTCTCCTAACCGTTGCACCATTTATAAAGTTTATTTTGATTGTTATTGCAATAAAAAGCAGCATATCACTTCCCTGAACTACTTTCGTATGGCATTATATTATATAAGTTAATATTCTATACTAATTCCTAAAATATCGGTCATAAAACAAATCCATACAATCTACAAATCTTTATTTTTCAGCACAACTTAACAGTACCATAATGACGGAGAGTATTCTTGAGCATTTAATTCTGTAATCATTGTTATGTGCAGATCCGTCAAAACCGAAAGTAGCGCAATAGTAGATATGGATACTCTGCCATTTGTATTTTTTTAAAAGTTTCCTCATTTGCTACTGCACAACCTACATTTTAATTCTAGATCAATGGCATTTTCATGATAGACACGAGGTGTCAGTTTATTTTCTTCGCACTAACCTTAGGGAACGATTATAAGTAAATTTTAGCCATAAAATGCCGCACACCACGCAAGCTATTTGCCGAGCAGTCTTCATAACAGTAAAATATTACTATTCGCCGTACACATAGGAAGCTATTTGCCGTACAATATTCATACCGCATTTATCTATTCGCCGTACACACACCTTGTTTTTCTTTTATCAAATTCAAAGCCAATTTTGATCGTATTCTGTAATTATCGCTGGCATAAGTGTGCATTGGCTGTGTGATGACCAGGAATGTGTGAAATCGTGTGGCAGGGGATTAGAAAAGCGATTGCGAACACGTTTTTGACCTCTTCGCTGCTATCTCGGTTGTACTAATCCGAGAATAATGCACCCAAAATGATTTACATACGTGAATTTGAATTGATCAGAAACCATGTAATCATTGGTTGATCTATCTACCAGTAATATCAAACATTGCAATGCTAGAATATGTCATAATCTATATAAATATATCGAATTACTAATTCACAGTCAATGAACTTTCGCTTCACTTAGTAGTTTTACCTAGCTATTTCCGGAGTTGTTGATAGACGGTGGTACCTGTATATTTATTGTAAATCTCGTGAAAAACGTTTGAAACACAGGTTTACCCAAGCTAAATATATCCTTTCAGTGACGTAGGAATAATAAAATTTGACAGGTTAATAAAACAGGACAATACACACCAATAAAGTGATTTATGTATGTACACAACGCGATCCCCTACATAACTTCTGTATAACCTCGAGGGTAAGTAAATAGAATAACTGTATCCTAATCTGATAGCTCTAGCACCTTTTCAAACAAAGAAGATCAAGATCAGGCGACTCGATCCCGCTTATGGATTTATAAAGGTCCGATTCTACACATTCTGCCATGACTAAATATCCTTGTGTACTAAAACTACTTTAGTTTATAGTTTAAACCATATGTAATACTTTGAAAGGGGTCGAGTCACAATGCCTGATGCACCTTTATATTTATAATCAAGATCGAGAGACAGAAACAGAGACACGGAGAGAGAACGAGAGAGAGAGAGAGAGAGAGAGAGAGAGCGAGAGACAGTCAGACAGACAGACATACAGAGAGAAAGGGAGGGATGGAGGGAGTTAGAGAGAGAGTAAGGAAGAGAAGGGGGATAGAGAGGGGAGAGAGAGGGATGGAGTGTGTGAGAGAGAGATCGAGGGGGCAAAAGCAGACAAGGGATGGAGTGAGAGAGAGAGGTGGGGCAAAAGCAGACAGAGAAAGATACACACACATACGGGCACAGACAGATAAACAGACAGACACGCACAGACAAATATATATACGTGTAGACATAGACACACACGCACACTAACGCACACACAAAAACATCACACTCACGCACGTACTCACTCACGCACGCATGATATCACGAAAAATAATATACAGTAGAACCGGTCTTAGGGGCCATTCATTTATGGGACACAGGAGTCTAAAAATGCAGATGGATGCTTGCAGGGCAAAAGTAATGAAAAAGCTCCTATAGGAACCTTGTGCATTACTTATATTATGTTCTGCATTAAGCTACCGCCTGTCTGACATATCTATAGTTAGACCTCTTTTTGAATGCCACTTAAGACAGGTTATACTGCATACTGTACAATAGTGTAAAACAGCGACATTCTTCCATGGTAAATAGAAAGTGGAAGTGAAAGCATTTAGCTTATTAGTAATTATCCCATTCCCTGATATTAGCGACTTTTGATGACTCTGTAAATGTCACTTTGTGAAACCATTGCGATGAATAGAGCATTTGCTCTTATATGTAACACAGTGTTTAGTGAATGAATGATCACTTAAGACAGGTACTCCTAACTACAATAGATCTAATTCGAAAGTTCATAATAGCAAAATTTAGACCCTTTTAGGCAGGATGATCAAGCGGTTGCTAAATGCAGGATGGACGTCAAGCAGTCATGCTGCTCCTAGAGGAGTTTTTGCATGACATGACATTCACCTTGCATTAACCCATTCCCTCATAGACTATTTTTAGATACAACCTCTTTGAATAAATCTACCGAAAAGGAGCATTATTTGGTGAAAAGGAAAATATTAGAATTTTGTAGTTTGAAACCATTGTGATAAATAGGGCATTTGCTCCTATAGGAGCAAATGCTTTATTAATCACAATGGTTTCGCAAAGTGACTTTTACAGAGTCGTCAAAAGTCGTCAATATGAGGGAATAGGTTAAGCTGCATTCTATTGATGGCACGTACCGGTATATATGTGCTCGTATAACCGGTGGTTTACATGTTAGCAAATAATAATGTCTATGGTGAGACATTGGTACATGTTCTATTTTAAGCTAGACGTTTAGCACTTTGAATTCTGATTTTTTCAAAATGGACTACTCGAATATCGTTGCTCGGAAGAGTTCATTCACCTTGAAAAGTTTCAATGTAGTTTCTATAGGAATTTGTTTCACAAACAATGACAATCAGACAGTTCCTGAAATAGGGTCTACACTGTTTTCAAATTCTAGTTAAAAAGTACTGATTGTTCCAATACATTTCAAGTTTAGATCTACTAGCCAAACAAAACGTTTGTAAACACATTTATCAAATGCGTTAATGTGTTATACTCGTATAAAGCGCGTTACAAGACTTAGTGTATTGCTGCATACATGTCTAACTCTCACAACGCTAGGCTTTCAAATCGTCTATTTCAAAATTCAAACAGGTCAAGCTTATGGTGATTATTGAGGGATTTTGTAATATGACAAAACGTGCAGACCCTGATGAGAGGGGTTAATTAACCCAACTATTCGGACATACAATCTCCTCTCTCCCCATGGCTTTGTAATGCTGAATGACTCAATGTGACACCAGTTAATAGTATTGGTAAATTAGACTGACATTCTAGCAAATAGTGCAGACCCTGATCAAACTACTCCTTCAGCAACCTCAAGCGTAGTTATCTCCCCTAATCGCTACGCTGAAGAGATGGCCACATGAAGTGACGAGGGAGATCTCCGTGAGGAGTTTACTCCTTCAGGGGCCGTTTGATCTGGGTCTATATTTGAACCATGTTTGTCTGTTCGAGTTCTTAGGGAAATAAGGGTGCATGCACAGTAAAACCATCTAAACCGGAATTCTAGTAGAGAAGAATGTAGATACATTTAGGCAGGTGGCTGTCAATGCAAAGTGAAAGTCATGCAGAAAGCTCCCGGAGGAGCATTTAGCTGTCACCTGTCTCCAAGAGCGATATTTATACCAACGTAAGCGTCCAGTTTAGACAGATTTTTTCTCTATAGTGAGTAGATATAACACGGCGAAACCAAGTTTCGCATATGAATGTTTATATGTGTAAAATAACAAGCCGTCTATGTCAAAATAGACGCTTGATCTAAAATAACACCTGTCTAAAATATAGGCTAGAATACAGGAGAAATTATACCCTCCTCCAATTTTACACAAACATAAGTTTGTTTTCCTTTTTTCATTTTCAATCGATTGAGTTAAACTGACTCGCATAAAACCTAACAGTGTTAGAAGCGCGAAACAGAAAAAAAACGTCATAAAAAACGTTATTAGACGTAACAGAATAAGTACCTAACATCGTGCGCAACGTCACTTGTACCCAGTGTCCATTTGAAAAGGCATAGGAAAACAGTGTAGACCCAGACCAAAGGGTCCTTGAAGGAGCCATCTGATCAGGATCCGTACTGTTTGCTGTACCCATCAATGTCAATCAATGGTTTATTCCACCCGGCACATGTTTTGTTTGCTGTGTCCCCTCTACGTGAAAAATGGATGGGTCCCAAAGTAAGAACTGGACGGGTTTTCTTTAAATAATTTTGGAATACAGTAAAACTTCGATTATTCGAACACGAAAATGCATATTATTATCGATCTTTAAGACAGGTGGCAGCTTAATGCATGGTGAAAGTCATGCAGAAAGCTCCTAGAGGAGCTTTCTGTATGACTTTCACCATGCATTAAGCAGCCACCTGCCTAAAAGGGTCTAAATTCTTCTATACAGAATTTTCGAATAATCGAGATTTTGCTGTATATCCTAGTGTCCCTTAATCCTTTATTTCAGGACTATATATCGAGGGCTTGGTGCAAAACTATTCTAACTCCTTCACTTTGTGAAGGAGTTAGAATAGTTTTGCACAAATCCCTCGATATGCACGTGTCCATAACATCATGAATATACATTGACTGATACAGTAAAACCTCTCTATAACGGCCACTAAATTACAGTAAAACCTCTCTATAACGACCACTAAATTACAGTAAAACCTCTATATAACGGCCACAAAACACACCAAGAAGTTTGTGTTAAAGGCAGGTCGCTGCTTAAAGCAAGGTGAAAGTAAAACAGAACGCTCCTACAGGAGCGTTCTGTTTTACTTTCACCTTGCTTTAAGCGGCCACTTGCCCTAAATACCAACTAATTAACACAATTTAGTGGTCGTTATAGAGAGGTTTTACTGTATTGGTATATAAACAAGTGAACTTTTAGCCATACCAGAAACTTATGAATCCTCAGTTCCATAACCAAACAGAACACACTAATAAATTAGACTGCTCCTACAGTAGCCGTCTGATCTGGATCTACTCTCCAAACTGCGTATTTCAGTGAAGTAAATATTTAACCCTTACAGTGCTGGACACGAGTCACTAATGTCATTTGCAAACAGTGTAGACCCAGATAGGGGGCCCTCTCATCAGGGTATGCACTGTTTGCCATGTTACACTTTTCTTTAGAAAATCCCCAAATATTCACCATAACCTTGTCCTGTTTGAAATTTAGAGTAGTCCATTTGAACATTCCGTGGAGTAAGGGTTAATAGGCTAAATAGGGTTAATAAGGGTTAATAGGTTAAATGTTCGTTGCATCATGAATATTCCTTGCATGTTCATATTGGTAAATAAACATGGGGACTTTTGTCCATACCAGAAACTTCAGAATCAGTTGTATACAGTGGCATAAACAAACAGAATAGACTGATTAGAAGGCTCCTACATGAGCTGTCTGATCTGGATCTGCTCTGTTTGGAAATACACCAAACTGCGCTTCTTTGTGAAGCAAATGGTTAACCTTTACAGTGCAAGACACGGGTCACTAATGTCCCTTGCAAACAGTGTAGACCCAGATGAGAGGGCTCCTAGAGGAGCCCTCTCATCAGGGTTTGCACTGTCATGTTACGGTTTTCTTTAGAAATTTCACTTTAATAAGCATTTAAGCATATAGTGTAGACATGTGGGATCTGTACGTTTTACTTCATGGATTATTTTACAAGGGTCACCTTGAAAAGTAAATGCTTGCAAGAACATTCCTATAACTGAAACTGAAACTTGGATTAATTTAAAAAGTGCAATTAAATATCGATTTCTTCATACTCCTGACTCAACATGCACAGAATGCATGTCAAAGTTGGAGGTCTATATATCACAAAACACTGTCACATGCACAGTTAAATCTCAAGATCAAATATTCAAGACTGTTCGACGTACCATGGCTTACTTTGTGCATGTTGATCAATGTTTAATAATAAAAAATCTATGTGTCCTTTGATGTTTTGTCTTTCGTCTTTTTTGCAACATAATACCAGGCTAGTGTCGAACAATGTACAATTTACAATATGGCTGGTGAGGCGTTGGAAAACAGTTTGGCCGAGATTTAATGAGGTCAGACGTTTTCCGAAACCGATTCAGATAAGTTTGAGGGTGGGCGTTTCTTCAATTTCTTTATAAAAGTATAAACCAGTGTCAAACAGTTAGGAGATTCGCATCTGCAAATTGTTTACGCCAGATACCACAGACTTATCTTCACGACAGTGAAGCGTTAAACATGTTAACCCTTCGCTTGCTGAATTTTAAAATACATGTCTCCTTCTTTACCCATGTCCTGTATATTGACGTGAATAGCAAGCGAAGTATTAAACATGTTAAAGCTTGCTGTGGGATATGTCCTCCACAATGTTTTCCCTATTTCATTTAACACTTTCTTTCATATTTATATAAACGCGTTTTAACGTACTTGCAAGCTGTCTCATCAGGGTATGCACTATTTACAAGTTGATTGCGCAACCAGTGTACTCCACAGCAGTGATTGCACAGCGAAATACTTGTACACAGTGAAGATATATGTAATTATACCACAGGGCATGGGTAAAGAAGGACAAATGTATTTTAAAATTCAGCAAGAGAAGGGTTAATATTCATGATGTCAGTATTCCTTACATGAATATTCATGGAGGAAAGAGTTGTTTCGGTTTTGTCAGGATTCACACTTTCGGTTTGCAAAGGCGTAGAAAGGCGTATTTTAAGAGTAGAGGGTCACGACGGAGAAGTGGCTACCTGATCGGATTCGCAAACAGCTTAGATCCATTTGAGATATTGAGTAACCTGGGTCCCTGCTTATAAAGCTTTTAGTTGAGTCTGAGATCGTTCTCAAGTTTTTGATTGGTCAGATTTGAGCCTTTGGCTCAAATCTGACCAATCAAAAGCTTGAGAACTCAAATCTGACCAATCAAAAGCCTGTGAACGAAACTCAGACTCAACTAAAAGCTTTATAAGCATGGACCCAGGCGTCTCATCAGGGTCTAGTCTGTTTGACATACGGTCAATAATTTGATCGAATTGAAAAAAATCTAATTAATATTCATGACGTCATTATTTCTTATATGGATACTTATGGAGTAAATGGTTAACCCTTTAGCCGGACAGGGACTGCCTGATCTGAGTCTTATCTAAAACGCATATAATATACATGTGTATGGAGTAAAGGGTTATTGACAGTTAATGATCGAGTGTATTTCGTGCATTTATTTGATTGATAACAGGTTTATGTGCAAATAGAGGCATGAAGGTACAAATGATATTACATAAAGGAAGTATTGTTGGCGTATACTCCCAATTCATAGAAACCACTGCGACGGCCTTCAATATTTAACGCTTTCAATCGGAGAAATGTAAGCACTATCATTCGCAAACAGTGTAGACCCAGATCAGAGGGATCCTAGAGGAATCATCTGTTCAGGGTCTGTGCTACTTGCCATTCAAACTCATCTAGCTACAAGTTTAAGTCTTTCATATCGGCTGAACTCTATAGTTTAACTCTGGTGTACTATTCCACTCTGAAAAATCAGGATTGAAAGGGTTTACCCTTTACTTGCTATTCACGTCAATATACCTACCTGTAAATAGTGAAGATTCAGATGGGACAGCTCCTCCAGGAGCTGTTTCGTCTGGGTCTGCACTATTTACAAAATGATTGTGCAACCAGTGCACTCCACAGCAGTGATTGCACAGCGAAAAACGTGTACACAGCGAAGATATATTTAATTATACAACAGGGCATGGATAAAGAAGGAGAAATGCATTTTTAAAATTCAGCAAGAGAAGGGTTAACTTGTCGTATACTTTGTTATTGAAACAGAATGTCAAAATGGCTACGGGAGGACAGAGTCTAAAACAGACACAAATAAAGGCATCTGACGGAGTGGTTGAATTTCCATGTTCTTACTGTGAGCCTAGTCAAAATGTGGAGGCAGAAAAGTTCTGTACAGTGTGTGGTGAATATTTATGTTCAAAGTGTCTGGAGCATCACAGGAGTTTCTCAAAAAGAACGCCACATGAACTCAAAGATAAAGCTGACTTTCACACGCTTGAACTTGTGACGAAGTGTGCAACCCATACTCGGAAAACCATTTATCTGTTCTGTTCGAACCATGATGAGGTGTGTTGTACAGGCTGTCTGGATGACAACAAACATGCGTAAGTTGACTGAAATCAGATGGTCATATTATTTCAATTCGACATATTAGATATGGTGTCCTATAATTATGTGTATACCAATATGGTTTGTATGAATATTAATACATTTTAATATCCCTACATAGTCTGCATTACACAACCAATTAAGAATCAGTACTAAATTAACGTTTTGATTTCTTATCATGCGATAGTATCAGTACTCGTAAACGTACACCAAGCATAAAGTCTGAAACAGAAACTATCCAGCATAAACAGAGCTACAGATAAAAGTGCGTATTCGAGAACTAAATCGTACTTTCTCCAACAAACCCTATGTTGTGATCACTCTTTAGAATAGTGTACATGGCGTCTGGCGGGGGAAGAGTAGCTCCGACATAGGATATGGTGGAGAAATGAAGGAGTTATTCTTGAAAATGTTTTAATTCGCGCATTTTATATGACCCTCTGATTAAGTCTGAAACAGAAACAGAAACTACCCAGAACAGAAACGAGTCAGAACAAGCAATAAATTGCTGACCAACATGTTGCTGGCATTGTCTATTTGCTAAAGAATATCCGAACTTTTCAACCAAACTATTCTCTCTCTCCTTTTCATCCCTTCTTTATTAATATTTTTTGAAGTATTCATATATTTAATGCCATAATGATATTTATCTGTGACTGTTATTATTGATATGTCTAGAGCATTGGTATCTATATTGAATTTCCCGATCAGATCGGCGACCAAAATACAGTAAAACCCCTCTAATGCGACCAGCAAAAAGAGGCATAATTCACGATGGCACAGGCAGATGGTAGCTTAATGCAGGACGAAAGTTATGCAGAAAGCTCCTATACGAGCTTTCTGCATAACGTTCGTCCTGCATTAAGCAACCACCTGCTTATGAAGACAGCCATGTTTGTTCATTAAGTGGTCGCATTTGAGGGTTTTTACTGTAGTTGGTATTTATAAACTGTTTCACATAATTACCTGAAATTTCAAGATACAATTATGTTTGTAACTTGGAACCAGAGCTGATAGTTGTAAATCGCAACAGACTAGTAAAGTATTGCAATTAATTCATGTAAACAATCAAACAGATATCCCAAATTATTTTACCCTTTCAACACCAATGTCGCAAAAATGCACCGCGACAAATAGTGAAGTCCCAGGCATATGATCAGTGACTTCACCTTTTATCTCAAACTCTATGACTGTGCTTTATTCCTTTGAAGTTTCCATTCATTTATCTCATTTCCCTTTTTACCGAATGATTAAACAAAAGTGGATTGCATACGACAATTAGAAATTTGACGCCAAAAGTGTTAACCCTTTTACTCTATAAACACACCTTATTACCCCTTTGCAAGCATCCGTAGACCCAGATGAGACTCCTCCGGTGGGAGCCCTCTGGTCAGGGTCTGTTCTGTTTGCTTATTGTGCCACCTGCCGAGAGGCTTGTGAAAAATTGAGACATGGCCCTCAAGGAAATATAGTGGCATATACAATGATAATCTTATTACATGTACTATTAACTAATTGAACATTGCCATTCAGGAACTCAACCTGTTACATATGTGATTCTAATGTCAACCCCCTTGTCGGACACTCACATTTGTAACATATTTTACCTGTTGCTAATGCGATCACATTCGTAAATTATATCTTACAAATGTGATCCGTTACGAATATGGTCTAACATTGCTATATGTATCTGTATGCAAAATGTATCTCTTTGCTAAAGGTGTCTGCATCATTTATCACATGTATCTGTTTGCTATGTGTATTTGCTGGCTATATGTATCTGTTTGCTATGTATATTTGTTGGCTATATGTATCTGTTTGCTATATGTATTTGTTGGCTATATGTATCTGATTGCTATGTGTATTTGTTGGCTATATGTATCTGTTTGCTATGTGTATTTGTTGGCTATATGTATCTGTTTGCTATATGTATTTGTTGGCTATATGTATCTGTTTGCTATATGTATTTGTTGGCTATATGTATCTGTTTGCTATATATATATATGTTGGCTATATGTATCTGTTTGCTATGTGTATTTGTTGGCTATATGTATTTGTTGGCTATATGTATTTGTTGGCTATTGATAACTGTTCGCTACAGGTATCTGGATTTTAACCCTTTCCCTCATATAAACGTGTTTTCACGCATTTACAAACAGAGTAGACCCAGATCAGACGGCTCCTATTGGAGCCGTCTGATCAGGGTCTGCACAGTTTGCTTATGGAATTTGATAGATCTGTGTCTTTACTTTCTAAAATAGCTACAATGTACCACCTTCCAGATTTGATTTTAAGTGTTTTGTTCATGAATATTCAATGGGTATTCAAATTTGGAATAAACATAGAACAGGGAAATGGTTAAAGGTACTGTTCGTAATATAAACATAACATAATCCCGTTGAGTTTGTAACATATGGAGTATTTCTTTTTCTGTCCATACCTTATTGTCGGCCGATCACAGTCGTGCCATTATTGTTGGCTTTAATAAATGATAATGGGTATATGGGTGACTACTCATGAGTTTTTAACCCTTTCTATTCAGGTTATACCTTTCCTTCGTATTTGCAAACAGAGTAGAACCAGATCAAGGACTGCTCTGTCTGTTAATGGAATTTGACAGACAGTCTTTACTTTCCAAAATGGCAACAATGTTTACCTTTCATATAACATTACAATTATTTTGTCCATGACTATTCAGTAGGTTTTGAAATTTGGAATAAACATAGCACAGGGAAAGGATTATTCGAAACTGGTTATCTCCTACTGTATTGCATTGACTACGGGAATCAGTCAGCCATTCGCTTATAATATTCAATCACTGTATTCTTTACTCAGATTTAACTTCTGAAATACAGTAAATGCGTCAAATCGTTAAGATTTTGATAAAACTCAAATTTCATTTATGGTCGATATCTCGTCTTGATCCAAGCTGTGCAAAGAGGTTTAACTTACTTCCCTGTATGACACTGTAACGTTACGGGTATATCTGAAATGTGCTTGTTAATCATACCGTATACGATAAGATTACTGAAGAGGTAATACACTGGGAGTAGACATGATCAGTCTAGAGCGATACATATTTTTAGCATATAGTCCTGTTGTCATAACAAATTGCGCTCACTTAAACTTGATCGCATGAATCATACAGCAGTGTGGGTAAATCAAAAGTATTAATTAACCCCTTCCCTCAATGGAATCCCTATAGAGTAGATACAGATCGGACGACTCCTATAGCAGCCGTCTGATAAAGGTCTGCTCTGTCTGCTAATGTATAAAATACAGTAAAAACTCTCTATAACGGCCACTAAATTACATCAAGTATTTTGTGTTAAAGGTAGGTGGCTGCTTAAAGCAAGGTGAGAGTAAAACAGAACGTTCCTACAGGAGCGTTCTGTTTTACTTTCACCTTGCTTTAAGCAGCCACCTGCTCTAAATACCAACTAATTAACACACTTTAGTGGCCGTTATAGAGAGGTTTTACTGTATATCTGATTGAACAGTTTCTGCCTGAGCCAACTAGAACTACCACTAAAGGTGATGAATACCCCCACTAGCACAGTTGACACAGAAATAGGGGAAATAGAAATAAATCACTACAATATCTGCTACAGTTTAGAAAAAAAAAACTCCGGAAAGCCTGAAATTTCCTAAAAAAAATTAAGCCGAAATGCTGTAATTCCATTAAAAATCAATGTAGTGTAACACAATTCAAACTTGATCTGTAACTTATTAGTATAAAGCTACAAAATATCACATCAATATCTGCAAGGGAAACTACGGAAAACCTGAATTTCCGCAAAATTTTTAAGTAAAATCATTGTATTTCCGTGAAAAATCAATGAAGCGTAACGAAATTCAAACTTCATCTGTAACTCATTATAATAGCACACATACTTAATATTACTTCAATATATGTAAAGGTTTAGAAAAACAACTACGGAAAACCTGAATTTCCGCAAAATTTCTAAGTAAAATCACTGTATTTCCGCGAAAAATCAATGAAGCGTAACGAAATTCAAACTTGATCTGTAACTCATTCTAATAAAGCCACATACCAAATATCACTTCAATTTCTGTAAAGGTTTAGAAAAGAAACCTCCGGAAAACCTGAATTTCCTAAAAAAAATCTAAGTAAAAACACATTATTTCCGTGAAAAATCAATGAAGCGTAACGAAATTCAAACTTGATCTGTAACTCATTATAATAAAGCCACATACCAAATATCACTTCAATATCTGTAAAGGTTTAGAAAAAACCGGAAAACTGAAAAATAACGAAGGGCAATAACTCCAAAAATACTGAAGACAGGGTTACAAACCTTGTGCACAGCACTTTCGTTCAATATGATCTATCTATATATGAAGTTTGAAGTCAATAGCTTTTATATATAAAAATACTTTGGAAGTATATGGGTTTCTACATGTGCTTAGTAACACTATGAGATGATAACATGACATTACGCAGACTTTTCACACGAACTGATGTATTTCAGTTTGAATGTGTTTTAGTAACTGTGATTTACAAAGTACATTTAATGTACAACTTCATGGAATAGGGAAAAGCTGAAAGTGCATTGTCCCCCCCCCCCCCCCTCCACAAACACACACAGAGCAGAACACCACACACGTACACAAATGCATACATGCTCACATGCACATACGAACACAAGCACGCACGCACACATGCATGACATCATTGTTTCTTACATACATTTTTCATGAAGTAAAGGCTTGAATACCCATACTCAGACTGATTGCACGGGTGGTCATCATGTTGACAGGTTTTATCACATCATAATTGTGTCCCTTTCAAAGGGACATCTACACACTTTACAGTCGACACTTAATATGTTATATATAGAAAGAAGAAGTATACACAGTAATAGCATACTTTCATCAAAATAGTCATGACTGTCTATTTCTTTCTGTTCTTTTGTCAGGCATACATTTCAAAAGGGTTGGTTAGTTATATTTTTACACCATGGGTTCACCTTTTAACGCTCTTGCAAACAGAATATCTAGAACAAGAGATGACATCTGTAAGACCCGTCTGAACAAAGCATGCTCTGTTTGCTTATGTTATTTATTATACAGCTCTGACTTTACAGTTTTTACTGAGACTAAAACATGATTTGTTCACATGCAATTACAAGCGAGGTTTCACGCAAGCCTAAAATGGCTGCGTAAACATGTTTAAGCACGGTATGAGATAAAACAGAGAGCAACGTTATTATTTAGTTATTTTGATTATGCAAGGAAAATACAAAGTTCTAACCAAAGACAATCAGCTGACTTCTGAAATATAAGCAAAATTTCCTCCAAACAGGTATGAGTTTTGTTCTAGCTGCTTTTGCTTTGGTTTTTAGCATTTTATAACAACCTCTGCAAACAGCCTGGATCCAAATGAGACGCCGAGTAACTTGGCATCTCATCAGGGCTCAAACTGTTTGTCACTCTGACATTTATTTTTGAATAGATATGGAAGGGGAAAATGCATCTGACGACCATATGTGCAGACATTAACCCCTTCAGTGCCATGGAGATTGGTTTGTAATATCATATGCAAAACAGTTTGGATCCAGAGAAGACGCCGCGTGACTCGGTGTCCCATCAGGATCCAAACTGTTTGACACCCTGTTTATCGTTTTATACAGAAATTGAACAAACGTCCATTCTAAAACTTGAAGCAGACGAAAATATGTCTAGCAGACGACAATTCTGGCACTGAAAAGGTTAATTGCTCAGATTGCAGACATAATGCTGGACAGCAAATGACCCGCAGGCGACCTACATAATGTTAACAACACATCAGACATCGACATTAAGCAGTGGTCACAACCCGCCGTACGTGCAAGTGCGTGTTGTCTACGTGAAACAAACGTGGGGAAATTTGGGGGATCCGTACGTGGTGAGTACCGCGTCCGTACGGATTTAGGAGCACAAAAACACACCGTAGTACTTTTAGTACATGCAAAACTTTCGCTGCGTTCGGGCTGCGATAGGGCTACGGATTCACCAACGTACGGGTGATGCACAGGCCTTCTACAACCAACGTGCGCACAAAGCACTGACTCCGTGGGCGTTTTAATCTTTTTTCCCACAGCCACTTGCTCTACAGACGGCGCACTTAGCACGTGCGTGTTGCGCACGTGATAAGTGCGTGGTCTGTGCTCACTCGGCTTTTCCCCAGTTCTACTGTCAAATGATCTGACAAAACTCACGTTGACCGTACGTGACCAACACGTGTAAGTACGGCCTCCGTACGATAATGCGGCAATCGTACGGAGATCGTACGTTATGAGCACGTTGTTAGCACTTTCAACTCACTTATCACGTGTGCAACGTACGATGCACGCAACCGACCAGGACGAGGCTGGCGTACGTGCCACGTACGTTCACCTTGCGCAACCGTGCGTGTGACGTGCGTTCCTCCATGCATTTGCTACTTCTTCCCCACGTTTTCAGAAAAACGTTGCAGCCGTGGCCTCCCCAAAAACATACGTGCTAAAAACACGCACGGTGGGTTGTGACCAAGCCTTTAGTGAGGCTAAGTGAGCACAGTGAAAAATATTGCAGCTGCATTTTTCTAGAGTGTAAATCTGGAGTGTAGTCTGCAGTAAATCATAACCATTTTAAATTTCCGTTAAAACATATGTGCCATCGCTGGGGTAAAATATATTACAATGCAGTAAATAAATGGAATAAAATTAAATACTAGTTGAAATTTTCTATCACACATTGAAATAAAAACTAATCACACAGTAAATCATTGGGACTTTCAACTCCCATCACAGAAAGGCCAGTAATAACATAAATATTCATGGAGTAAATAGTTATATATATGTAACGTTATTTGCATCTAAGGTCTGTGGGTAGCTTGAAGGCTATCAGACACCTGGCAACATGTGAACTCTTTCGCGAAATATTCATACCCGGTGTGAAGCATTGATACACAGTTACAATATAACATTTTCCCGAATATAAACATTTTTGTCACATTTAAGAGCTGTCTGGTCAGATTCTGCTCTGTTTGCAAAGGTTTAAGAACGCGTCTCTTTGTTACCCAACTCCCCGTCCCCGACTAAGATTGCCAATTGTGAAGCTTTTATAAACATTGCAAATGTCTTAAACCTTAGACTGCAGTAGAAAAATCTGCCATATTTCTCTGATCTTCTTCAAAATTGAACGTAACGCGTCTAACGTAACCTACGACTCCTGCAAGAGATATAAAAGCTATATATAATATATGCAGGGAGACGTTTTACGGCCACAACATGGCGCTTGCAACACTATTGCTGCAAGTAACAATAGAACGTGATTTTCGTCACTTATTATTATTCTTGATAAAACAGTGCACACATTCGCTGCCAGATATAGAGGTTCTGTTGCGAGTTGTCTTTTAAGATCACATGTTCCTAAACGAGCCTTAGAAAATGTCATTAAACGAGCCTTGGCGAGTTTAGTAACATTTTCTTGGTGAGTTTAGGAACATGTGATCTTAAAAGGCAACGAGCATCAGATTATTTTTCTCACATATCAAAAAAGTGCACTTTCGCCGTTTAAATGACATGTAAACATCGGTTTCTATGGTTTGACGTCATATATATGACGTATGACGTCATATATGTTCTAAAGTGATCTTACACGTGTTACAGATAAGGAAATCTTAACCCGTTGTTCTAACTCGGAGATAATGGAAGGAATGTGAGAAATTGTCGTCTGCAACTTTTGTGGTCTGCTACAATTTTCGTTTGTTTACCAAAAATATTAACACATTAACAATCAGTTTTAACTATGAGACGTCGACTTTTTCGTCGTCTCATCTGGGTCCAAGCTGTTTACAAATACGAGTCAGGTCGCCCTTAACAGGTTTAGGATTAATTTTGCCTTCTCTTTTTTCAGAGCGTGCACTAAACTCGAGTATTTGCCAAAGGCTGCAAAAGATGCATCAAAGAGTAAGGGACTGACTGAGTTCAAACAGTCTATGGACAGTTTCTACGAAGACCTTGAACAGATTAGGTTGAATAAAAACGACAATCCAAAATCACTGCAGCAAGACCTTGAAAGAGAAAACAACAAGATCAAAACTATGAAGCAAGAAATAATAAAAAAAGTGGAAGATACTGCAAGAAAAGATGAGATGAAACTTAATGCAAACCATCACACAAAGATGAAGAGAATTGGTGAACAAGTTGAAAGGCTGAACAAAATGAAAGAGGAAATAAAAGATACACGGAATAAGTTAGAAACCTCAAACGACAATGAAATATTCATACATATGAAAAATGGCGGTATATTTTTGGAGAATTTAGAAACGCGTCTGCAGGAAACAGAACCACTCCAGAGAGAAACCACACTGTTTGAGATCCATGAAAAGGTTGTTGAACTATCCAAAATCGAATCATTTGGTAAATTTCGAGATCCTAAATATAAGGGAGAAACGGAGAAGAAATATAGTGTAAAGGCTAAGGGTGATAAAACAAAGTGCAGTATTAATGGAATTTGTAAAATGGAGGATGAAACATTTGTCATCACAGACTCTGGTAATATAAATCTCAAATGGTTAGAGCCTAACTATCAAGTTCGTGACACTTTGTACCTTCGGGACATTCCCGAAGATATGTGTCGCACTGATAAACAAGAGGTCGCAGTGGCACAAAGATTATCCAAACAAATACAGTTTGTGTCCGTCTCCACTACTATGACACTGTCAAAAACCATTGATGTGGGGGAATGTTGCCGTGGAATTTGTTGTCAAGGAGAGAAGATATACGTCACATGCGGTGGTGGGTCAAAAGAAGGCCGTGGACAGATGAAAGTATACGAGAAAAATGGAAACGCTCTTTTTACTATCATGATGAACGGCAATCAATCGATATTTGATATGCCAACAAGGCTCACAGCAGATTGTTTTAGACTATATGTAGCTGACATGAGAAAGGGCATTGTTGTCCTTAACAGACAGGGACAGATGCTGTTCACAATTACCGATGATCTGCTGATACATCCAAATAATGTGAGCGTTGGCAACCAAGGTGACGTGTTTATCTGTGAAACTAGTTCAAACAAGGTAATACACTGCACAGTAAAAGAAAAAAAAGGAAAGTTATATAAGATTGCGATTCCAGGAATGGAGCTAACACAGCCAAGGAGCGTATTCTGGGACAACAAAAATGGAACTTTAATCATAGGCATGGAAAATGAGATCGTAGTCACAAAACTCAGTCAGTACTGAATCTGATTCAGATCTCAACTTTGGGAACTACATAGCACATTTCTGAGACTGGACAATTAATTTATTGGGCCTTTGTTAATTTAATATGTTTGACACGTTTGAAACAATTTTGTGATCTACTTTCTATTTATAATCTATTGTAGTGTCTCGTGGCGTTTTGTATAATGGTGGTGTTTTTCATTGAGAAAAAATCCTGGCTTTGCTAAGAGGATGGAATGTTCATATCAGTGTTACAGAATCGGATGAAATTGTGATAAATAGAAAGGAAATACAAGAAATAGTTTGAGACCGGATCGGACTAACAAAAGGCAAAACAGATATGATACCCAATCTTGCATTTTAGTGGCACAGATGAATTCTGGAAGACACATGTCGTCGCTGTAAATCAACTCTTGAAATGTCTTGTCAGTGATACATTGAATATGAGTAGCGGGTATGTTGTTTTATTAATCTGATTGTGGAAATGAAAGTCAGACTACGGCTTCATCGGGTGGTGAATAATTCGGAATTGCCAAGAGAGCCTACAAATAGAGATGTGTTTGTTGTTTTAGTATAGATGGATTTCAAATGTAGTACCGTGATTGCTACTGTAGAAGCATGATGGTTCAGAAGGGAATGTAACCAGTGATGACAAACACCTTAACAGGTGTGAATAGGAGAGTTAGAAAAAAAGAAAAGAGAATGGTTGCTATATAGATTATAAACAAGACTGTTAATTAAGTACAGGCTCAATAATGACAAAGTGAGCCGGTTAAATCTAAGACAATGAAGCAATATATAAGGATTGGGCCCATGTATTACAGTCACTGTCTATGAGGAATAATCTATTGTTTTCTCAATTACCTGAAACCCAGAGAGACAGTAAATCAAACCGATGAAATATTATAGGTCAATTTATTGTGAAGAAGTTAAGCATGTAACGAGAAACAGTGTGCCGAATTTCCCTTGAACGGGCTCATTGTGCGGGCAACTAGCTACCGGTAGATCAAGGGAAATTGTGGCAGAATTTACTTTATTCATAGACCGAGGCACTGCAAGAAACCATAGAAGTAAGCCAAATAACAGAGTTATACATAAATAAGCATTTCTCAAAGGATTTTATAGAAAATTCTGTTACTAAAGCTTAAGGTCGCAACACGCAACAATTAAAACGGATAAGATGTGCATTAACAGCGTGGTAGTTAAAGATGACTGAAGACGGCCAGATGGAACTGCAATGGACCGACGTTATAGAAAAGAGAAAGTGCCGCCTTTCTGCATATTGTAAATATGAAACTATATCTGCGCATGAAACATATGCTAGTTATGACTCGGATGCTGATTTAAATGATTACGTAACCCATATTTTTATAGAAATTTAGTTTAGGTCATAGATTCAAAAAACGACAAATGCTGTATTTCAGTGTATTATAAATTTTCCATAAAAGATGACATTGAGATTATAATTACGTAATCATTACGAAGTCATAATTTGCCTAACGTTGAACATTTTTCAAGCTTGATTAAGATTTTTTATAATGTACATACGTTTGATGTAAGGATATACCTGCATGTGATATTTTTTTTACAATACAATGTGATATATTGATTCTGAATGCTTAGGGGACATGATATTGACTGGTGGAGGTAGAACTGGTGTTAACCCATTCCCTCATAGACTATTTTTAGATACAACCTCTTTGAATAAATCTACTGAAAAGGAGCATTAACTAGAGAAAAGGATTTTTTTTAGAATTTTGTAGTTTGAAACCATTGTGATGAATAGAGCATTTGCTCCTATAGCAGCAAATGCTCTATTTATCACAATGGTTTCACAAAGTGACTTTAAAAGAGTCGTCAAATGTCGTCAATATCAGGGAATGGGTTAAACACGATTTTGGAATTGGTGACAGACAAAATAAACTTATTGATGAAGATGACTACGTTCCCGACACACCTCTACCCATGGTCTTTGTTGACAAAAATGCTTCACGGTTTCAGACTGATTGAAATGTGTAGGGCCAAAGACAGGAGGATTATAGACGGTAGATTCGGGCGGGATGATCACGTGGAACTATAGACATATCTTAGCTCGTGAGCCGAGCGTGATAGATTATTATTTTGTTACTGGGGTGTGTGTCTTTCTCTGTATTGCTAATTTTAATATTGACAGTTTTAATGAATAGTCTGATCATGCGCCTGTTCTGGCGCTGTGTGGTTCGTATGTGGTGTTTCCTGCATGACTCATGCATTTACTTTTGGCATTTGTATTGAAGGACCAGACGTGTAACACGTTTGACCTCAAGCAAAGTTTTATTTCATATCACTGGGATTCCAAAAACAGATTTTTTCCGTGATTACATTTATTGGAAGATTGGCCATATTAAATTATACATCTCAAAATATAGATAATCTAGTAGGCATTAAATTCACGATTCTATTAAAAGTTTTACGAACTTAATGCGAGTGGCTGTGGTTCCTTATTTGTAAGAAGCGTGAATGATATTTTTGCAGATCGTCAGAATGATTTGATGGTGAGTGTAGAAACTGCTAAAAGGTTGTATAAGCAAGCATTGGGTGAGGTTAGTTGTTTGTCGACAAGCATTGCGTGAGGTTAGTTGTTTGTCTGTTTGTATTGGGTTTTATATCGCGACGTTGAGCTATGTCCCAGAGGTTTCCCCCTGCGTATGGAACGAGTTACATAGATTCATACACAGAATAATCACTGGGTAGAACTATTCCAAAATTCCAAATACCCAGGCCGGGATTTTAACAATCAATAAGTGCAGATCTTAACCCTTTCGCTGCCAAACTCTGTCGTCTGCTAACTTTGTCGTCTGCTACACATTTTCATTTTTTTTATTTTCTTCATTTTTATTTCAAAGACATAGAAATAGTAACAAACAATTTGGATCCTGGTGAGACGCCGAGTTACTCGGCGTCACATCTGGATCCAAACTGTTTGCATAGGTAACCACAGACCTGACATTGGCAGCGAAAGGGTTAAAACATACACGCAAATTGTGCGAGGAAACGAAAGCATATATAATGTTTATCAACGTAAGAGAAATTTATATGCACATAAAACAAAGACAAACACGAAGAAGGTATGCATTATTCAAAAGCACATGAATTCTGGATGTATTAACCCATTTGCTCCAACGATCCCATATATGGGACGTAGGCAAACAGTGAAGACTTTTTAGGTCAGCCACCCCTTAGATTAAAATGGCCTAATCCAATATATAAACATGGAAGAATCCACTGTGTGCAAATTGGTTAAACTAGCATTTTCATCTAACTAGTAAATACTGCCATCATTCAACCAAACGTTCTAAATCGTGTGGAAAGTATTGTCTTCTAAATGAATACTTTCTAGAAGGCAGTGATTATTTTGATATTTTCAATCGTGTTTTAAATGCTGGGTACTTTCCCGAAAACTGGTCGGAAGAAGTCACTATTCCCATTCACAAAAAGGGTGACTTGAAAATATCAGTTATTACATGGGAATTACACCTTTAAACGGTATCTAAGCTATTTACGTCTATTTTATACAAAATAATTTAGACTTCTTCAGCAATATCATGTTATATCTGATGCTCAACTCGATGTTAGAGAAAACAGGTATAGACACATTATTCATACTTTTGTCTGTTGTACAGAAATAATTTAGTTGTATTGGGGATGGCCGGGGTGAGGTGGGGTGGGGAGGGGTTAAAAGTCGTCCGGACTCGCGCGGACCAGAAAAAGTCGTCCGGACTCGCGCGGACCAGAAAAAATAGTGTTGAAGGGGGAATTCATGAGTAAAAAGTACGGTATAATCATTCTAAACACATTTCCTATCATTTGCAGCAACAAATGGGTTGAACAACCTTGATTCAGGTTATTATCATGGTTTTACTGCCCCCCCCCCCCCCCCCCCCCCCCCCCCCAGTTCCATCCATCGTCCGGAAATTTGGATGTAAGTGGGGTTTATTATGTGTTAAAAGTATGGTTTAATCTTTTACAGCCAGAAGTACAGCCACTGGTTGAGCGAAGCATCCAAAAAGCAAAACATGCAAATATATTTCCTTTATCCCTTTCTATAATCAACAATTTTGCATGAATTGATCACTTCATGAATGTCCATTTGCCTAATTATTATAATGAACATTTTTCAAAGAAATATTTGTCTTAGTCAAGCTGCATCTATACAATTCCACAAGCAACCCTAAAGGAGCTGTTTGATCTGGACCTTGTCTGTTTTCAAAGGCATGAAAAAGCTCTCTAAAATGGATGTTAAATTCAGGCAGAAAGCTCCTGTAAGAACTTTCTGCATGACTTTTACCCTGTAATAAGCAGTCACCTGCCTTAAAGTATTTAAATTCTTCTTTACTAAAATTCTGGTTAACAGAGGTTTTTACTGTACATGTTTTTCTTATATAACATCAATTTATCTAGTAAATACCTTTACCCTTTCCCTGATCTGTGTTTATTCCAAATTTCAATACCAACTGACTATTCATAGACAAATTAGTTATAATGAAATATAGAAGGTAGAACATTGTAGCCATTTTAACAAGTAAAGAAACAGAATTTACTGATCTATCAAATCTCATAAGCAAGCAGAGCAGACCCTGATCAGACGGCTCATCTAGGAGCCGTCTGATCTGGGTCTACTCTGTTTGCAAATGCGTGAAAATACGTTTATAAGAGGGAAAGGGTTTAACCTTTACCGATAGAGACATTTTAGAAAGCAAAGAAACAGATCTTTCAAAATCCATTAGCAAACAGAGCAGACCTTGATCAGATGGCTCCTATAGGAGCCGTCTGATCTGGGTCTGATCTGTATGCAAATACATGAAAACATGGTTATATGAGGGAAAGGGTTAACGGCCTTACAAAGAGAGTAGATCTTGCAGAAGCTGTCAGATCAGATTCTTATACATTTGCTTACTACATAAGATTGATCCAGTTCTACAGATTGTGTCAGGGTGAAAAATTCCCTTATTCATAATGCAATTACATGTATAACATATTTTGCTTATTGAATAATATTGATGCAGCTTGTATCATGGTGTGTCATGATTCAATAATAAAACTTCAACTAATTAACCCTTTCCCTGTTCTGTATTTCGGCCAAATTTCAATACCTACTGAAAATTCATTAACAAAATAGTTACAAAGAAATATGGAAGGTGGAACATTGTAGACATTTTAGAAAGCAAAGAAACAGATCTATCAAATTCTATAAGCAAACAGAGCAGACCTCTGTTTGCAAATGCGTGAAAACACATTTATATGAGGAAAAGGGTTAATATTCAAACATTGTTTCTCGCTCTCATATTCACGAGGTAGAGGCTAAATTAAAGCCACATAGAGGATGCTGCAAGGGAGAAAATAATCACTGATGATATCTTATTGTGCAAGGGAGAAAATAATCACTGATGATATCTTATTGTTTAATATTTTATTTGTTTGCAAATTACTCACACAAATTGAAATGTTTCGTTAAGTGCATTATATTGGTGTTAAAGTATTAACCCATTTCTACATATTGACATCTTTTGACGCCTCTGTAAAAGTTACTTTTTGAAACCATTGTGATAGAGCATTTGGTCCACAGGAGCAACTGCTCTATTTATCACAATAATTTCATAACTACTAATTTCTAAAATTTTCCTTTTCTCTAATATATTCTCCTTTTCGGTAAATTTATTCAAAGAGATTGGATCTAAAAATAGCCTATGAGGGAATGGGTTAAAGTTCTATGGTATTAGTTTTGTATAAAGCACATTTATTTCCTTACTACTTCCTGTACCTTGTACAATTAACCCATCTCTCATATTGAAGTCTTATGACGCCTCTGTAAAATTCACTTTTGAAATCATTATAATAAATAGAGCATTTTCTCCATAGAGCAAATGTTCTATTTATCAAAATGGTTTCAAAACAACACAACTTTAAAATTTGCATTTTCTCCAGTAAATTGGAAGATTTATTCAAAGATGTTAGGTCTAAATTCACCTATAATGTAATGGGCTAACCATTTACCATACAGAAACCAATATTTATGCATTTGTAAACAGAATAGAACCAGATTAGATGGCTCCTACTACCGGGCTATATCTGATCAGGGTCTACTCTGTCTGTTTATAAAATATGTTAAATCCAAAGAAGGATATTGTTCAGCTGCAACTTATCTTAGTTGACAGATAGATACAAAGATATAACAAATAACGACCACTAAATTGTGTTAATTAGTTTGCATTTAGGGCAGGTGGATACTTAAAGCATATGAGGGAATGGGTTAAAAATGCATGGAGTGTTCTGTTTTACTTTCACCTTGCTTTAAGCAGCCACCTGCCTTTAACACAAAATATTTTAAGTAATTTAGTGGCCATTCAAGAGAAGTTTTACTGTAGGTCCGTTCAATTGCATTACTCTGTTATGTCTCTTTCAATGAGATGTTGTTAAATATCTTTGCTATTTAACCCTTTACTCCATAAATACGCTTTTCTACGCCCTTTTAAACAGAGAAGACTCAGATTAGATAGCTTCTACAGGAGCCCTCTGATCAGGGTCTGCTCTGTTTGTTTATGAAATGATATAGAATCTAGATAATATTCTACAGTTTCTACCGAGGCCAAAAAACAGTTTCTACTGAGGCCAAAAAATTCTATGTCATTCTATCATTATAAAAACTTACCTTATTAATACTCATGACGTCATTATTTCTTACATGAGTATTCATGGAGTAAAGGGTTAAAGAAGGGCCCTTATCCTTGGAATGTAAACATTACACAATTCAATTGAGATTTAATCAAAGACAGTATGTAACAAACATCCTATCATGATTCTGATATGAGTTAACTCTTTCAACCTGGGCCACACATGTAGTGTCATTTGTAAACAGTGTAGACCCAGATAAGGGGGCTCCTAGAGGAGCACTCTGATCAATGTCTGCACTGTATGTCACCCATTCATACTGAGTGGACTCTATAGTTGAACACTGATAGACTATTCCATACTGATAGGGTTGATAGGGTTAACCCTTTCCCTCATATAAATGCATGTCCATGCATTTTAACCCATTCCCTCATATGCTTTTTTATACACCCACCTAATAAAGGTGGTCGTATATTGTCGTGGCCCTGTCCGTCCGTCCGTTCGTTCATTCGTCCGTCAACATTTTGTTTGTCCGCTGTTTTCTGTGAAAACTATTTGACAGATATTAATGAAACTTCATACAAATGTTTAATGCATCAAGATCTGAAGCTGAGTTGATTCTGAGGTTCATTTGATTTTTCATTTCAGAATTATGGCCCTTGTCCTTAAAAAATGCAAATAGTTTGTCGACTGGTTTTTGGGAAAACTATTTGAGAGATATTAATGAAACTTCACACAAATGTTTAATGCATCAAGATCTGAAGCTGAGTCGATTCTGAGGTTCATTTGATTTTTCATTTCAGAGTTATGGCCCTTGTCCTTAAATAATAATGCAAATAGTTTGTCCGCTGTTTCCTGGGAAAACTATTTGAGAGATATTAATGAAACTTCACACAAATGTTTAATGCATCAAGATCTGAAGCTGAGTTGATTCTGAGGTTCATTTGATTTTTCATTTCAGAGTTATGGCCCTTGTCCTTAAAAATATGCAAATAGTTTGTCTGCTGTTTTCTAGGAAAACTATTTGAGAGATATCAATGAAACTTCACACGAATGTTTAATGCATCAAGATCTGAAACTGAATTGATTCTGATGATCATTTGATTTTTCATTTCAGAGTTATGGCCCTTGTCCTTAAAAAATAATGCAAATAGTTTGTCCGCTGTTTTCTGGGTAAACTATTTGACAGATATTCATGAAACTTTACAAAAATGTTTAATGCATCAAGATCTGATGCTGAGTCGATTTTGAGGTTTATTTGATTTTTCGTTTCGGAGTTATTGCCCTTTTACTTAAAAAATAATGCAAATATATGCATATAGTTTGTCCGCTGTTTTCTGGCAAAACTGTTTGACAGATATTAATGAAACTTCATACACATGTTTAATGTATCAAGACCTGAAGCTAAGTCGATTCTGAGGATCATTTGATTTGTTGTTTCGGAGTTGCACTTAAAAAAATAATGCAAATCTATGCAAATATGAGGATGGCCATAACTTTTTCATTTGAAATGATATATACTTCAATTTTTTTATATGGTTAAACCTTAATGTGAATTTTCACATATATTGCGGGGGTTTTGATATGTCATTTTATTCTAAAGTTATGGTCCTTGAACTTCGTGTGTTCGTTGCGTTGCTTTGTTAGTCGGTCAACTTTTAGTTTGTCTGTTGTTTTCTGGGAAAACTTTTAAAATGATATAAATGAACCTTAACACAAATGTTTAAAGCAACAAAATTTGAAGCTGAGTTTATTTTGAGGTTCATTCAGTTTGTCTTTACAAATTTATGGCCGTTGCACTGCAAAAATGAGGATTAGCTGTAGGCCCTAACTTTTTTATTTGATAAGATATTCACTTAATTTTTTTTAAAAAATAGTATCACATTAATATGGAAATCAAGATCTGAAGTACAGATTAGAAAATGTCAACACTTATAAGGCATGTTGAATCAGAGAAAGTTTGCAAATGGCCGTATTATGTACCGTATGCGGTACTCTTGTTTTAGATCCAACCTCTTTGAATAAATCTACCGAAAAGGAGCATTAACTAGAGAAAATGAAACTTTTAAAATTTTGTAGTTTAAAACCATTGTGATAAATAGAGCATTTGCTCCTATAGGAGCAAATGCTCTATTTATGATAATGGTTTCAACAGGTGACTTTTGCAGAGTCGTCAATATGAGGGAATGGGTTAAACAAAGAAGACCAAGATCAGATGGCTCCTATTTTCCACATATAAACACATTTTCAGGCATTTTCAAACAGAGGAGACCCAGATCAGACGGCTCCTATAAGAGCTGTCTGATCAGGGTTTGTTCTATTTGCTTACAAAATTGTAATAGATCTGACTCTCCGTTTTCTACGAATACCAAAAACTCCTGTATATATATGCCATTATAAAAATTCAGCCAATAAATATACATGACTTTATTATTTCTTCCACGCGTGTTGAACAAGGAAAGGGTTAAAGTTATATTTGCTACTGCAGTGCAAAGAGATCTCTGATAATATCAGAGGAAACCAACCAGTAGGACCTACAGCTTTTGAGAAAGTATTCACGGGAGACTACTTGAATAAATTCCCTCATTTCATACTATTTGTTATAGCCATGCATTTACTTGTTTTAACCCTTTTATCCATGAATATTCATATAAAAAATAATGACATCTTGAATATTAATTAAATTAATTTTTATAATAGCACATTGACACAAGAATTTTTTACCATAATATAATCGGTGAAATCATATCTTTTATTATTTCATATTAAAGCAAATAGAGCAGACCTAGAACAGGCGGCTCCTGCAGAAGCTATCTGATCTGGGTCTATTCTGTTTTTACAGGCGTAGAAAGGCGTGTTTATGGAGTAAAGGGCTTAATAAGAAATTAAGGAAAATTTGATCATTTAACCCTTCATATAAATGCAATTTCAACCAGAGTAGACCCGGTTTAGGTGGCTCCTATAGAACAATAGGTCTATTCTGTTTACAAATGTGTTAAAAGGCGTCTATATGAGGAAAAGGGTACAGTTACAGCACTGCTTAAATGGTATATTTGTTCTTATCCCTGTGTCTATTTCCATGTTGAAGACGTAACCTTTACCTTATAGAAATGCCTTTTGATTCCTTTGCAAACTGAGTAGACCAAGATGTGATGGCTCCTGTAGGAGCTGTCTGATCAGTATCTGCTCTGTCTACTTGTGATAATATATAGATCTGATTCTGCAGCTTCTGCCATGGCCAAAAGATCCTCTGTTCAAACGCCCTCATAATTTTTTTTATATAATAAGTATTTATGATGTCATTATTTTTTACATAAATATTCACCTAGTTAAGGGCTAATCATGCAAGAAATTGGAAAAAATTATTGTAAACAAACTGACATATAACCCAGATGTCAAGATACGATGCTTCTTTATTTCTCCACCAAACCCTATGTTTTGACCACACTTTAGAATCGTCTCTTTGAGTATTTGAGTATGCACCTTTATCTGTTGATCTGTAATCTAAACCTATATCAATAGATTTATTGATACATGTATTAGGATACTTATCCCTTTTCTCTTTGAATATTCATGTAGAAAATGACATCATGAATATTAAGTAGTTGAAATTTTATACAGGTATGTGAAAACATAAAGTTTTGGCTTTGGCAGAAACTGTAGAATCATATCTATATTGTTTAATAAGCAAACAGAACAGACCCTGATCAGGATCTGGGTCTACTCTGTTTGCAAAGGCATTAAAAGATGTATCTATGGAGTAAAGGGTAAACGTGTGAATAGCATTTACAAACAGGAGTACAACAAAATTCATATAAATATGATACAAAAATTACGTGTATAATCGTTAAAAAATCTACCTAACATTTCTAAGTAAGATTGGTGTAAATGACACAACCATTTTAAACCATGATAAATGTAAATATGTGTGTAATAATAAAAGCATTGACCTTTTGAATGCTGGAAACGTGTGTACTGGTATTTGCAAACAGTGTTGACCCAGATCAGAGGAATTCTTTGATCAGAGTCTGAACTGTTTGACATTCAGAGACCTCAAGTTAATATAATCCTTTCCTCCATAGGCTATTTTTAGACCCAACCTCTTTGAATGAATCTACCCAAAAGGAGCATTTACTAGAGAAAAGTAAAATCTTAGAATTTTGTAGTTTTAAACCATTGTGATAAATAGAGCCTTTGCTCCTATAGGAGCAAATGCTCTATTTATCACAATGGTTTCAAGAAGTGGTTATTACAGAGGCGTAGAAAGGCGTACTTATGGAGGAAAGGGTTAAACAACGATGAGTCATTCGACTTTCAAAATTCAGCATTCAAAGGACTAACTCTTTATTTCATGAATATTTATAAAGAATGTATGACTGTATGAATATCAATTGGCTGAAATGTTTATACAGTAAAACCTCTCTATAACGACCACTAAATTACATCAAGTATTTTGTGTTAAAGGTAGGTGGCTGCTTAAAGCAAGGTGAAAGTAAAACAGAACGCTCCTATAGGAGCGTTCTGTTTTACTTTCATCTTGCTTTAAGCAACCATCTGCCCAAAATACCAACTAATTAACACAATTAAGTGGTCGTTATAGAGAGGTTATACTGTACATGTAATGACATTATGAACAAGAGAATATAAACCATGGTCGCTGAAATTGTAGAATCAGATCTATATTATTTCATAAGCAAACAGGACAGACCCTGATCAGACAGTTCCTACAGGAGCCAGCTAATCTGAGTGTACTGGTACTCTGTTTGCAAAGAAGGGGACATTCACTAATGCCCTGTTATGAGGTAAAAGACTTAACCCCTTCCTCCCTGATTATTCATGTAAGAAATAATGATGTCATTATACTAAGTACATATAGCTTAATTTCTTAAAATAACACATAGACACAGGAATTTTTGGCCATGACAGAAACTTTATAATCATATCTATATTATATCATAAGCGAACAGTGCAGACCCTATAGGAGCCGTCTGATCTGGGTCTACTCTGTTTGCAAAGGGTTAACTTAGTGTCTAGGTTAACAATCTTACTTTAACCCTTTACTCCATGAATATTCATGTAAGAAATAATGACATTGAGAATATTAATTAGGTTAATTGTTATAATAGCACAAGGACACTGGAATGTTTGGGCATGGCTGAAACTGTAGAATCACGTCTATATTATATCATAAGCAAACAGAGCAGACCCTGATCAGACAGCTCCTATAGGATCTGGGTCTTCTCTTTTCGCAAAGGCGTAGAAAAGCATATTTATGGGGTAGTGGGTTAATCAGCTAGGAAAATGGACTAAGAGTACCGTTGCCGAAGTGTACCAGGACTAAACGTACCATTTCCTGGACGAAGCGTACCAATAGTAAAAAATATAAATCATATTTGAATATAACACTAAAGTATCATACTTAGTATTATACAGTGTTTTCTTATATGAGCAGTCTATCCAGGGTCTACTCTGTTTGCAAATGCATAAAAAGCGTATATTCATTCTATCCGTGTTCTGTTGTATGTCACTATGTTTTGTGTCTCTATTCATTTATATTAGGGTTTAGAATCACCACATGTAAACCAGGACTGAAATAAAACAATAAAAATAATATGTGTCTATTTTTGCCAGCCCATTTGTTTTAAAATTTAAAACGTAGAAACAAATACCCGGTTGATTATAACGTTTACGGACATAAATATCCATGTAAGAAATAACTGTATGTATGCTATAGATAAATTTTGTAATTGTAAAATACATGATTGTATAGTTATATTTCATAACCAGACATGGTAGGCCCTAGTCAGACAGCCTCTAAAGGTGTCATCTGATCTTGATCTACTCTGTTTGCAAACGTGTATTTATGGAATAAATGGGCTAATATATCAGATTAGTGTAATCCAATTGTTTTTCTCTCACATTCTATTATCGATACACATCGGCATTCACACACTAGCGCGTGACCCAATGTCACCTGATTATGGGCACATGCCAAATACACACTGGCATATTACAGTGAAAACTGTAAAGGAATATCGGTTTTGGAACGAAGCTAATTTCAAGTTTAAAAAATTGTCTCAAAAACTATATCTCATCCTGTTTTTGCATTCTGGTTTTAATTCGGGTCTGACCTGCTTGCAAATACTTTTTGTGTATGTATATTGATCTTTATTAACTTAAACCTTTCCCTCATATAAACGTGTTTTCACGCATCTGCAAACAGAGTAGACTCAGATCAGACGGCTCCTATAGGAGCCGCTGATCAGGATCTGCTCTGAATGCTAATGAAATTTTACAGATCTGTTTCTTAATTTTCTAAAATGACTAAAACTTTCCATCTTCTATATTTCATTATAACTAGTCTGTCAGTTATATTCAGTAGGTATCGAAATTTGTAATAAACATAGAACAGGGAAAGGGTTACTCTACATAGCAATTACCGCACAGTGAAACCCATAGAGGAAAGTTTACACATTTCCGATATTCGCTATACACAAAAAAGTGATTTGACATTAGCCAATACGCTGGATGGATGAATGATATTCTCAAATTCAAAGTACGTATTTTGAAAGAAACTTTGGACACTGTATTTAGGATCTTTCTCTTGTCTAGGAAAGTCGGTGTATGAGTCATAAGTTGGATAAGGGTAACCGTATGTCATGACAATACTGTGCTCAATTAAAACACATTATGATAAAATAATATATTAATAAGATTTTTTATGTTTTCATATAACAATAATAATAACAAAAATATTCATACCAGTTTCATATATTTGGTAATTGGTACGCTTATACCAAAAATGGTATGCTTTGGTCATGATACGCTACGGTAATGGTACGCTTAGTCTATAAACCATCAGCTACATGTAAAAACTAATTTTCATAAAGACTGATGCTAAAATACAATCAATACAATGTGGTCTAATACACTATCTTATACCTTTGTTTTAGTAAAACTTTAACAACCTTTTACTTGCTAACTCTACCTGTTTATGTCTTTGCAAACATAACAGACACAAATCAGACTTCTCTCGTGTAGTTGTCTGATCAGCGTATGCTCTGTTTGCTTATCTCACAGATCTAATTTTCTTCTGTTTCTCATTTTCAATTCAGGAACTAAATTCATATTCATAATGAGGTAAGTCTTGCACAAATTATCATCAAAAAAAGGTTTAAAATATAAAATAAATTACTTTCTCTTCTTCCTACCTTGCAATGATTACAAACAGATACATGTATCTATGTATATGTAGACTTTTAATAGTTTTACATGTATCTGATTATATTTCACTTCTTTGTCTGCAACAAAGCAGAATGGTGTATAATACAATATAACTCTCTAAACCGGAATTCTAATACAGAAGAATTTAAAAGAATCTAGATACTTTCAGGCAGGTGGCTGCTTAATGCAGGGTGAAAGTCATGCAGAAAACTCCTCTAGGAGCTTTCTGCGTGACTTTCACCATGCATTATGTTTCCACCTGTCTCTAAGACCGATATTTATACTAAATTGAACATCTGGTTTAGAGAGGTTTTACTATACATTTTTTCAGTCAGGAAAAGTTTAAAATCATGATATGCATTATATGTTTCTACAGAAGTCATGGCCACATGAGGATGGCTTGAACTCTCTAACTTCAAAAACATTCTTATACATGTTTGCTTGGTTCCCAGTTTTTACTAAAAATGCAGAAGCTTAGATCCAAAGAGCAATATATAGACTGGGAATCAAAATAAGACTTGAGAATATTTTTTAGCCTTTTATGACTGAAAATTTGTTGTTGAATTTAAGACCAGGCCATAGGCTATGCTTATAAAACTTTCTTCCATGCTAAACTCATTTGAGCATTCTGAATATCGAGTTGCTCTAGTCCAAAGGACAGTTGAAAATAAAATTTTAAACAGAATATAATACTTCTGGTCAAAAATTAAGTTTACTGGTTATTAAACTGTAATAAATTGCCTGTGACTTATCAGAATCCAATTTTCATTCAACAAGTAAATTGTTAATAGCATGAAATAGTTTACAGAGCTGTACATAAGAGGTCTACAGTAAGCCCAATCTAGACAATGGAATTTTAATTTAATATAAATATCAGTCTTGGAGATAGGTGCCTGCTTAATGCAGGGTGAACGTCATGTAGAGAGCTTTCTGCATGACTTTCACTCTGCATTAAGCAGCCACTTACCTAAAAATATCTAAATTCTTCTCAAGTAGAATTCCGGTTTCGAGGGGTTTTACTGCATACTGGAAATCTAACCAAACAAATTGTATTATATTATCATGCCAAACCCTGTCTTCCTGCTTCTCATTAGAATATTCACTGAGAGCCAATTCTAATGAGTAGTAGCATGATAGGGTTTGGTTTAGAATTAACCCTTTCCCTGTTCCGTATTTATTCCAAATTTCCACACCTACTAAATATTCATGGACAAAGCAGTTATAATGAAGTATGGTAGGTGAAACATTGTAGGCATTTGAGAACTTAAAAAACCCAGATCATTCAAATTCCATTAGCAAACAGAGCAGACCCTGATCAGACGGCTCCTATAGGAGCCGTCTGATCTGGGTCTACTCTGAGAATGCATGAAAACACGTTTATATGAGGGAAACGGTTAACAGATTTTGACAAGATTGGTATGTATTTCCAGCCATGATTTCATAAGCACAAGCATAAATGAAAGGTCCAAAGCCAGTAGGCTTGATTCCATGAGCCATAGCATGCCAGTTGCGACATTCCATTCAGTTTCCTTCACTGAAGTCATCATCAGTGTCATCATCGATCTCCAGAGCCTGAAGGTCCGGACTAAAGGATCGTACACTAGCTGTATGGCCTGTGGTACCAGAATGTGAGCTGCGACGCAGTCTGAAAAAAAAAGAAATATCTTCAATATAATTGCTTATGCTTTTACTCCATAAATATGCCTTTCTATGCCTTTGCAAACAGAGTAGACCTAGGAGCCACCTGATCAGGGTCTGCTCTGTTTGCTTATGATACTATATAGATATGATTCTGCAGTTTCTACCATGTTAACAAATTCCTGTGTCCATTTGCCATTATAAAAATGTGATTAATATTCATGATGTCATATTTTTTTACATGAATATTCATGGATCAATTTGGTTAACCCTTTCCCTGTTGCATATCCATGAAAGAAATAATGATAGCATAAATATTTTTTAAGCAGCATATGTACAGAGGAGCTTTTGAGTCTGATTTGTTATAATTCATTAAGCAAACAGAGCAGACCCTGATCAGATGGTTCCTACAGGAGCTGTCTGACCTGGGTTTACTTTGTTTGCAAAGGCATGAAAAGCACTTGTATGAGGAAAAAAGTTAATGCTACAGATTAACCCATTCCCTCATAAGATATATTTAGAACCAACCTCTTTGAATAAATCTACTGTAGGAGCTGTCAGGGTTTACTCTATTTGTTTGTGGAATTATATAGCTCTGATTCTGCAATGTTTGGCATGGATAAAACTTCACTTTTCCATATGCCATTATAAACACTGGTAATTAATATTCATGATGTCATTATTTCTTACAATGAACATTCATGAAATGAAAGATTAAAGTAGAATGGCTTATTGCAAACTACTGATTTATTGTGCACCATTTATATTCAAAAGAGCACCGCAGTGGCTCCATCATATTTAGATACATGTGTATGTGGAATTTCAAAACCTATCTCAGTGTGTAATATACCATTGAGAAACACAGCTTACCTGCTCTGGAGGTGTTCTATTTGCACCTGTAAGTTTTCCACATGTTCCTGATGTTCATCATTGCTGCGCTGAATTTTCCGCACATGGTTGGCCTGTGTGTCTGCCTGAAAGAAAATAATTGGAGATATTGTCACATGTCTGTACCAAAAAAGGCAATGGTAAAACTGTCCAGAAGCTCCATGGGTAACATTCTGATAAGACACTGCAGTATTCTCAATAACAACAGGCTGGCGGCTAAAATGGCCACTTCAAACCAGATTTTGGCCAATTCAAATTCATCAAGAAATAATAAAAAAAATGAAAGTTGAAAAGTCGCTGGACCTCCTGAAAAGCCTGTTATGTTTTAAATATTGCCTGTTCAACCAATTCTTATTAACCCATCACCTCATAGGCTATTTTTAGACTCAACCTCTTTGAATAAATCTACCAAAAAGGAGCATTAACTAGAGAAAAGTAAAATTTTAGAATTTTGTAGTTTGAAACCATAGTGATAAATAGAGCATTTGCTCCTATAGGAGCAAATGTTCTATTTATCACAATGGTTTCACAGAGTGACTTTGACAGAGTAGTCAATATGAGGGAATGGGTTAAGCAAAAACATCTGTAAGTTACACTATATAAGTTGATATTTAGAGCAGTTATTCTGCATTATATTCATCCCAAACCTACCTCATCTTCTGCTGCAGTCAAGTCTCGTTTCAACTCATCAATTCGTGATCGCAGTTTCTTCACCTCCGTCTCAAATTGATCACAGCGGCGTTTACTATGCTCCAGGTCTGTTGTTCGCTCTTGTAGTGTCTTTTTCAGCTTGGTCTGAATATGTCGAACATCTGCCAGCTCCTTAAAATTCAACACACCATTAGACCTCTCTAAAGTAGTCACACAAGAGAAACATGAATATTGGTTTGTCGAACAAGTGCCTGCTTAATACGGGTCAGTCAAATGCTTATTAAATGTATATCTAACCTTTTCCTCATAAAGATTCCTTATTACACCTTTGCAAACAGAGTTGAACCAGCCAAATGGCGCCTTTTCTGGTTTTTCTCACCTTAACCCTTTCCCTCATATAAACGCGTTTTCACGCATGTGCAAACAGAGGAGACTCAGATCAGACGGCTCCTATAGGAGCTGTCTGATCAGGGTCCGCTCTGTTTGCTAATGGAATTTGAAAGATCTGTTTCTTTACTTTCTGAAAAGGCTACAATGTTTCATATTGCATTATAACTTTTTTGTTCATGAACATTCAGTAGGTATTGAAATTTAAAATAAACACAGAACTGGGAAAGGGTTAACAAACAGAGCAGAACCATAACAGAAAGTTCCTGTGAGAGCCATCGGAACAGGATCTGCTCTGTTTGCTAATGGAATTTGAAAAATTTGTTTCTTTACCTTCTAAACAGGCTACAACTTTTCACCTTCAAAATTTCATTATAACTATTTTGTTCATGAATATTCAGTAGGTATTGAAATTTGGTCTAAATATAGAACAGGGAAAGTGATACCCTTTGCACTGAGAAACAAACAGATCAAGTTTGATGAGAGATAATTCTGCAGACTTACGACTGAACTTTAGAGTTTTCTGTGACACAGAAATGTACATGTATCTATGTTATTTTATGTATTAAGCAAACAGAGCAGATCCTAATTAGACAGCTCAGGAGCTGTCTGGTCTAGATCTACATTGTTTGAAATGGCATAAAAAGCATTTGTATGAAGCAAAGGGTTAAGGCTCAATGCAGGAATAAAGTTATACAGAAAGCTTATAATATAATATATAAATACATGTTCATGTATATAGGAGCCTTATGCATTTTTTTTTTGTCCAGCATTATGCTAACACATTCCCTCATATTGAAGCCTTTGACGCCTCTGTAAAAGTCACTTTTTGAAACCATTGTGATAAATTGAGCATTTGCTCTATAGGATCAAATGCTTTCTTCATCACATTGGTTTCAAAACTACACAGTTCTAACATTTTCCTTTTCCTGTAAATGCTCCTTTTTCCGTATATTGTTCAAAGAGGTTGGGTCTGAAGACACCCATGTTTTCTCATTAACCCTTTAATCCATAGACATGCCTTTTAGCACCTTTGCAAATAGATTTGACCCAGATCAATTGATTCCAGTAGGAGCTGTCTGATCACGGTCTGCTCTGTTTGCTTGTGTAATATATAGATCTGATTCTACAGTTTGTGCCATGGCCACACATTCCTGTGTTCAAAAGTTGTTATGAAATTTCAGCTACCGTAATTACCAGCAATAGTCATGATGTCATTATTTCTTACATGAATATTCATAAAATAAAGAGTTAAGTGGTCATTGTAGAGTGGTACCTTATTTTTCTCTGACAGCTCCATCTGCAATGTCTTCATATCTTTGTTGACAACGGTGGTAGCATGGGTGCTCTTCCTTTCCAGCTGTTCCTCGAGGTCAGAGATCTGAGCCCGCAGCTTCTTGTTGTCTCGCTCCAGACCCAGCTTGTCTGTCTCCAGTCTCTCCCTCCTGCCCCACTCATCTGCATTCTCTTTCTGAAGCTTCTCCAGCTGGAAAAATGATAACATACTTTATGGTCCATGACAGCTCATCATAAATTTAAATATTAACACTTTACTGAAGACACCTTTTGGCACCTTCTCAAACAGAGAGGACCCAGGTCAGATGGCAGTGCATGCTCATACAGCACTGTTGACTAATAAGTTAACACAGATACATAATAAGAGCAGTTGCCCATCTCTCTGCCACTGTATTTTAAAACATTAAAACCTCTCTATAACAGCCACTAAATTGTGTTAATTAGTTGGTATTTAGGGTAGGTGGCTGCTCAAAGCAAGGTGGAAGTAATACAGAATGCTCCTACAGGAGCGTTCTGTTTTACTTCCACCTTGCTTCAAGCAACAACCAGCCTTTAACACAAAATACTTGGTGTAATTTAGTGGCCGTTATAGAGAGCTTTTACTGTACACCTTTTAAATGCTTTTGCATACAGAAAAGACACAGATCAGACAGCTTCTGTAGGTGCCATCTGACCAGGATCTGTTTGCTTATGAAACTATACAGATACATGTAATGTATGATTATCTACAGTTTCAACCATGGCCAAAGAAGAATCAGTTCATATGCCATTACAGTAAAACCTCTCTATAACGGCCACTAAATTACATCAAGTATTTTTTTGTTAAAGGCAGGTGGCTGCTTAAAGCAATGTGAAAGTAAAACAAAATGCTCCTATAGGAGCATTCTGTTTTACTTTCACCTTGCTTTAAGCAGCCACCTGCCCTAAAACCTATTAATTAACACAATTTAGTGGCCGTTATAGAGAGGTTATACTGTATAACATTGTGGGTGTGCCATTGAGATACCAGTACACAGTGCTATTGCCATATTGGTAGTACACATTACCAGTGTATAAACCCTATCAAATAATATCAAAAAGAATGCTAGAAAAGTGCATTTTCTGAGTAGCTAGTTTGTCTGATAATGTATGTACAGGGAGAGGGAAGTTATCAACATCTGCCACTGTTGCTAATACTTATTTAACAACTATCTAGCACAATTTCTACAATACCTCTATCCTAAGGTCAGATAGTCTCTTGTCCATTACACTTTTTGACGATTGCTCATCCTCCAGGTCTGTTGCTAGTCGATGCATGTCATCGTGATGTTGGTCTTTTGTCCTCTCCAACTGAAATAAAAATGTCCCATATTCAATGTATGACTTAATCTGCCAACCAATGTGTGTCATAATACAAAAGGGCAATGATGGCCCTGATATCACTCACCAGACAATCAGAGGAGAAGATTTTCAAAGTTTTCACTATGTTTCTATAGAAAACTGGCCACCTCAGGGGCATAATTCATTTAACTTTTGTAAAAGACTTCAAGATGATGCTATGTGCCAAATATGAAATCTGAGTAACCCTGGACCCTCCCAGTTTCAGCGGAGAAGATTTTCAAAGTTTTCACAATACATGTATGTTTCTTGTACAAAACAAGGCACTGAATGGGGCTGTTGTTAAAACCCTTTCCTCCATAAATATGCCTTTCTTCTCCTTTGGAAGCAGAGTAGACCCAGATCAGATGGCTTTGTGCTCTGGTGAGCTAAAACATAACTGTTGTGAAATAGCCAGCTCTATCTCTCAGTACAACCCTTTCATTGCCAAACATATTTCATCTGCCAAAATAATTGTCTGCTTAACCATTTCCTTCATATAAACACTTTTTCAGCCATTTGCAAACAGAGTAGAACCAGATCAAATGGCTCCTATAGGTACAGTCTGACCAGGATCTGCTTTGTTTTCTAATGGAATTTGACAGATCCGTTTCTTTACTTTCTAAAATGGAAACATTGCTCCAACTTCCATATTTCATTATAATTATTTTGTCAATGAATATTTAGTAGGTATTGAAATTTGGAATATTCAAAGGACAGGGAAAGGATTAAGGTTTCAAAGTAAAAAGAATTTCAGTTTATTGTTCAAAACATTAGTATCACAGTATCAAACAGTTTGGATCCTGTTTGCAAAGATTAACATGGATCTGCAAAAAGGTTAAACATGTTGATATTCTTGTCTTTTTGTGTTTTTGCAAACAAATTACACACAGATTAGACACATATCTCTGGGTCTGTTCTGTTTGCTTATTAAATCATTTTAGATGATGATCTGCAAATACCAAGCAATCCTGTGCACATTATGCCAGTATAAAAATTCAGTTAATAATTATTCATTATGTCATTATTTCATACATGAATATTCAGCATGGGAAAAGGTTAACAAAAAACAGTGCTTGAAATCATGCAATTTTACCTGTAACTCAAGGTCCGTCTTTACTTGTTTCAGTTCCTCATACTTTATTTTCACAGCGTTAAGTTCACCCTGGAGTGTCTCTAGAGATTTTGCCAAATGTGTCTTCTCACTGAAATATAGATATATATGTAGTAGTACATATACAAAACTTTGATGGATAAAATCAGCCAAATCACACTTTCAAAACAAGTAGCATAAGTTAATACCTGTGCAGTTAACTCTTTCCCTAATAACCATTAACCAATTTCCCCATAGGCTATTTTTAGATCCAACCACTTTTAATAAATCTACCGAAAAGGAGCATTAACTAGAGAAAAGGAAAATTATAGAATTTTGTAGTTTGAAACCATTGTGATAAATAGAGCATTTGCTCCTATAGGAGCAAATGCTCTATTTATCACAATGGTTTCAACAGGTGACTTTTACAGAGGCGTAGAAAGGCGTATTTATTGAGGAAATACCCGTGCAGTTAACTCTTTCCCTAATATAAACCATTAAATACATGAAATGACAACTGCATGAATATTTTGTAACTTAATCTTAATTTTTAATATACATTTTTTAAGGGAATTTTTTGCTTGGATAAAAACTGAAGAGTCAGACATATTATTAAGCAAACAGAGAAGACCCTGATCAGATGGCTCCTACAGGTTCTGGGTTTATTCTGCTTGCAAAGCCACGAAAAAGGCCTTACTATGAAATAAAGGTTTTATACCCCCTTCTATGCCTCTGTAAAAGTCACTTTATCAAGCCATTGTGATAAATAGAGCATAAAATTCGCTCCTTAGGAGCAAATGCTCTATTTATCACAATGGTTTAAAAACTACAAAATTCTAAAATATTCATCTTCATTAGTTAATGCTTTTTTTTCGGTAGATTTATTCAGAGGGGTTGGATCTAAAAATAGCCTATGAAGTAATGAGTTACGGAAATCATGCTTTAACTACTTGCACAATTGCAGCTATATTATAACCTATGCACACAGTTTAGATCCAGATGTGATGCTGAGTCACTCAGCAGTGTATCAGAATCTAAGCTGTTTTGACACTCTGGTTACAGATTTTAAAATATTTAACGAAAATTAACTTTCAAACTTGCAGCAGATGTAAACTTTTGCAGATAACAAAGCAAAAAGTTAATTTTACTTAAATTCAACAAAAGTTACCCTGTAATACTGAGGGTTTTGTGCAGATCTACTGCCAATTCCTCCTTGACCTTTTACATCATGAATATTCATGCAAGAAATAATGGCATCATGAATATTAAATTAATTAGGTGAATTTTTAAAATGGCATATTAATAAAGGAAATTTTGTCATGGCAGAAGCTGTAGAATCAGATCCATATTATTTCATAAGCAAGCAGCTCCTACAGTATCTATCTGATCTGGATCACAGGGGTATGTACCGCTTCATGGGAGTCTATATATACTATACAGTTATTATACAATATATAAACTCCAATGAAGCAGTACGGACCCCATGATCTGAATATACTCAGAACTCTGTTTGCAGAACCATCAAAAGGTGTCTCTATCAGGTATAGTGTTAATTTTTTAAGCGCTAACGGCAAAACTGTGATTACCTATGCAAACAGTTTGGATCCAGATGAGACGCCGCATAATGCGGCGTCTCATCAGGATCCAAACTGTTTGTCATCTTGATCATATTTTTTTGCAAAGAAATTAGAGAAAAGTTATTTTAAGAATTGAAGCAGACGACAAGTGTTGCAGACGAAAAATTACTTAGCGTGCAAAGAGTTAAATTGTTATCTACTTAACCCTTTCCCTGTTCTGTATTCAAGAAAGAAATAATGACAACATGAATATTTATTACCGGTAGCTCAATTTTTATAATATTCAATTTTCAAAGGAATATTTTACTTTGACAAAAACTGTTGAATCAGATCTTTGTCAAAACGAAAGCAAACAGAGCAGAGCCTGATCAGACGGCTCCTATTGGAGCCCTCTGATCTGGGTCTACTCTGTTTGCAAATGTGTGAAAATGTGTTTGTATGAAGGAAAGGGTTAACACAGTACCTAGACCCTATAGGAGCCATATGATCTGGTTCTGCTCTGCTTATAGAATTACATATACATTTACATGTACATTTGTATATTGATCTAATTCCATAGTTTCAGTCATGGTAAAAATTTCAAGTGTCCATGAGCCACACAATGTAAAAAATATTAATCTAATTGATATTTAAGATACGATTATTTCTTACATGAACATTCATGGAGTAAAGGTTTAAACAGTTTGGTTACTGTTGAGATGCCATGTTTCTTGGGTGTCTAACCTGGATATAAACTATTTCATGGAGTAAAGGGTTAAGTTAATAACATAGTCAAGAATACTTACTCTCGCTCCCCTGAGATAGTTTTTAGAGATTCGTCCAATTTGAGTTCCAGCAGTGCCATTCTGTCCTCTGTTATCCCTCCCTCTGTTTTCTCGCTCTGTCCAACAGGAGCCCCTTTCCTTGTTTCTGTCATTTCTAGGTCTATACTGGTGCTCTTTTCTGACAAAGACTGTCTAACACTTACACCAACATCAGAACTTTCAACACTGTGGGCAGTCCCACAATCTGATTGGGTCTCTGAGCCACTGTCTAATTTTGATTTAGCTTCACTAACCTTTTGTGAGACATGTGCTGGTGAGGTAGAAGTACTGTCACTAATTGTCACTGGTCCAGCAAGCTTGTCTGACTGAGCATCTTTTTTTGCCAGATCATCTTTATCTCTTTTCAAGTGATTCAGTTCTTTTATACAAGAGTCCAGTTTTGCTCTAAGCTGCCTGTTTTCTTCGCGAGCCTTGTTTCGTTCATTCCTGACTTTGCTCCACTTCTCTCGCCAGTTAGCCGTACAGTCTGACCACCATCTCATGGTCTTTTCCATCTGTGCGGCTCGAGCTCGGACTTCCTCCAGCTCCCTCTGTTGAATTTCCAAACGGTCATCCCAGTCATTGATCACAGCATGAGGCTGGGGGGCCCCTGGTGTGTGATTATTATCTCGCCCTGGTAGTGGTGAGGGTGCAACTGGTAGCTGAGGGCCAGAGGTAGCTCTTAAGTAGGAGACATCTCCCTTAACAACACTACCATGGCCAGACTTTTGACTCATTATGGTTTTCAGCTGTACAGTTTATAATGAACTGTTGAATAAGTCTCACTCACATCTCTTCATTATATTCTGCAACAAAAGTAAACAAGCGAAATGAAAGCAGAGCTAGCCTATTGATAAGATACATAAATATTAACCCTTTCCTCCACAAATATGCCTTTCCTATAGGAGCAAATGCTCTATTTATCACAATGGTTTCACAAAGTGACTTTTACGGAGTCGTCAAAAGTCTTCAATATGAGGGAATGGGTTAAGCAAACCAAGTAGACCCAGATCAGATGGCTCCAGTAAGAGCCTAATGCTCAGGTTCTGCTTTGTTTGCTTATGACATAATATAGATCTAATTCTACACTTTCCGCCATTGTAAACTATTCTCTTGCTCATAAAGAAGTTATTAGAATCTAGCTGGCTAATATTCATAGTCATTTTTTCTTTCTAAATATTCATTAGGGAAAGGGTTTTAAAACTACAGCTTTGTAACAGAAAACTATTTCTGTAATTCTACTCTCATTAAGTGCAAATTTGTACACCAACTATTTAACAGGCAACTCTATAACGCAAATTCTTCTCACATAAAAAAGTATTAAAAGTGTAGACTAACAGTTGTTAATCCAAGTACTGTATATTCTTACTGAAAGATAGCGTCGCGAAAATTGGTGACAAACTCGTATACAAACTATCTTACATCACTATGCATTCTATAAGGACACTGTAACTTCAAGTTAAGTAAAATGAAACTAAAGGGACATGTTTTACCACAACATCGTCAAAAAAGAGATCTGCATCTGTCAATAATCAACTGAAAATGAAATATTTTCCAACAACAAAAACAACACTCAGGCAGGCAGTAGACCACTAACTTTATGGGTTTGTGACAATTATTTTCTTTAAGAAATACACATCTCTGCTGAGAAACTATAGCTTTAGCTAAGAGTATGGAAAGGAAAGAAACATTTTCGATCTGATTCCGTCCTGATTTATCAAGATGTTTAATTAGGACAATATTGGTTATAATATAGTGGCATCTAACCTAAAATTAGTAAACACATTAACAAGTTCGATGGACGATTAAATTACTCGAGAAAAAATGTTTTCAGCTTATATTTATATGTACAGTTTATTAAACTTTTTTCCATTTGAAAACATAAGACAGTTTAATAACATTTCAAAATGTTTTCAGTTCAAATTAATATTAGTCCTGGTAAAATTTGCATTATTTGTATAACATTGTCAATGATAATTCAGGTTATAACTCAAACTACATCGTGATGGCGACTGCTTCGCAGCTATCTCGCGGTGACTTTGCATCAGACCTGGCCGAATTTTTAAGATCAAACGTACGATTTTTAATTAATCATGACAATCTGCGGAATGATTTGTATCATACTATTGTTTCTAGTGAACTTTAACCGTATTCTAAAGTTATTTATCGTTGTTGCGTCCTAGGTTTGTTTCGTATATTTTTCTCCTGTTTCACGTTTTCTCAAGTCTTTAACATGAGTCAAGATTATAAATGCTGACGAAAAAATCTCCATAACAAGGAACATCACTTCACTGAATCGTCGTTTACCTGTTTGGAGGCAACATAAGAAATCGCCCTCAAGCCAGCTCTGCCAGTAGACTTTCTGATAGTGACTTAATTGGTCTTATCAATGAGCTGTTAAAGCCATCTCAAATTCAAAGCTCCTTCATAATACACTTTGTCCAGATGTGCTCATTATTGATTCCATGGAGTGCTCCTGCGGTGTCAAGTCAGGGTCCATGGCCATAAGAGATAAAGTTATGCAATTAATATACATTGATCCTCTGTGATAGTAGCCCGCCTTATATTAATATCAGTTAAACTTTGTGTATTAGATATCAGAGAGACAGCACCCAAAATACACAGCATGGGGTTAAATGGTTCAAGATTCCTTTTAAAATGCCTTTAACACAATCATGCTAATTTTGAGATTGTACCTGGCATTTGTTCATGTTGTATTGTTTTCAGCTTTGCTTTACCAAAGTGCTATATCCGAATCCCTTAACTGTTTTTCGCCCAGCACCTGTTCCCGACCTGTTAATTAGATTGACAGTTACACATATATAATACCTACTTTAATAATTAAAAAATATTTGTTTTGTATTGTATCGTATCCCAAGGCAGTCCATACCTTCAAATTGTCAGACCAGCTCATTCTTTGATGATCATGATGTCACTTGCCTTAATGAATTCCTTATAGAATTTTCTTGTATATAGGCTGTCATAATGTGTAAAATGACCAGACCAAGCCGTCTTGTATCCTGAACAGTACCGTATTTATAAGAGGCTCCTGTGTGCCCACAATGTTTCTGATCAAAACCTGCACATATTCACTGATTTGTTTTCAGTGCATGGTATATGTGGAGGAGTTTGTGCAAACATTTCATCTTAACCCTTTCCTTTATATAAACACATTTTTACACATTTGCGAACAGAGTAACCCAATCAGATGGCTCCTATAGAAAGGGTTAAGCTGACAAAACACATGTTCTGGCATTACTTCAGATTACCTTTAATATTGCATAGGTAATATTTCTACCTATGCTGTCCCCAGCCGCGACAGACCAAAAGTCGTTAAAAGTTGGTACTAGTAGCTCCCTTGTCTACGCTCGACAATAAAGGTGTAGTTCTAGGACTGGTCGGCCAGGTGTCAGAATAATGTGACTGGGTGGGGTGCCATTGCCATGTACCTGCGGCAGGAGTATTCCAGTGAGGCAGCACTATAACTTGTCTCATGCGGGTGCCGTCTGCAAATAACTGAAATACTGTTGGTCTGATTTAAAACCCAACTCACTCACTACCTATGCTGTGCCTACACAATGAAATGGTGCCCGTTTGCAGTAACAGAAGACACAGAAGAAAAGCGTTCAAACTTTGAAATGTTTCTAAATGTTCTAATTTACATATCTTAGCTGGCTTCTTGAAAGATGTTTACCAACTTATTTAGATCCGAAATTGTTTGTACAGATTGCACTAAATATGCGATATAGCATGCAGGTATTGTAGAATTATTGCTACTGGTAGCATGCAGGTATTGTAGAATTATTGCCACTAATTATCATTTTATGTTTCTTCTCTGTTTTTACAGTATTCATCATGTATGATGTGTGGTGGTTTCTACGGTAAGAACTATGGTGAGCCTGTTTGTAGCACTTGTCACCTGTTCCTTTTCTCCACTGACATAAACAAGGAAGAAGGAGAGGAGGAAGTTTACATTGAGGTAACTGGATGTGACCAAACTTAACTCCTAGCTCTTTGCAATTATTTTGCATGTAGGGTTGTTCTAAATAGTTGTCTCCCTTGAAAACCCTTGAAAATTACAAGACATGAATCTGAACCCTTTACCTTATAACGGCTTAGTTCGACACCTTAGCAAACAGTAGGAACCATCTGATAAGGGTCTGCTAGATATTAATCTGATTCTACAGTTTCTGGCATGCCCAACAAATCCTGTGTTCATACGCCATTATAAAATATCAGCTAATGAATACTTGTGGGGTCATTATGTCTTGCATAAATATTCATCAGGTAAGGGGTTACGTGACAAACTTCTATAAATGTAAAATGCATGTAATGTATATTCATCAGGTACATGTATACATCTCATTAGTCTCTTTAACCCTTTCTTTTTCACACATTTGCCAAAAAAAGTAGACCAAAATTAGATCAGGGTCTACTGTATTTGCTTATGGTATGATTGATATACCGTTAAATCTGATTCTACAGTTTCTGTATGAGACAAAATGTCTTTTGTTGATATGCCATTTTAAAAAGTAATCTAATTAATATTCATGATAATATTATTTCTTACATGAGTATTAAACAGGGAAAGGGTTAAGTAGCCCTTTATTCATATAAATGCCTTTTCGCACCTTTGCAAACTGAGTAGACCCAGTAATGATTAAAGGAGCATAAAAATTCAGCAAAGAGATATTCATGTATCATGGTGTAATTATTTCTTACATGATTATTGAACACGGAAATGGTTAACAGTTCCTTTGTTTACTAAAATTGTTTGAGTTCCTATTTCATCAGTTGTTTGCACATTCAAAAACATTTATTTCTTTACTCCATGAATATTCATGCAAGAAACATCATGAATGCATATAAGAGACGCCATGAATATTAATGAGCTGATTTTTGTATAATGGCACCTGAACATGAGGACTTTTTGATCTATGCAGAATCAGATCTATATTATTCCAATAGCAAACAGAGCAAACCCAGATCAACATTCCAACATCCATTTGCCATTATAGATAGAAAAACTAAAATTCATGATGTCATTATTTTTTTTACATGAATAGTCATGACATACAGAGTTTTCTCTCCTAGGCTATTTTTAGACCCAACCTCTTTGAATGTATCTACCGAAAAGGAGCATCAACTAGAGAAAAGGAAAATTTTAGAATTTTGTAGTGTGAAACCATTGTGATAAATAGAGCATTTGCTCCTATAGGAGCAAATGCTCTATTTATCACAATGGTTTCATAAAGTGACTTCTATAGATGCGCAAAAATGCGTCACTAGGGGATAATGTGTTAATAAAACTATTACAGAAAGCAGATTCAGGAGACAGTGGTAATGAGGAACCAGATGCAGCCCAGGATTTCTGTGAGCCATCGCTTCATAAAAGCTCCAAGCATGTGAGAGCCCAGCACTCCCATAAAATGGACAAGCTTGCTGAGAGGATAGGCACCTTGACATTGCCTAGAGAGCGGGACCATGTACCAGAAGGGCTTGTGGACTCTTTGCCACCAGAAGGTAGCAAGAATATTCACACCTTATACAGTAAAATACAAGAAGGTCTTGTGGACTCTTTGCCACCAGAAGGTAGCAAGAATATTCACACCTTATACAGTAAAATACTAGAAGGGCTTGTGGACTCTTTACCACCAGAAGGTAGCAAGAATATTCACACCTTATACAGTAAAATACTAGAAAGGCTTGTGGACTCCTTGCCACCAGAAGGTAGCAAGAATATTCACACCTTATACAGTAAAATACTAGAAAGGCTTGTAGACTCTTTGCCACCAGAAGGTAGCAAGAATATTCACACCTTATACAGTAAAATACTAGAAAGGCTTGTGGACTCCTTGCCACCAGAAGGTAGCAAGAATATTCACACCTTGTGCACTCAGTAGCCAGAATATTCATCAAATACTAGTATTGGGAATCCGACCCAAAAATTTTACTCGATTGTCGGCACATGTTCACAATCGATCATCAATTAAAAATCACGATTAAATTCTAATATGTCCGGCTTATTTGCGTTTGGTTAAAGGCCAAATATGGGTTTTTGGTTTTCAATCAATGTACCTGTATGTACACGTATATCGAGACCAGTCTCTTTTTCTAAAGCATGACATTTGATAAGGGTAAACTCTGTTTTAAATATTAGATTACAGAATGATTTTGTTCAGTGACAAACAATGTATAATACCCTAATCAGATGTTTGGCCTTGTCTGGCTTTTCTTCTATGCTAAATGTGATTGCTTAGTACTGTGATTAATCGGCTCATCAGTACCAAATACAGTAAAACCTCACTATAACGACCACTAAATTATATCAAGTATTTTGTGTTAAAGCGTTTTCTTTTACTTTCGCCTTGCTTTAAGCAGCCACCTGTCTTACATACCAACTAATTGACACAATTTAGTGGCCATTATAGAGAGGTTTACTGTATCACAATAAAAACTCATGATGGTTAGACACAGGAGCTTTCTACATGACTTTCGCCATGCATTAAATTGCCACCTGTCTCCCAAGACCAATATTTATACTAAATTGAAGATCCGGTTTAGTGGGGTTTTACTGTACTGTAATTCCACCAGAAAAACTTATCCTAAAGGAGTAGTTTGATCAGAGTTTTATGCTGTTTGCAACTCCACTAGTTTCATTCACAGTGCTAAATTGACTTGTTTAACTTTACAAAATAATGGAGTGGAGGCATGGCGACCTAATACTAAGAGTAAATACAGTATGTCCTTTTAACTCTTTCCTTCATATAAATGCTTTTCCTCCCCTTTACAAGCAGAGTAGACCCAGATAAGATTGCTCCTACAGGAGCCGGCTGATCTGGGTCTGCTCTGTTTGCTTATGGTATAATATAGATCTGATTCTTGTCTACAGTTTCTGTCATGATAAAAAAATCCTTTGTTCAGTGGTCATTATAAATTTTAGCTAGTGAATATTCATCAAGTCATGAATTCTCGTATAAATATTCATTAAGGAAATGGTTAAAAAAAAGTTGAAAACTTCGGTTTTTCATTGACAAATAATCATTCACATCTACTTGTGTCTTTCTGGTTTCAGTACTCCTGGTTGTTTTTAAATACTTGGATGACATTTCACTATGGACAGCAGGAATGGTTTGCCTCAGGTGGCAGCAGCTATTACAAGGGGAGACAACCGAGACTCAGTGGCGGGAGTTCATCAAATTAAGATGGCCGCTCTTCAATCCCCATTACAAAGTGAAAAACTGGAAAACTATTTACACCAAATTGTATGTTATCATTTATATGATGAAGGGATATAATTAACCCCTTTCCCTCATATAAATGTGTTTTCACGCATTTGCAAACAGAGTAGACCCAAATCAGACGGCTCCTAGAGGAGCCGTCTGATCAGGGTCTACTCTGTTTGCTAATAGAATTTGAAAGATCTGTGTCTTTACTCTCTAAAATGGCTACAATATCCCACCTTCCATATTTCCGTGTAACTATTTTGGCCTTGAATATTCATTAGGTACTGAAAAATGAAATAAACATAGAACAGGGAAAGGGTTAATATTAAATATACATCCATGAAGCTAAATAACACTATTGCTTTGTATGAATCTAAAGTTTTGTTTTCAGCCTATTATGCCAAATAACAGCAGAATTATGGTTCTTGATTTACGAAACACTTTTATAGTATATATACATGTATTTGCCTTTGACAGAAGGAAAAAAACAAAACAACAAAAAGCTTAATTTTGCATTAATATTCTCCTGATACTAAATTACTGTTTAGCAAAAGCTTGTCATCTGCCTCAAATCTGTAATTGATTTCCATTCCTTTTAAAATACATTGCCTTTTCAAACAGTTTGGATCCTGATGAGACATCAAGTTACTTGACATCATCTTATCATCTGGATCCTGTTATTTAACCCTTTCCTCCATAAATACGCCTTTCTATGGCTCGGTAAAAGTCACCTGTTGAAACCATTGTGATAAATAGAGCATTTGCTCAAACTACAAAATTCTAAAAAAAATCCTTTTCTCTAGTTAATGCTCCTTTTCGGTAGATTTATTCAAAGAGGTTGGATCTTAAAATAGCCTATGAGGGAATGGGATAAAGAGGTCTTCACAAACTGGTCTGTGGTATATAAAGCTAAACCTTTACCAGATGTAGACACTTTTGCAAACAGAATAGACCCAGATCAGACAGCCCCATGTAGAAGCCTTCTATCAGAGTCTGCTCTGTTTGCTTATGAATGTGATGTTACAGTTTCTGACATGGCTATATATTCCGATGCTACTGTAAAAAAAAAAATGTCTGATTAAAAGAATTATGATACTGTTATATTATTCCTTACATGAATATTCATTGGGTGGTAATGACGTAACTGTGATTGAATTCTTTCAGGCTTGAGAGCTCGCCTTGCAGGTACTGTTTAGACAGTATGATGCTACAGGTAAAGTTTGTGTTTTTGACTTTCTAACAGTACAGTCTGTTTTAGCAACCATTAGCCCTTTCCCTGTTCTATATTTAGTCAAAATTTCAACACCTACTGAATATTGATGGATAAACTATTTATAATTAAAATTTAAATATTGAAAGTGGCACATTGTAGCCATTTTAGAAACTAAAGAAACAGATCTATAAAACTCCAGTAGCAAACAGAGCAGGCTCCTGCAGGAGCCGTCTGATCTTCTCTGTTTGCAAATGCAAGAGAAATGTGTTTATATGAAGGAAAGGGTTAAAAAAGGTCTAATCCTGGTCTATAGAGGCATGTGGTAGTTTAATACAGGCAGAAAATAATGCAAAAAGCTCATAGGAGCTTTCTGCATTATTTTTTTGCAGTGGATTAAGCAACCACTTGTTGGTGTTTTTCATGGCCCCACCTTTAGGTGACAGGGGCATTAGGTTTTACCATGTCTGTTCTGTAAAATTTTCTTCAAAGATTTCTTGGCTTGTGTATGCTGGAGTGAATTGATATTTGGCCTGAAGCATAATTATAGCGAGTTGTACAGGTGTCTCCCCTTTTCAGGTTTGTCGTTCATCGGGGACATCTGTGTCCCTTGGATACATTTTCTTTTCTTTAAGTGTCTGTGTTGAATAAACAGATTGTCGCTTAAGACAGAATCAGTACTTTTTGACATACAGCTTTCTAATTACTTCTTGCACACTAGCAGCAAATTCGGATAATTTATGAAAACAGTTTTGATGCAGATGAGACTCAAAAGTAATTCTTGATCCACGCGCTGGGGGAGTTTTGTATCAAAACAATTGTAGTTCCACTTTGAAGTTTTGAAAGGGTAAAGGCTCTAGTAATATAACAGACTGTCCCTGTGATGTGCAAAGTTGATCAGAAATGCTTTTCTTAACTGAATTTAGAGTACTCCACCTATAGAAGAAAATTCCTGGCGGCATCGTCGATTGAGAAGTGAATTGAAAACCTTAAAATCTGATCCTCCAGAAGGGATCAGGGCTGAGCCCCTGGACAGACATTGCTGTCACTGGCAGGCATCTATCACAGGGCCTCAAGGGAGCCCATATGAGGGAGGGCTGTTTCTATTGTACCTACAGATCCCAGATAGGTACGTTGACATGTTCATATGAAACAATCTAGATTAAATGTACAGCAAGCCTCTCTTCAACAGCCCTTTACTCCATTAATACACCTTTCTACCCTTTTGTAAACAGGTTAGACCCAGATAAGATGACGACTTGTGTTGGAGCTCTCTGATCAAGGTCTGCCGAGTTAGCTTATGACATGATATAGATCTGAATCTACAGTTTCTGATATAAAAAAAATCCCATTTTCATCACGCCATTTAAAAACCTTAGCTAATTTATAATTCATAATAAATATTCTTAATAAATATTGATGGAGTAAAGGGTTGAAAGAAATACATGTATTATTATGGTCTTTAACTTTGCTGACCCCAACTTGAGTTGTATTTGCAAACAGCATAGATCCTGATGAGATTCAAATATGATGTCAGAAGTCAAAATGGCACCAAATCCAAACTTAAAGAGGGATCCAGGGTTACAGATAAGGCTCGTATTGGGGTATTTACCCAATTAAAACTGTGGAAAAAGCAATTGTTTTTCACAATAAGGAGTAACAAAAAACAAAGTAATCTAGCCGAAAAGCAAAGAAATTTTGAATACCTAATCAGAATATGAATAATACCCAATTACGATAACTGCCAATACCCAATAAAAATTGCAGATACCCAATTCTGTAAAAAATCAAGGGGTAAATACCCAATTGCATCAAAACCTTATCTGTTACCCTGGGGATCTGTTCTGTCTGCTTAGGTATAATATAGATCTGATTCTACAGTTTCCATGGCCACACATTTCTGTGTTCATTAGCCATTATATAAATTTATCAAACTAACTCATTCCCTCCCTAGACTATTTTTTAGACCCAGCCTCCTTGAATTCGTTTACCAAAAAGGATGCATTAACTATTGAAATGGAGAATTTTAGAATTGTATAGTTTTGAAAAAAACATTGCTCTATTAATCACAGTAGTTTCAAGATGTGCCTTTTACAGAGGCGCCAAAATGCATTACTTTTGTCCTGCTTTAAGCAACCACTTGTTCCATATTTATTCATTATGTTGTCGCTATAGACAGGTTATACTGTATACATCAAACAGCCACCTGCTCTTATTTACCTCCATTTTTATACGCACGTTTGAAAAAACGGGACGTATTATGGAATGGCGCTGTCTGTGTGTCTGTCCGTCTGTCCGTCTGTAACATCTCTAACTCAAGTTCCGCTTGGTGGATCCTTCTCAAATTTTAACACAATGTTTATCTAGACATTCTACAGTTGCCTGCCAAGTCCCGGTTTGTTTATCCAAGGTCAAGGTCACACAATTGGACTTTGAATTTGCGTTTAGCAAAAAATTTAACCGGTCTGTCTGTCTGTAACATCTCTAACTCAAGTTCCGCTTGGTGGATCCTTCCCAAACTTAATCATAATGTATATCTAGACTTGCTACAGTAGCCTGCCAAGTCCCGGCTCGTTTATTTAAGGTCAAGGTCACTTAATTGGACTTAGAATTTGCGTTTAGCATTTGCGTAAAGCAAAAATGTTAACCTCAATTTATGTGGAACAAGTCCACTTATCTACATAACACTTTGAGATAAAGCTTTGAAACTTGGAACACTTGTTCACCGTCACAACCTTCACCTGTAGGCAAGAGTAAATAACTCTGTCAAGCATTTTGACTGAATTATGCCCCTTTTTAACTTAGAATTTTTGGTTAAGGCTTTGTTAAAGTCCATTTATTTACATAACCCTTTGAGATTAAGCTTTTAAACATGGAACACTTGTTCACCATCACAACCTTCACCTGTAGGCAAGAGTTAATAACTCTGTCAAGCATTTTGACCGAATTATGCCCCTTTTTAACTTAGAATATTTGGTTACGGCTTTGTTAAAGTCCATTTATTTACATAACCCTTTGAGATAAAGGTTTTAAACTTGGAACACTTGTTCACCCTCACAACCTTCACCTGTAGGCAAGAGAAAATCACTCTGTCAAGCATTTTGACCGAATTATGCCCCTTTTCAACTTAGAATTTTTTGTTAAGGTTTTGGATAAAGTCCACTTATTTACATAACCCTTTGAGATAAAGCTTTTAAACTTGGAGCACTTGTTCACCATCACAAGCTTCAACTGTAGACAAGAGTACATAACTCTGTCTAACATTTTGACATGATTATGACGCTTTTTAGTTTGGAATTTTTGGTTAAGGTTTTGGTTAAAGTCCACTTATTTACATAACCCTTTCAGATAAAGCTTTTAAACTTGAAACATTTGTTCACCATCAGAAGCTTCATCTGTAGGCAAGAGTAAATACAATGCAACTCTGTCAAGCATTTAGACACAATTATGGCACTTTTCAATTTAGAATTTTTGGTTAAGGTTTTTTGTTAAAAAAAAAGTATGCCTATTTACAACCTTGAAACTTGGTCGCAAAATTGGGCTTAGAATTTGAGTTCAGCAAATACGTTAACCCCAGTTTATGTTGAACAAGATCCCGACGGGCGTATATTGTGTCCACTGGCACTCTTGTTATATATGATCTGGTCACTATAGGCAGGCTGGTGGTACCCATTAGAAGCACCGCAAGGTGATTCTAAAGGAATGGGTTGGCAGAGTATAAAAACTATTTTACCTAGATTTCATGAATACAGTAAAACCTCTCTATAACAGACACTAATTTGTGTAATTATTTGGTATTTAGGGCAGGTGGGCGCTTAAAGTAAGGTGAAAGTAAAACAGAACGCTCCTACAGGAGCGTTCTGTTTTACTTACTCCTTGCTTTAAGCAGCCACCTGCATTTAACACAAAATACTTTATGTAATTTAGTGGCCGTTATAGAGAGGTTTTACTGTTATTCCTCATATGTAGAGCTCTGCTAGTGTCCAAAGATCATTTGTATGAATACAAGCGACGGAACTTGTTAATATCTTCATTTTAACCCTTTACCTGATAGATATTCATGTAAGAACTAAGAAGTAAAGACATTACGAATATTTGTAATCCGATTTTTTATATGGTGAATGAATACAGGACTTTTTGACTCTGGAAGGAACTGTAGAATCAGATGTACATATAAATCAATAGGCAAACAGAGCAGACCCTGATCAGATAGCTTCTACTGGAATCACCTGATCTGGATCTACAATGTTTGCAGATGTGTAAAAAGTATTTATATGAAGAAAGAAAAGAGATAATTCCTCTTATGTGCAGCTCTGCTATTGCTTGAATATGGAACTTGTTAATAACTTCATTTAATAATGTTTTCATCTTTTACTGCAGCTACCCAATGAAGCCACCCAAGGTTCAATTCATAACCAAAATATTTCATCCAAATATTAGCCGTCACGGCGATGTCGGACTTGACTCAATCCATTACAACTGGAGCCTGGCTTTGACAATTTCTAAAGTGTTAATTAGCATTCAGTCGTTACTGACAGACCCATTCTGCCATGTGTGTATGGAGCCCACTATTGGAAAACTGTATCTGATAAATCGGGGGGAGTTTGACAGAATAGCAAGACTGTGGACCTGGAAATACGCAATGCATGACTTTTTGATGCCCATGGACATAAACCTAAATGGCATCTGACAGGAGTTTTGAAAATTAACCTAATGAATATTCAAATTGCAAATAATGACTGTACGAATATTAACCATTTCCTCCATAAATACGCCTTTCTACGCCTCTGTAAAAGTCACTTTTTGAAATCATTGTGATAAATAGAGCATTTGCTCCTATGGAGCAAATGCTCTATTTATCACAATGGTTTCAGAACTACTATACACACTTCCAAAACTTTTCTTTTCTCTAGTAAATGCTCCTTTTTGGCAGATTTATTCAAAGAGGTTGGATCTAAAAATAGCTTATGAAGTAATGGGTTAACAAGCTGCATTTTTAATAACTATTTACCATGGCACAAACTGTAGGGTCAGATCTATGTTAATTCATAAGCAAACAGCAGATCCTGATTGGAATGCTCTTGCAGGATTGATCTGATCTGGATCTATTCTGTATACAAAGATGTGATAAGGCGTATCTATGAAAAGCAGATCTGTATAATTTGATAAGCAAACAGAGCAGTGTCTGCTTTGTTTGCTTATGAAATTATGTTAATCAGATTCTACTGTTTCTGCCACGGTAAAAAATAATAATGTTGTTAAAAAAATTGGCTTATTAATATTGATAACAGTCATATAGGTAAAGGTTTACACAAGTCTTGAAAGAAGGTACCCTCTTTACTCTTAGGTATTCAGACACCCAATCTCCTCTCTCCACCAGCTAGTACAGCTGAGTCTATTTGGGACAGTTTCTGTATCTCTGAATTAGACTGACAGAGTTCCTTCTAGAGCAGTTTGATCATGGTCTACTCTATTTGCTTAAGTTTGTCCATATACTGAGTAAGCTTAAGACATAATTTCAAAATGCAGCAACATTGTAATGAACATTGCAATACCCTGCTACCCTGAGTATTCCGACAAGACAAACTTAGGCAAATACAGTAAAACCTCTCTATGAAGGCCACTAAATTACATCAAGTATTTTGTGTTAAAGGAAGGTGGTTGCTTAAAGCAAGATGAAAGTAAAACAAAACACTCCTATAGGAGCGATCTGTTTTACCTTCACCTTGCTTTAAGTAGCCACCTGCCCTAAATACCAACTAATTAAAACAATTGAGTGTCCGTTATAGAGAGGTTTTACTATAGCGCAGACCTAGATCAAAGTGCTCATGAAGGAGCAGGTTGACAAAGGGCAGAGCAACAATTAACCCTTTCCCTGTCCAATATTTATTCAAAACTTCTATACTTTAGGTCATTGAATATTCATGGACAAAATAGTTATAATGAAATATGGAAGGTGGAATATTGTAGCCATTTTAGAAACTAAAGAAACGGATCTATCTATCAAATTCCATTAGCAAACAGAGCAGACCCTGATCAGACGGCTCCTATATGAGCCATCTGATCTGGGTCTACTCTGTTTGCAAATGCGTGAAAGTGAAGAAAGTGTTAAAGGTGCATACTGAAATATTAAAATTGTCCTTTCTCCACCAAACTCCATGTTGCGACCACTCTTTAGAATCTTCTCTTTGAGATGATTCTAAAGAGTGGTCACAATATAGGGTTTGGTGGAGACATAAAAAAGTTACTTCTTGAAAATGTTTCAATTTAGGCATGTTACATGTATCTGGACCACTAAAAGGGTCTATATTATTTAGTAATATGTTGGTTGAATATAACACTATCAGAATAGTGCCAAATTGATTTGTTTAGCTGTAGACCAGTGTAGAGGCGAGATCTAGTGTCTGAGTAACTGTAATTAACCCTTTCCTTCATATAAATGCTTTTTCACACATTTTTAAACAGAGTAGACCCAGGGTCTGCTCTGTTTGCTCACATAATTTGATAGTTCTGTTTCTTTACTTTCTAAAATTGCTACATTGTTCCTCCTTCAATATTTTGATAATAACTATTTTGTGCATATTTAGTAGGTATAGAAATTTGGAATAAACATAGAATAGGGAAAGGGTTAAGTGAATCCGATAGTCAATGGATATGTCTTTATCTGGTGCAATACTAAGCATTTACTTAATGTGTTTGTTGAATGAATGCTATGTTCTATTGAAAGATATTGTCAAGTTATAGGTGTTTGTTTTGTATGGTTGAAAGAACTTATTCAGTTGTTTAAAATATGTAACAAAATGAAAAAATATGTAAGAAAAGAAAATATTAAATGAAAAATGTGCCTAAAAGCTGGTTGTCTCTTTTTTAGCTCACCAGAGCACAAAGTGCTCAGGGTGAGCTTTTGTGATCACCAGATGTCCGTCAGTGTGCATTATCCATTGTCAACAATTTGAACCTTTAAAAATCTTCTCCTCTAAACCTACAGGGTTCTCAGCACTTTGGCACATAGCCTCCTCTGTAGGTCCTCTAGAAAAGTTATATAAATTATGTCCCTGGGGTCGAGATTGGCCCAAGCCCAGGGGTGGCAAGTTTTCAATAGAAACATACAGTATAACGGCGTTATTTCGACTCTCGTTTTTCCGAGATACCCGCTTATTCCGAGGGAATGTTGAGGTCCCGGCTCAAATTCTATCAAATCTCATTGAAAATACCTGCATTAATCCGAATAGCGATAATCCGAAAATTCGAGCATGTGTGCTGGTCCCGCGGATCATTCTGGTTCCCTTTATCGATTGTTTAATTCGAGCACTGTGTTTTCCCACCTCCGAGGTAATTATTCACACCTTCTCGATACGTTGTCGTGACCTTTTGAAAGATCCGTCTATGGGGCACTAGATCTTCCAAATGTGTGAATAACACATTCATTGAATGCAGACTTTACTTTGGTGTAAACAATGATGAGAATTTAATAGACTGAAGTCTTAATAAACAAAGAGTCACTCTCATAATTTGCATACGTTCGCAAACGTGTAGTGATTTTTCGGTACCGCTGAATGTGTGCCATATAACGTCTTTCTGCTTTAAATTTTGTAATAGTGCAGTGCTTTTCGTGTAGTGCTTTGAAATTCGCAATATTTTTGCTACTTTTAGACAGTCTCGTTCATGCAGACTCTTGCTACGAGAGATGAACGAGAATAACCATGTCAGACGAAAAAAGCCGAGTGTTCCGGTTATTAATTAATTTGGTCACTCGCCCCGATTTTCCTTACTACGAAACAGCACGGGAACGAAACGAAAATGTTTGTTTGTGCACCCAACTCGACACCAAATAAATTAATGTTGACAAATGGAAAGATATGCAAAATAAACGACATAACGCTATACGCTACGACTGTTCTAGGGATATGTCTAAATGGTTTGAAACAAGTTTTGAGTTTATTGTGAAGGGTCCGTTGAACGGACCCATACAAATGATACTGCAACTTCGGTCGCCGATGTGAATGGTGTTTTCTGTTATCACTTATATAAGGAAAAAATCGATGAATTATATATGCATTGAAGTTTATGATAATGTTAAAACAGTTTACTGTGAAGAAATACGCTTCCTCTCGTCGTCAAACAATGCTATTGGGAATGACATAAAATGCTCTCGGTTCTTTCGAGCATCGCGATAATCCGAGGTTTTTGCCGATTCCCGATGGTGCTCGAAATATCGCCAATATACTGTATAGTGAAAACTTTGAAAATCTCCTCCTCTGAAACTGGAAGGTTCTCGGCTTTCATATTTTTCTAATTTTATGCCCCTGGGGTCAAAATTGACCCCACCCTAGGGGTGGCCAATTTTCAATAGAAATATATTGTGAAAACTTTGAAAATCTTCTCCTCTGAAACTGGTAGGTTCTCATCTTTCATATTTGGCACATAGCATCATATTCAGGAACTCTACAAAAGTTATATAAATTATGCCCCTGGGGTTGAAATTGGCCACGCCCTAGGGATGGCCAGTTTTCTATAGCAGCCTGCTGTTTCAATCAGCTTTGTATATATAGTCCTTTGCTGGTCAGTGACAATTATTGGTTTTTAATGGAGTATAATGGTCTAGTCAAATCAGTTTGGTTGCTTGACCATGGCTATTTTTAGCACACATGTATTGCTGGAGTGTATCATGTTGCTGATTGGGACTCAGTTAGCCAAGATGTAGTAGGTTTTGGAGTTTTTGCCTTGTTTTATATAGAAACTTATTGTGAAAAGGCGTCAACATGACGAAATGGGTTAAAAATGAACCATTTTTGTGCACAGACAAGAAGAAAACAACATACTACAAACTTGGTACTAAAATAACAACCACATCAGATACATTATACATTTGTATTTTAAAGATATTGCACATATAACAATTTACTTCCATATAGGAAGAATATTGACTATAATTACATATACAATGTAAACTATTCAATAAACGAACTAGTTTGCCACTAAAGACAATGGTGAATAATTAACCCTTTATTCCATGAAAGTATTCATGACATCATGCTTATTTATAATAATACAGCATACAGTAAAACCTCTTTATAACGACCACTAAATTACATCAATTATTTTGTGTTAAAGGCAGGTGGTTGCTTAAAGCAAGATGAAAGTAAAACAGAACGCTCCTATGGGAGCGTTCTGTTTTACTTTCACCTTGCTTTAAGCAGCCACCTGCTCTAAATACCAACTTATTAACACAATTTAGTGGTCGTTATAGAGAGGTTTTACTGTATTAATTACTAGCTGTATAATAATAACATGCACACAGGAATTCTTAACCTAGACAGAAAGTGTAGAATCTAATCTATATAACATCATAAGCCAACAGAGCAGACCCTGATCAGACGGCTCCTATAGGAGCCATCTAATCTGGGTCTACTCTGTTTACATAGGTGTAGAAAAACGCATTTATGGAGTCTACTGTTTGCAAAGGTGTAGAAAATCGTATTTATGGAGTAAAGGGTTAACTACTGGTAATATTTCACCTGTACCAAAGTGATCTATAACTCTTGATCCTTCGAATGCTGAATTTTCAAAGTACAATGGCCCATCATTGTTTAACCCATTCCTCCATAGGCTATTTTTAGACCCAACCTCTGAATGAATCTACCTAAAGGAGCATTTACTACAGAAAAGGAAATTTTTCGAATTTTGTAGTTTTGAAACCATTGTGATAAATAGAGCATTTGCTCCTATAGAAACAAATGCTCTATTTATCACAATTGTTTCAAGAAATGGTTATCACAGAGGCGTAGAAAGGCGTATTTATGGAGGAAAGGGTTAACGATGGAGTACATTCATCATGAAAGAATATAGTTTGCAAGAGGATTATATATGACAAACATTGCAGACCCTGATCAGAGAGCCCCTGGAGCCATTTGATCTTGGTCTACATTGTTTGTGAATGCCAGTACCACCATTTCCCGCATTCAAAGGGTTTACATGCATTAGTAAACTTTAGGACGATCTTGCAGATTATCAAGTTTAGCAGCAGACAATCAATTTGCCTTCAGAGTGTTATCATTCAGACATGAGACATTGTCTTGATCAGTCTTCATTCTTTGTCGTAAGGCCACATCCACAGATTGCAAATATAAATAGTTCTTCAAATTTATGAAAAAATTTGCTACTTGCCTCATCTCAACTAAAACAAGAGTACCGCATACGGTACATAATACGCCCACTTGCAAACTTTCTCCAATTCAACATGCCTTATAAGTGTTGACATTTTCTAATCTGTGCTTCAGATCTTGATTTCCATATTAAGTTGGTACTATTTTTTTAAAAAATCAAGTGAATATCTTATTAAATAAAAAAGTTACAGCTAATCCTCATTTTTGCAGATTTTTGTAAAGTGCAACGGCCATAACTCTGTAAAGACAAACTGAATGAACCTCAAAATAAACTCAGCTTCAAATTTTGTTGCTTAAAACATTTGTGTTAAGTTGTTAAGTTTCATTTATATCAACCGACAAACTAAAAATTTACCGACTAACAAAGCAACAAACACACAAAGTTCAAGGACCATAACTTTAGAATAAAATGACATATCAAACCCCCCGCAATATATGTGAAAATTCACATTAAGGTTTAACCATATAAAAAAATTGAAGCAAATATCATTGTAAATGAAAAAGTTATGGCCATCCTCATATTTGCATAGATTTGCATTATTTTTTTAATTGCAAGGGCCATAACTCCGAAACATTTAATCAAATGATCCTCAGACTCGACCTAGCTTTAGGTCTAGATGCATTAAACATGTGTATGAAGTTTCAAAAATATCTGTCAAATAGTTTTCCCAGAAAACAGCGGACAAACTATTTGCATATTTTTCAAGCACAAGGGACATAACTCTGAAATGAAAAATCAAATGAACCTCAGAATCAACTCAGCTTCAGATCTTGAAGCATTTAACATTTGTGTGAAGTTTCATTAATATCTGTCATATAGTTTTCCCAGAAAACAGCGGACAAACTATTTGCATGTATTTGCATTATTTTTCAAGTAAAAGGGCCATAACTCCGAAATGACAAATCAAATGAGCCTCAGAATCGACTTAGCTTCAGACCTTGATGCATTAAACATTTGTGTGAAGTTTCATTAATATCTCTCAAATAGTTTTACCAGAAAACAGCAGACAAACTATTTGCATGTATTTGCATTATTTTTTTAAGTAAAAGGGCCATAACTAAAAAACGACAAATCAAATGAACCTCAGAATCGACTCAGCTTCAGATCTTGATGCATTAAACATTTGTGTGAAGTTTCATTAATATCTCTCAAATAGTTTCCCCAGAAAACAGCGGACAAACTATGTGCATATTTTTTAAGGACAAGGGCCATAACTCTGAAATGAAAAATCAAATGAACCTCAGAATCAACTCAGCTTCAGATCTTCATGCATTTAACATTTGTGTTAAGTTTCATTAATATCTGTCCAATAGTTTTCCCAGAAAACAGCGGACAAACAAAATGTTGACGGACGAACGAACGAATGGACGGACGGACAGGGCCACGACAATATACGACCACCTTTATTAGGTGGGCGTATAACTAGTTGCATGCGATACAAAAGATTATCAGAAAAACTATGGTATATCTGAACTAGAGTCCATCAATAAATCATAGATGACCTCTATGACTTTCAATCGGAACTATGTTTTTCTAACAAAATATATATCCTTTATTATGTTCACATTTTTCAATCTGCATTTCCTCCTCCAAATACTCTTGACATCCATTACCTCTTTGCAAAGCCCTATGACAGATTCTACACTGCATAGAGTACTTTGAGACTATTAAACCATTAAGAAATCATTAATCGGGATAGGTTTTATAATGATAAATGAATACAATAAATTTTGGCCATGGCACTAGAATCTATGTCCATAAGTGGGCAGACCCTGATCAGAGGGCTGTTACAGGAGCCATCTCATCTGGGTCTACTCTGTTTGCAATAGTGTATTTATAGAGTAAAGAATTAAGACACTGGTAGAATGTCTCTTTAGTCTGCATTTGTTGAGCTTGTACCTGCCTTAGCTTTCCTGCCAGGTAGAAATGTAGATTTACCTGAAAGAAGAAAATTCATAATATTTTCATGCTGATTATTTAACTCTTTCCTTCTATAGGAGCCGTCTGATCAGGGTCTGCTCTGTTTGCTAATTGAATTTGATATATCTATTTCTTTAGTTTCTAAAATGACAACAATGTTCCACCTTCCATATTTCAATATAACTATTATGTCCATGACTATTCTGACAGTAGATAAATATAGAACAGGGAAAGAGCATTAACTAGAGAAAAGGATTTTTTTTAGAATTTTGCAGTTCTGAAACCATTGTGATAAATAGAACATTTGCTCCATAGGAGCAAACGCTCTATCTATCACAATGGTTTCAACAAGTGACTTTTACAGAGGCGTAGAAAGGCGTATTTATGGAGGAAAGGGTTAAGTTGTTATATGGCACTAATAATGAGAAGGTATCAAAAGCACCTTGAGACAAAAAAAATGAAGAATAAATACATGTTAAAGCATATTCCTAATCAAATTATATATTGCATGTCAATAGAATAACTAATGAATATAAGTATAACAGAACTATGTATACATGTAAAATAGAAATGTGCTCTTGACTCTTTACTCCATAGATACGCCTTTGCAAACATAGCAGACCCAGATCAGAATGCTAGATCTAAGTGTCCCTTTGCCCTTTTCAGAAGTGGGGACAAATACAGTATATTTGCGATATTTCGAGCACCGTCGGGAATCAGCAAAAACCTCGGATTATCGCAATGCTCGAAATAACCGATCTCCAGCATTTTGTGTCATTTCCAAGATCAAGAGGAAGCATATTTCTTCACAGTAAACTTTTTAACATTATCATAAACTTCAATGCGTATATAATTCATCGATTCTTTCCTTATATAAGTGATAACAGAAAACACCATTTACATCGGCGACCGAAGTTTTGAACAGTATAATTTGCATGGGTCCGTTCAACGGACACTTCACAATAAACTCAAAACTTGTTTCAAACCATTTAGACATATCCCCTGAACACTAGTGGCATATATCGTTATGTCGTTTATTTTGCATATTTTCCATTTGTCGACATTAATTTAGTTGTTGGTGCTGAGTTGGTGCACAAACAAACATTTTCGTTTCGTTCCCGTGCTGTTTCGTAGTAAGGAAAAGCAGGGCGAGTGACCAAATTAATTAATAATCGGAACACTCGGCTTTTTTCGTCTGACATAGTTATTCTCGTTCATCTCTCGTAGCAAGAGTATGCATGAACAAGACTGTCTAAAAGTAACAAAAATATTGCGAACTTCAAATCACTATACGAAAAGCACTGCACAATTTCTAAATTTAAAGCAGAAAGACGTTATATGGCACTCTTTCAGCGGTACTGAAAAATCATAACACGTTTGCGAACGTATGCAAATTATGATTGTGACTCTTTGTTTATTAAGACTTCAGTCTACTAAATTCTCATCATTATTTACTAAATTCTCATCATTATTTACACCAAAGTAAGGTCTGCATTCAATGAATGTGTTATTCACACATTTGGAAGATCTAATGTCCCATAGACGGATCTTTCAATAGGTCACGACAACGTATCGAGAAGGTGTGAATAATTACCTCGGAGGTGGGAAAACACCGTGCTCGAATTAAACAATCAATAAAGGGAACCAGAATGATCCGCGGGACCAGCACACATGCTCGAATTTTCGGATTATCGCTATTCGGATTAATGCAGGTATTTTCAATTAGATTTGATAGAATTTGAGCCGGGACTTCAACATTCCCTCGGAATAAGCGGGTATCTCGGAAAAACGAGAGTCGAAATAACGCCGTTATACTGTACTAGTTTCAACTGCTCAATTATTGAATAATTTTTGTCAATACAGTGAGTCCTCGATATTTTGAACTCAGATAACTAACACTTGGATATAACTTGTGTTAAAAGTTCTGTCCCTTTCAAAACAATTGTCATATAAAGACGTGACAGCTTGATGCAGGTCGCAAGTGATGCTGAAAGCTTTCAGCATTGCTTTCGACCTGCATTCAGCTGTAATATTGAGAAAGATTCCTGGTTATAAGCAAGATTAATCAAACACTCATTATCTGGCAATAATTTGTAGGGTTTCTTCCACTGTAGTTTCAAATGAAATGAAGCTGGGCATCTAATCAAGATCAAACCCTTTGATACAATGACTGTTTTAACCCTTTCCCTCTTATAAACAACTTTTCATGCATTTGCAAACAGAGATGGCCCAGATCAGATGGTTCCTATAGGAGCTGTCTGATCAGGGTCTGCTCTGTTTGCTAAAGGAATTTGATAAATTTGTTTCTTTACTTTCTCAAATTACTAAATTGTTCCACCTTCCATATTTCATTATAACTATTTTGTCCATGAATATTCAGTAGGTATTGGAATTTGGAATAGATATAGAACTGGGAAAGGGTTAAAAGAAATTATTAAAAATATATTATGAGAATTAAAGGAGGCAACAATTGTTGCTGACAAAAATAGTTTTGAGTGTAGAAAGAAATGCACAAAATTTAAACTTTCTCATTTTAATTACAAACAGGTTTGACCGATGATACAGCACACCACAACATCAGCTTCTTCATGAGCTGCATACATACCGGGGTATAACGTAAATAACAATCACATGTTTTCAAAATAAACTTCAAGGAAATTAGTTTATGACAAACACCGACATATTATACCTTATACAGTGAACCCTCATTATACCGGCATTCGTTACAATGGCACCCTCGTTATACTGGCAATATGCATTGAAACAAAATTACCTTTAAGTCTTTGAAACAACCACTGAATAAATAGGTGCAATGTCCATAAGACAGGTGATCGCTTAATACAGAACACAAGAAGGGAGCTTTTTGCACTTCTTGTGGTCTGCATTAAGTGCTCACCTGTTGGTACTAGTATAAAACTGGCCACATGGTTCCATTCATATTTAAACTCATTATAACAGCAACCTCGTTAAACCAGCAAAATGGCTGGAAACAAACACCTCTGTTGTAACGAGGGTTCGCTGTATAGAAATATTAAACTCTAAACAAAATCTTAATTTCCAATAAAATAATTAGCCAGCGTCTGAATTCACCAACTTAGACTAAAAACTCCAAGAATATTTTAAAACATGTTTCATATTAATCTAGAAGAAGCTTGAAACCAAACAATATTTGTGGATGTTGAACCTGAGACTTGGTCAGTTCCAAGCCAGGAATCTGAAGTTAGTCTTGCACTCATAAAACCATGTTTTATAACCTCGATACCATACCTCATGGTTACAAATCTTTCTGCTTGAGTTTGAGTACTTTCTCAAGTATCTTATTTGTCAATATCTGACCAATCTGATGCTTGAGAATGAATTCAGGCTGGAGCAAAATGTTTAACGATCCTTGGGATCAGGACTTACTTTGAGGCTGGGTGATCCTGGATGTTAGCCACACAAATGGTTCCACCAGAGATTGTCGGTTCGTAACATTTGCCTCCCACAGCCTCACTGAAATTATTGAATATCAATTCTTGTCCTAAAATTGCTATATGTATAAAACAAAACTCTCCAATTGTCATTTATATCTAGTATTACGTCTTTAACCCTTTACCTGTAAGAGATGACCTCTGACTGGAGTGCTCCGTTTGCTAACTGAATGTTATAGATTTGAATCTGCAGTTTCTGCCATGGCCAAAAAGTCCCATGTTTAAGTACATTTATAATTAAAACTTTTAACTCATTCATATTCATGAGGTAAAGGAGTTTAACCCTTTCCTCCATAGTCTATTTTTAGACACCTCTTTGAATCAATCTACCGAAAAGGAGCATTTACTAGAGAAAAGGAAAAGTTTAGAATTGTGTAGTTTTGAAACCATTGTGATAAATAGAGCATTTGCTCCTATAGGAGTAAATGCTCTATTTATCACAATGGTTTCAAAAAGTGATTTTTACAGAGGCGTAGAATATTCATGTGCGAACTAATGGCATCATGAATATTTATTAGCTGATTTATTATAATGGCAAATGTACACAGGATGTTTGGCTCAGGCACAAACTGTAGAATCAGACACATATATATTATACCATAAGCAAACAGAGCAGACCCTGATAAAATGGCTCATATTGAAGCCTTTTGATGTGGGTCTACTCTGATTGCAAATGTGGGAAAAGGTGTTTATATGAAGGAAAGGGTTAATGCAGGCCAAAAGTTCTGTAAAAAGCTCTCAGCCTTCAGCATTAATTCTGAAAAAAAAAACACCTGAAAACTGGTCAACTGTTCAAAGAGTAAGTGTAGCCATTTATAAAACATGTTAACTTGATCCAAGGAGTCCTGATTTTTACCATGCATCAAACTTCAATTGACTTCATTTTTATCACCTGCTTGCCATTGCAAAATATTTACATTCGCCCTGCAACGTCCTTCTATAACTTTATTCTAAAAAGAAAGTTGCATAACCTCATGAACACCTGAAGCACGTCATTCATTTTTTAAATATAAGAAATACAATGGAATATAAATATAAGAAATAAATGACTTGCTCCCGGTGTTCATGGGTTATGCAACGCATAGCTTTACGAGCAAAGATTCACTAACTTTGCTCGTAAAGCTATGCGTTGCATAACCTCATGAACACCGGAAGCACGTCATTCATTTCTTAAAAGAATTCCGTACGGATGACATAATTTTGAAGTAGCTATACAAGGACTATCCACAAGTGTGTTCAGTAATTGTTGAGGATGGACAATAACTAACAGCACCATCCCCAAAGCTCATCTAGGTACTTCATGCAATGTGAGTTTAAAAATGTGCAAATGCATCAAGTACATACACTTTGAATCAGGATAAGAGAACATACCTTTCTCTCTATTGGCCCAGGTCTGTGCAGTGTTGAAGTCTACCTGCCTATCCTCTTGTTGTTCACTTTTGTTGTTACCAATCGCTATGATGTGGACCTGTTAACATACAAATTACCCTAAATATTAACCCATTCCCTCATATTGATGCTTTTGACGCCTCTGCAAAATTCACCTGTTGAAACCATTGTGATAAATAGAGCATTTGCTCCCATAGGACCAAATGCTCTATTTATCACAATGATTTCAAACTACAGAATTCTAAAATTGTCCTTTTCTCCAGTTAATGCTCCTTTTCGGTAGATTTATTCAAAGTGGTTGGATCTAAAAATAGCCTATGAGGTAATCGGTTAAGACAATCCCACTTATGCAAGTAGTAAAGATCCTGATCAAATGGTTCCTCATGGATCTACACTACATACAACTAGATCAGTCACACTTTTCATGCATTTGCGAACAGAGAAGACCCAGATCAGATGGCTCCTACAGGAGCTGTCTGATTAGGGTCTATTCTGTTTGCTTTTGACATGATATAGATCTGATTCTACAGTCTTTGTCAGAGAAAAACATTGCCTTGAAAACTTTACGTTATGAAAATACAGCTGATAAATATTCATAATTTCTTGTATGAATATTGAACATGGAAAGGATTAAAATTATCAAAATTGTACCAAATTCTGCTTTACAAGCCAATTGAGAAGGCGATTGGGTGTCTGAATACTTTGGGCGATTATTAGATTCTACTATGTAGAGATGCCCTTTAACCCTTTCCCTGTTTGATGTTCATAAAAGAAATTATGAATATTTATCAGCTTTATTTTCATTTGCACCCTTAAAAGGTTAACAATGTTCAGTTTTCAATTCAAACAAGATGTGTTTATGAAATAGAGGATCTGTTGAGAGATGTCTTTTAAGATCACATGTTCCTAAACGAGCCTTAGAAAATGTTATTAAGCGAGCCTTGGCGAGCTTAATAACATTTTCAAGGTGAGTTTAGGAACATGTGATCTTAAAAGACAACGAGCATCAGATTCTTTTACTCACATAACCAAAACAGTGTATTTTAGCTGCTTTAATGACATGTAAACATCGGTTTCCTAGTTTGACGTCATATATGACGTATGAGGTCATAAATTATAAGTGTTCTTGCACGTGTTACTGATCAGGGAATCTTAACCCGTTGTTTTTACTCAGAGATAAGGGAAGTTATGTGAGAAACACTATGCCTCCGCCCAATTTGACCGTTGACCCTGAAGGATGACCTTGACATGTCACCACTAAAAATATGCAGCCTTATGAGATACATATGCATGCCAAATTTCAAGTCTCTATCTGTACTGGCTCAAAAGGTAAGACCAATGTTAAAGTTGCTGACAAACAGACAGACAGGGCAAAAACAATATGCCCCAAATATCTGACTTGGAAAGGACACATCAACTTCATTCCAATATGTACTTGTCTTTTCTTATCCTGTTTTAGAAACGTTTCTACAATGGCCATCCAGGACGATTTTTGTATCATTAAGGCAAGTGGTAGCTTTATACAGCAGCTTCCTGCATTATTTTTTGCATCATGAATATTAATAAGATTAATTGTTATAATAGCACATTGGGGGCGAAGGAGTTAGAATAGTTTTGTGCCAAGCCCTCGACATGGACTCAGGATTTTTTTCAGAAACTGTAGAAACATATCTCTTATCATATCAAAAGCAAACAGAGCAGACCCTGGTATATTCTGTTTGAAAAAGCATATTTATGGAGTTTAGGGTTAACGCTGGGGAAGTAAATTAATTTTACTTCTTTTTAATAGTTGTTTAACCCTTTGCTGCATAGATGCACCATTTAATGCATTTGCAGACAGAGCAGACCCAGAGCAGACAGCTCCAACAGGAGCCATCTGATCATATCTGCTCTGTTTGCCAATTGATGGAATAATATAGATATGATTATATAGTTTCTGCCAGTGCCAAAAGTTCACGTGTTCGTATGCCATTATAAAAATTCATCTAACTATTAACCCATTCGCTCATATCGACGTCTTTTGACGCCCTCTGTAAAGGCCACCTTTTGAAACCATTGTGATAAATAGAGCATTTGCAAATGCTCTATTTATCACAACGGTTTCATAACTACATGTACACAATTTTTAAATTTCCTTTTCTCTAGTAAATGTTCCTTTTCAGTAGATTTATTCAAAGAGGTTGGGTCTAAAAATTAATGTTATCATTATTCATGATGTAAAGGGTTAACCATAACCCTTTCCACTTCTTTGCAAACAGAGTAGACCCAGATGATATGGCTCCTGTATGAGCCATCTGATCAGACTCTGCTCTGTTTGCTTATGGAATTATATAGATCAGATCCTACAGTTTTTATCAAAGCAAAAACTTTCCTGGAAAATTATAAATAAAACTCCATTAAGTTAATGAATATTCATAAAGTGACCAGTACAAGCATAAATGTTTATTAGGGAAAATGTTAAGCCTTTCCTCCATGAAGCAACAATGATGTCATGAATATTAATTAAATTATTTTTTATAATAGCACATTGACACAGAATTTTTTGGCAATGGCAGAAATAGTAGACTCTTATCTATATTATATCATAAGCAAACAGAGCAGACCCTGATCAGGTGGCTCCTATAGGAGCTGTCTGATCTAGGCCTACTCCGTTTGCAAAGGCTTAGAAAGGTTTATTTATGGAGTAAAAGGTTAAGACCACATTTAATGACCACAATGGAAATAAGAGCATGCTCTTGTGTTATCCTTGGTATAGAAAGCATGCCATGGTTTTTCACTATGCATCATTTTACGAATTACTATTTATTATGATGAGATACATGTTTGTGAGCCATATTATGTTTTCTGTTTGCCGAAATAAATCTATCTATCTAAGACAGGTTTCAGTGTATCAGAGCTGGCATGTGTCAACTTGCCTCTTTTTTGTCCCTATTCTTGTCAATGTCTCGCTTCAACCTTTCAAGTTTCTGGAAGGACTCCCAGTTTGTTACATCATAAACCAACACAAAACCCTATGAAGAAGAAAAAACACATGAATTCGAGTGATAAGTCTTTTCAAGTAAACTAAAAGAAGTGAGCACACTAGCATGTACAGACAAACTGTTCTTTTTGTCCTTCAAAATGTCCTAGCAAATTCAGTCAAATCATACAGAATTGTTAACCCCTTCCTTCATATAAACAGTTTTTCACACCTTTGAAAACAGAGTTGACCCAGGTCAATAGTTCCTTAAGGTTCCTGCTCTGTTTGCCTATGACATAATATTGGCGTCTCATCTAGATCTGAACAGAGTGTGTATGTTATCAGTGTCACTTTATCCAGATCCAAACTGTTGACATATGTTATCAGTGTCACTTAATCTAGATCCAAACTGTTTACATGTTACCAGTGTCAATTAATCTAGATCCAAACTGTTTACATATGTTCTCAGTGTCACTTTATCTAGATCCAAACTGTTTACATGTTACCAGTGTCACTTAATCTAGATCCAAACTGTTTACATGTTACCGGTGTCACTTTATCTAGATCCAAACTGTTGACATATGTTATCAGTGTCACTTAGTGCCTCATCTACAAAACAGTGTCACTTAGTGTCTCATCTAGATCTGAACTGTTTATATATGTTAACAGTGTCACTTGATCTTGATCTAAACTGTTTATATATCAGTGTCACTTAGTGTCTCATTTAGATTCGAACAGATTTCATTTTAATTTCATTCCAATTTTACAGACTTCTAAGACTTGTCACTAACCCTAGAGTAGACCCAGATCAGACAGCTCTAGTAGGTACCATCTGATCAGGGTCTGCTCTATTTGCTTGTGAAATACCAGGTAATATAGATCTGATTTTACAGTTTCTATCATTTATAAATATAAAAGTCCTTTGTTCATAAGCCATTATAAAACTCAGATCTGAAAGATCCTGAGTGTATACAGTACTGACTTTGATCAGACAGCTCCTATAGAAGCTGTCTGATCTGGGTCAACACTGTTTACCAGGTCGTAGAAAAGTGTATCTATGGAGTAAAGGATTAAACATCACAAGTGATATACATGTAGTATCTTACTTCAGGGAAGGTAAGAAAATGTTTTGGTAGATCTGTCTTGGTGCCATCCTGAAAAAAAGACAAATTTTTGGTTGCTATATTATTAGAAATCATTTTTTCCTTCTACATGTATAGTAGTTTTAGATTGAATCTTTACTATCAAAGTTTAAAATTGCATAAATACACACTATAAAACCAAAACATTGCCAGTAATTCTATGATATATTTAACCCTTTCCCTCATATTTAATGTCTTTTCACCCATTTACAAACAGAGTAGAACCAGTTCAGATGGCTCCTATAGGAGCCATCTGATCAGGGTCAACCATTTTTGCTTTCGACATGATATAGATCTGATTCTACAGTTTTTGACAAAGCAAAAAAAATTCCCTTGAAAAGTTTACATTATAAAAATTGAGCTAATAATTATTCAAGTTGTCATTATTTCTTACATGAATACTGAACAAGGACAATGTTAAATTATTTTGTTAATACATGTAGCTAGGATATGTACATTTTATAATAGCTCTTACAGAACCTATACATGTATATAAAAAGATTGCAACATCCAGCATGTTAACCTTTTACATCATAGATACACCTTTTAATGTCTTTCGAAACAGTGTAGACCAAGATCATGTGGTTCCTATTAGAGCCGTCTGCTTAGGGTATGCTCTGTTTGCTTAACCATTTCCCTCATATAAACATGTTTTCATGCATTTGCAAACAGAGTGGACCCAGATCAGACGGCTCCTATAGGAGCCGTCTGATCAGGATCTGCTCTATTTGCTAATGGAACTTGAAAGATTTGTTTCTTTACTTTCTAAAATGGCAAGAATGTTCTACCTTCAATATTTCGCTGTAACTATTTTTTCCATGAATCTTATGTAGGTGTTGAAATTGGGAATAAACATAGAACAGGGACAGGGTTAAAATATAATATACTGGTACATTGTAGATCTGATTCTACAGTTTTTGCCATAGTAAAAAAATCAAATCTCTTGTTCATTTTCTTCTGGGTTCAAAAAGGCGTTTTCTTCAATACTACACCAAACATAAGTGTGTCAAATAGTTTGGACCACATCTCATCTAGACCTAAACTGTTTACAAAGGTCATTACAGTGAAAGGTTAAAAGTGGATGAAATTTATTTTCACTGAGCTTGGCTCTGTTGTCAGATTACAACCCCCTCCCCCTACTCCCCCCCCCCCCCCAAAAAAAAAAGAAAAAGAAAAAAGAAGCTTTTTGCATCTGAAAATTTCATTCTTTAAAGCCCTCCTTCGAAATGAGATGATTGCTAATATAATTCTCAGCGATCTTCACTACATATCCCATATTATCCTAAGTATTTGGACATGCAGTCTCTCCACTACACCAGTTTGTATAGGTCAGTAAGTCAATTTTAACCCTTTACGTTATGAAAGAAATAATGGAATCATGAATATTATTTAGATTAATTTTTGTGATAGGACATAGACACAGGAACTTTTGGTCATAGCAGAAACTGTAGGATCATATCTATATCATTTCATAAGCAAACAGAGCAGATAATGATCAGACGGCTCCTACATGACCCATCTGATCTGGGTCTACTCTGTTTGCAAAGGTGTGAAAAGGGGTTCATACAAGGAGAAAAGGTAAGGAGCTGTTTAATCTGAGTCTGCACTGTTTGCCTAAGTCTGTCGATCCGAATACTTAGAGTAACTGAGGAACAGCGATTCAGATTAGAGATTTACCTAGAAAAATCTGTATTTTTCCCCCCATCAAACTCAACCTTGTGGGTACTAATCACTCATGCTGACATGTAATGTATTTAGACTTATGTGCAGACTCATGTACTTACTAAAACCTCTCTATAATGACCACTACATTGTGTTAATTAGTTGGAATTATGTGCAGGTGGTTGCTTAAAGCAATAGGAGTGTTGTGTTTTACTTTCACTTAGCTTTAAGCATCCACCTGCCTTTAACACAAAATACTTGATGTAATTTAGTGGTCATTATGGAGAGGTTTTACTGTACTTACTAATCCACCTGTGTCAAATATTCTGACTTTCTCTTTCACTCCTCTGTCTGTCTCTATCATTGCTGTGTAGATATCTTCTATGGTGGAGTGCATTGGCTGAAATATTATCAAAAGCATAAAACTCTCCACTTCATATACACACCTTTCTATGTGTTTGCAAACAGTGTAGATGCAAATTGAATAGCTCCTGTAAAAGACATCTGATTATGTTCTGCTCTGTTTGCTTAACCCATTACCTCATAGGCTATTTCTAGATACAATCTCTTTGAATAAATCTACCGAAAAGGAGTACTAACTACAGAAAAGGATTTTTTTTAGAATTTTGTAGTTTGAAACGATTGTGATAAATAGAGCATTTGCTCCTATTGGAGCAAATGCTCTATTTATCACAATGGTTTCACAAAGTGACTTTTACAGAGTCGTCAAAAGTTGTCAATATGAGGTAATGGGTTAACCTTTTTTCATACAAACACATTTTCAAGCATTTAAAAACAGAATAGACCCAGTTCAGATGGCTCCTATAGGATCAGGATATGCTCTGTTTGCTAATGGAGTATGAACGATCTGTTTCTTACTTTTTTAAATGGCTACACTGTTCTACCTTCCATATTTTGTTCTAACTATTTTGTCCATTAATATTCAATAGGTATTGAAATTTGGTATAAACAAAGAACAGGGAAAGGGTTAAGAAACAAGCATAGTTTTACAGCTTAAGCATCACCTCATATTGACACCTTTTGACGCCTCTGCAAAAGTCACCTGTTGAAACCATTGTGATAGTGGGCAAATATAGGAGCAAATGCTCTATTTATCACAATGGTTTCAAACTACAAAATTATAAAATTTTCCTTTTCTCTAGTTAATGCTCCTTTTCGGTAGATTTATTCAAAGAGGTTGGATCTAAAAATAGCCTATGAGGGAATGGGTTATTCATGCAAACCTCTGCCTGTTTGTGAATACATGTATCAATAAATTTGATTCTTGTATCAAGTATATAAAAGAGTAGTTTAGTGGGTTTCAGGGAGAAGTCATCAATACATTTAACCCTTTCAACCATAGGCTATTTTTAGACCCAACCTCTTTGAATGAATCTACCCAAAAGGAGCATTTACTTGAGAAAAGGAAAATGTTATAATTGTGAAGTATAGAAACCATTGTGATAAATAGAGCATTTGCTCCTATAGGAGCAAATGCTCTATTTATCACAATGGTTTCAAGAAGTGGTTATTACAGAGGCGTAGAAAGGCGTATTTATGAAGGAAAGGGTTAAGCCTTTACTTCATATAAATAACTCTTTATCTAATGAATATTCTTGTAAGAAATAATAACATCATAAATATTAACTGGCTGATTTTTATAATAGTATATGAACACATGATAATTTGGCCCTGGTAAAACTCTAAAATTAGATCTATATTATAACTAGCAAACTGAACAGACCCTGATAAGACAGCTCCTGCAGGATCGGGGTCTACTCTGTCTGTAAATGCATTGAATTTGAATTGTTTTCAGTTCAGTATGATTTTTCACATGAATATATCGGTACATTACAAAGTCAGACATTTCTTCATACATGGCAGTCTTAACCTTTCCCTTGATAGATGTTTTTTGACACCTTTGCAAACAAAGTAGACCCAGCTTAGACAAATATGTTTGCTTATGAAATTACATAGATCTAATTCTACAGTCTCTGCAAAAGCCAATATCCTGTGCCCATAAAAATGATAATTATAGAATTATTGCTAATACTTTATTATTCATGACGTCATTAAGTCTTACATGAATATTCTTCAGGTTAAGGTTAACCCTTTCCATCATAGAGGATATCCTTGAAACAAAGTAGACCCAGATCAGATGTAGACCAAGGTCAGATGACTCATGTAGAAGCTGTCTGACAAGGGTTCACTCTGTTTACTTATGAAATAATGTTATACATGTATCTGGCTCTACTGCTTGCTATATGGTTAAAAATTCCCTTGTTCATGATGCCATTATAAAATTAAACTTATTAGTATTCATGATTTCATTATTTCTCACATAAATATTCATGAGGAAAGGGTTAAAGAGAGTCTGTACTTTATTTCTTACCGTTCCAATGACATGGTTCCCATACATCAGCTGTTCAATGATGGCTGTTTTACCAACACCTGCATGGCCACACACGAGGATCTTGCTGATTTTACCCATTCCTCAAGCTTTTGAAGAGAAATCATACACATTTCAAACTTATGTACTGATCCATGCAGTACCACAGATCTATATAAGAAGCATATTTAGAAAGTCTAATTACCCATTTCTCTCATATAAACTCCTTTGCATACATCTGCAAACAGAGTAGACCCAGATCAGATGGCTCCTATTGGAGCCATCTGATCAAGGTTTGCTCTTTTTGCTAATGGAATTTGACAGATCTGTTTCTGTACTTTCTAAAATGGCTACAATGTTGCACCTTCATATTTCATTAAATCTATTTTGTCCATGAATACATGTACATGTACAAATGTATTCAGTAGGTATTGAAATTTGAAATAAACATAGAACAGGAAAGGGTTAAAACATGTTTTATATTTCTTTGCCAAATTTATCAGAATTACCTCTCCCAGATGATTTTAATGACTTGCACCAATATAGGGTTTGGCTGAGATATAAGATTTAAAGGGAGCATTGTCCCTTGTGCTGATGGGGAATCTGAGTGAAGACATGCTTCATGTGATTGATTTCTCTCTACCAGGACAGTCGGATCAAGCAGAGCAGGACTCTGTCAAGAAGCGACTTGTTCAGGGTGCAAGCGCAAATCTACCCTTAATTACAGTAACACCACCGTCAGGAATATCTGATCTTTAAGCAATGCTTGAGGTAGAGATAAAGAGCACAACAATGGACCATACCATAAATTGAAGGTACGGAGTTAACCACAGGTTAAGGCTGATGACTATGACTGGCTTATCGCCATGTCTGAGTGATAGGTGAGGACTAACGGTTTGTGTGACCGTAATGGTAAGCAAACTAGCAGAGGTCCAGAACCTGTATCCAATACTAAAGTTTCATATTTGTAGCATTTGCGAGAGCTGCAGCGGGAGGCAGTGAGCAACTTAGACATTATTCAAAATCTAGTGAGGGTTGAGGAGGATAAGCTGGTCACAGGTTCAAGCCTACATACGCTACTGTCATCCAGATTGGCAAGTTGGGAGCCAGTCAACAAGTGTCTTTCGTCTTTCAGACACAGGAGCCATTGGGACACACATCAAACAGAACACATGTCTTTATATACACCTGCAAACAGGGATCTACCAGAAAGCCATCGCAAACAAGAGGCTATTTCAAAATTTTGTACAGGGTGTTTGGATAAGGATGCTGCAAAACATGCTTGTTTTGAACATCCAAGGAGCATTCATTAAGCCTTTGAGTTTGATGTAATCAGGCATCATCAGTATATTTCCCAAGATATCGATGGGTAAAAAGCTTAAGGAAAGAAAGCTAAAGATGAGGTGGTTATCAATGCAGTAGGCCCAGTCACAGAATCAAAAGTAGAGCAGATTATAGCTATGCTATAGAGAGTCTGGACACCAAGCTACAGGTTTCAACACAGGAGGTTAGTTTTCGCAACATGACTGTTCAGTGTTTCTTTTGCAAGCAAAAGGGAAACATGATTGTGAGAGATACTTAGCCTGGTCAAAAAGGCAAGCTGCTAAAGTTAGTGACAAACCCGACAAGGCTTTAAACTAATAAAGGCTGAGGTAAAGGGCCTTACATCTCAGCAATAACAGCGGCTAGGAACCTTTAGAAACCTTTAGAAAGTATGACTTCCAGTCAACTATCGTCAGAACAGATCCTTTAGAAAACATGACTTCCAGTCAACTTTCATCAGAAAATGGAAAAGTTTTAAGGTCAGTTCAGATTACTTTTAGTCCTGAATCGACTGATGCAGAAGCAGGTACTAATAGGTTACATGAAAAAGACTGCAAGGAAGGTGTTGGATCTGCAACTAGGGATAATGGCTGTGGGACTTTCAGTCTGCAGTCAGATCCTGAACACAGTCTCAGTGCTTATTTCATATTAAGGTTGGTGGGAGAATGGTTAAGGCTAGGATTGATTCTAGGGCCGTGATCACTATCCTTTCAACACAAATATACCAAAGTTTGAAAGAGAAACCACACAAAATTAGAGACGGTTGTGATGAAGATGGATGATAAAGAGAAAGTTTTGAAAGTAACAGAGTACCCAGGGTTTGGTTAATTCAAATCTTTTAGCTTGTGTGCGAGTAGTGGGCTCTGTTTTAGATGAAACTCAAGTCGTCAGCAAGCAGACTTCCAGTCTCAGTGCTGAGAAAAGAGGTCCGTTAGTGAGCAAGCAGAAAACTGCTGGTGCATAGATTACAGGACGCTCAATGATGACACTGTAATTTGTAAAGGATTCATTCCCTTTATGGGAAAGGCTTTTGAGGACCACTTGGATAACCTTTGTGGAGTTCTAGACTTGATTTGTCAACCGGCAAGAACCTATTCAAGTGGGGCCCTTTGGAACATTGTAGACATTTTAGAAAGCAAAGAAACAGATCTATCAAATTCCAATGGCAAACAGAGCAGACCCTGATCAGACGGCTCCTCTAGGAGCTGTCTGATCTGGGTCTACTCTGTTTGCAAATGCGTGAAAACACGTTTATATGAGGGAAAGGGTTAAGGCTTTGAAGAAGGTACATTTATTTGACTTCATACCCAGTGTTGACTTAGGATAGTCCAGATCAATTTATCTTGGATTTAGATGCCTCACATACAGCTCTCGGAGCGGAATTGATACAGGTACAGGATGGAGTGAAAAGAGTGATTGCTTTCAGCAGCCTCTCACTGGATCCGGGGCAGAGAAATTACTGTACAACCAGAAAAGAGCTCTTAGCTATCATACAGTTTACCAGGCATTACTTGCTTGGACAGATCATTCTAGTTTAACTTGGTTGTTACGGTTAAAGGAACCACAGGGGCAGCTAGCCTGATGGAAGGAAGAATTGTCACAGTACTATATAGTGGTTAAGCATCGGGCTGGAGTAAGTAAAGCATGGGAATGCAGATGTGCTTTCCAGAATACCTGATCCTTTGACTCCATGCTCAGCATATATTGCTGGTATAAAGCCAACAGATCTACCCTGTGGCAATTGTAAATATTGCTCACACGCTGAGTCGCTCACATATTTTACTTCGTGGATGAGGCAGTAGGTCTCACGCTTCAGACAGCTTGTATGAATTCTGTTCGAGGACCAGGAATTGAGTTGAATTCTAGATCTGGAGTAATATGGGACTTTCAGTCCCTGAAACTCAAACCTCAAAGCCTTCAAGGCTTAGTAGCTCAAGTTGAAGAGAAGTCAGGTGTTTCAGAATGTCTTCCAGACTCTGATGCACCGACTGTTCTAGGAAGTGTTTCATGTTCAGGTATCAGTCTTCCAGACACTGAACATGATGTAAAGTTTAAGAACGTTTGAGGCTTTCAGCCCGAGGGTTGTAAAGTTTAAGGATCTTTCAGGCTTTCAGAAGGAGGTTCATTCTGTTTAGGACCTTTCAGTCTAAGGTACTATTCGTTTCTAGGAAGACTAGAATAGGCCTTTGCCACCCACCGCTCCAGTCAACATACAACAGCATCCATCCCCGAGGCCCAAGACCTTCAGGAGAAAGATGGGGGAATGTTGAGACAGATGTGCGGTGTGTTGTTTACATCCAAAACAGCTGAATCAAAGTGCACGAGTGTCGGACCGGACTCTGGGCAGTTGCCTACTGACAGTCAACCAGATTGGACAGGAGAGGCTTGTCCTTACAAATTGTGAGTTAGTCTATTAATCTCTCGTTAGTCAGTAGGTTTAGAGTAAACTTCCAGAGCAAACACTGGGCTACTTTCGAGACATAAGCCAAGTAAATCATTACATGAGCCTAGGCTAGGGCCCTATGATGGATAAAGAAATTTGGAAGAACCTAGCCAGATTGTCATGGTGAAATATAATTCTATAAACTTGCTGCGTGTCGGCCATTTCCATCGTGTATTCCAGACCTAACTACTTTAACCTTGCGCTATATTCGGGAGACCAATTTAGCATTCAAGACGAACTTCCCAGTGGCCGCATCCTAGTATGCAGGTAGACAAGCTGATATCTTAAGATCCATAAGAGTAGGTGGCTGTTATGTCCAGGTTCAGTCAATATAACTGTAAGAAATGTAATCATCATTCATGTGTTTAATAATTAAATATATTACCGATGCAAATATCTCAGGCAAAAGGGGTGAAAAAATACGATATCTACAAAACTTTTCGTGTTTACATTTTGGACGGCTCTGCATAATTTTAACTTTTCTGTGACATTCAGTTGATCTACCGAGTTGGTTCGTAATCATTTAATTTCACACTCTTGCCATTTCGAAACGGGATTTTTATCAGTCGCGGGTATTATTATTATATCAACATTAACATTATTCCAAAAGTCTGTGTACAATATTTAGCATACAGAGGCGTAAACCATGAACAAATATAACAGGCTGTTAGGGCAACTGCTAGAGTTTCCTAGGGGTAGTAGACTAAATTATGCTTTCTTTTCTTCTTCCTATATACAAGAGCCGGATCCGTTCGGAACGTATTAAGGCTCTGCGCAACTAAGTGCATGGTGAGGTGGATCGAGTGTTTAAATGCAGTCTAAAACTATGTACAGCGGTAGTGGGATATGGGTACAGGGCCGTACCCAGAAATTTTTTGCTGGGGGGGGGGGGCGAGTTGGGGTGGGCACGGGAGGGGTGTCCCCTCTCTGTAGTCGATTTTTTTTGGTATGCCGCATTGAATGGTGCAATTTCCTGCTATCTGAATCACACTCTATCAAGATATAATTTTATGTTATAGGAAATCGGCTCCTTTTTACACCTGGATTTCAGTGTATAGACTTAAAGCATGATGAATGATCACCAATGTTTCAATGCAGGGGCTTTGTATAATTATATTAAATTAACACCAAAAGTTGTGACCAAGGCTAAAGTTTTTTTGCCATTGACAGACACACATATGAGCATGATTAAAGTATTTTGCCATTGGCAGACAGACAGACATTTGATTATGCTTAAAAAATTTTGCCATGGACAGACTCTGCATTATTCATCTCAGAACTAGCATCCGCTTATGTCTTTATTCTAAATGTGAAAACAACTCTGATCAAAACTACAAACATCAAATTTTACAGTTTACCAAGAGGGTCATGATGGCCCTTATTCGCTCACCTGGTTATAACAGATTTATGTATACAATGAAAAAGACATTCCATTTTATCTTATTTTACAATAATGTTTTGGCTGATTTTATAGCCCTTATTTGGGTATATTCCCAATAGCAAAAGGTGTGTTTTGCACCCATTTTTGGGAGGAAAATTTCCAATCTCAAGTTACAAAACAAATCCATGAAAAAACGTTAAGAGACCTTGATTTATTCAGTACAATCGGCCTGCGGACGAAGATCATTTTTACTTTTTTTATCATTCGAAATGTTCAGTTATTTTTTCATTACTAGTTACTGATCAATGTCAGTAAAACGCTTATCGGTCAAAGTGCATACTGCTTTTTGTAGCTATGCTATAGCGTCTTGATACGTCATTCCCATCGTCTTAATTTTGCGACAATGTTTCCTCACTTAATCAATATACGTGCCACATGTGGTATTTGTGGAAACGCAGCTATTTGCATTTTGACACGACTGGTTCCTGAACAATTTATTTGCTAAACTTCATTATAGGGAAAACTGGAACCAACTCGTGATTACGTAATTCGGGTGTTCTCCGCGGGGGTTCCACTGATTGGTCTATACCAAAATAGGCAAAAAAAAATAGACCAAACGTGGATCACAGCATGACAGCATGCTAAAGGTGGTCTGTCTGTGTAGAGAACTAAAGATAATCTCCCCGAGGTAGGAAAATATCAGTCACTAAAAAATTGCCTTGGTAAAATTTCAAATCTGTAGATCTAGCTGAAAACTAAAAAGGAGCCAATTAACAAAAATGGTATCTTGGGAGCCAGCTGGGGGGGCCCGGGCCCCCGAGCCCCCCACCTGGGTACGGGCCTGTGGGTAGGATGCTGACAGTCGATTGCGGAACTCGTTTATGGAATTCGCAGCGGTGACTGTTGCAGGCAGCCGGTTCCAGCATCCAATGGTCCTTGGGAAGAAGCTATTTGTGTTCAGTGGGTTGTTGATGCGCTGCTGGGTGAAGCGGGCCCTTGTCCTGGTATCGCCCCTCAAATAATCTTCTCTGTTGATGTCTTTCTTTATTTATTTAAATTTCATAAATAGCGACTTGTAGTGGCTTAATTATTAGTTACTACAGAATCAATTTATATTATTACACAAGCAAACCAAGCAGATCTACCTGCAGACGCCGTCTGATCTGGATCTTCTCTTTTTGCAAAGGTATTTTATATGGAGTTGCTATATTTAATGTTACTACAAAATCTGTTCATAAGTTCATAACACTGATATCTTAATAACCATCGTAAGTTTCCATGAAGATGCGGGGGCAGCATGGATCAAAGGCCATATATAATTGTTTCTTTAGCAGGTTGAACTTCTGTGTAACCAAAATAATCTTGAGCTTTGTATTAACGCAAAACTACACGCAATACCATTTTTAACGCTTTGCACGATGAACAACTGTAAAAGTCTCGTCTGCTGCAACCAGTCTTGCAAAAAATATTTCTTTTATTTCTCCTCAAAACATGAAGTCAGTGCAAACAGTTAGGATCCTGATAATACACCGGGTTACTCGGCGTCTCAACTGGGTTTAAGTTGTTTGCATGGGTTATTATATAGACCTAATTAATATACCCCATCCGCATCTTCCCCAAACACACGGAGTTGTCAGACTGTCACCTTGAAAGGCATGAGTCGGACTCAATCAGTGTCAGTCCAGTGTTCCACAGGCGTCCGGTTCGAACCTGTCCTATTATTACATCAATGAATTCTGACCTCTTTAAACCCTTCTCTTGCTGAATTTTAAAATACATTTCTCCTTCTTTACCCATGCCCTGTTGTATAATTACATATATCTTCACTTTGTACAAGTATTTCGCTGTGCAATCACTGCGGTGGAGTGCACTGATTGCACACTCAACCTGTAAATAGTGCAGACCCTGATGAGACAGCTCCCGCAGGAGCTGTCTCATCTGGGTCTTCACTATTTACAGGTAGGCATATTGACGTGAACAGCAAGCGAAGGGTTAATTATAACCATTTCCTTCATATAAACATGTTTTCACGCATTTGCAAACAGGACAGACCCAGATCAGACGGCCCCTATAGGAGCCGTCTGATGAGGGTCTGCTCTGTTTGCTAATGGGATTTGAAAGATCTGTTTCTTTACTTTCTAAAATGGCTACAAAGTTCCACCTTCTATATATTGTTGTAACTACTTTTTCCATTAATATTCAGTAGGTATTGAAATGTGGAATAAACGTAGAACAGGAAAAGGTTTAGGGGTTGTGTGCATACACTTAACCATTACTCCATGAATATTCATGTAAGAAATAATGACATCATGAATATTAATTAGATTAATTATTGTAGTAGAACATGGACACGGGAATCTTTGGCCATGTCAAAAACTTTAGAAACATCTATATTATATCTAGACTAAACAAACAGAACAGACGCTAATCGGACGGCTCCTACTGGAGCAGTCTGATCTGGGTCTACTCTGTTTGTAAAGGCGTAGAAAGGTGTATTTATGAAGTAAAGGGTTAAAGAATGCACGTTGCATATTGATGCATCAAAGGACCGACTCCACTGTTCGCCTGTTTGCAGACCACACGCTGTCGTTTGTGACCGTCACGCTGTTTGACAAAATGATCTGGGACAAATTGACCTTCTAGAAAATGCATTTACTCGATAAATTGTCTGGTATTTATCGGTGGCAATGACAAGAACACCAATACCTTCATAACAACTGCATCTGTACTAGTGGCGCATGACTTTGCCAGTATCCATTTCCCTGTCCTGTATTTATTCCAAATTTCAATACCTACTGAATATTCATGGACAAAATAGTTAAAAGGAAATATGGGAGGTGAAACATTGTTGCCATTTTAGAAAGTAAAGACACAGATCTGTCAAATTCCATTAAGAAACAGAGCAGACCCTGATCAGACGGCTCCTATAGGAGCCGTCTGATCTGGGTCTACTCTGCTTGCAAATGCTCTACTGTATCTCCATTCTTGCAGATGGTAATTATGAACAGGAGTTTGCACCAGTCAAAGGGCTAACGAATTATCCGAAATTAACATGACTTACAATAATGGAAGATTTCTTTGGAGCATGGACATGGAATACTAACAGCACAACTTATGACTACTTTAACCCTTTATCTTCTATATTATATATTAACCCTTCGCTTGTTGAATTTTAAAATACTTTTCTCCTTCTTTACCCATGCCCTGTTGTATAATTACATATATCTTCACTGTTTACAAGTATTGCGCTGTGCAATCACTGCTGTGGAGTGCCCTGGTTGCACAATCAACTTGTAAATAGTGCAGACCCTGATGAGACAGCTCCTGCAGGAGCTGTCTCATCTGGGTCTTCACTATTTACAGGTACGTATATTGACGTGAATAGCAAGCGAAGGGTTAAGATAAACTCGCCCATTTTTTTACACAAGTGGATCCTGCAAAATATATGCTGACGGAAACCTTTTAAATTGACTGGTACAGTAAACAATATGCACCCTGATCTGGGTCTACACAGTCTTCATGTATTTGATCACGGGAGGCATGAGTTAAAATCACAATGAATCTAGAAATGTGTCCATAGGACATTGATGCCCACACTTCAGATTTTTTGTCACAAAAATTATGGGCCATAACGACTGAAGCGATTTAAACGGCTATCGAATTTGACCAAGATATAATAGCCACAAACATGTATATAATGTTTGATGAGGATTGGACAAATACCTTCCAAGAAAGAGGCAGGACAAGATATTTTTGAAGTCATTTTTGCAAATAAAGGGCCACAATTCCTAAACGACCAAAGCGATTTACATGGTTGTCGAACTTGACCAAGACATAATGGCCACAAACGTGTGTGTAAAGTTTGTTGAAGATTTGACACTCTCCAAGAAAGAGTGCGGACAAGATATATTTTCAGTCATTTTTGAAAATAAAGGGCAACAACTCCTAAACGACTAAAGTGATTTACAGTGTACATGGTTATCGAACTTGACGGAGATATAATGGCCACAAACGTGTGTAAAGTATGGTTTGGATTGCACAAATGCTTTAAAGAAAGAACCCGGACAAATTTTAGATGTGCGTATGTACTGCATACGGTCGGACAAGAGCATCCCTATATGCCATCACTATGCATAACAATAACCAGGTAGCAATCCTAAAGGTAATGAAAAAACAAAGAACAAATTAGAAATAAGTTTTATAAATAATTTATTCCCATTGTGTGATATTACATATTATTACTTAGTACACAACAGGCAGTATGCACAAGATTCATGATAAAACAGTAGCAGACAAATAACCAGTATTTGGTATAACACATTTACAAAATCTCTGACATAATACAGTATCAAGCTACTTTCAAGCTGTAACAACATCCTATAGACAGTACCTCTCTAAAGCCACCACTCAAAAGCTGTCAGCATTCAAGACAAATGCAGTAAAATCTCTCTATAACGGCCACTAAATTACATCAAGTATTTTGTGTTAAAGGCAGGTGGTTGCTTAAAGCAAGGTGAAAGTAAAACAGAACAATCCTATAGAAGCGTTCTGTTTGACTTTCACCTTGCTTTAAGCAGCCACCTGCCCTAAATACCAACTAATTAACACAAATTAGTGGCTGTTATAGAGGTCGTACTATGGTAGCAAATTTCTGGACAAAAGTAATGCAGAAAACGTCCAAACCAACTTTCTGCATTACTTTTGTTCTGCAATAAGCAGCCAACTGATTTAACGACCTCAATAGCTTATCACTAAGTGGTCACTATAAAGAGGTTCTTCATTTATCATCAAAGATAAATCAGCCAATAAGCTCATTTCTTCAGTAACTAAGAAATTCTGGGATGAAAACCTAAAGCGAGTTTCACCACGAAAGAGTCTGCAAACAGTATCGAACTAGACACAGTGAATCCCACCAAATTTTGCACTATTCAACACTGATTTTCCCACTCAACAAAATTTCTGGCAATATTTAGACACCCTTGGCAAAAGTGTACAGTAAAGCCTCTCTATAATGGCCACTAATTTGTGTTAAGTAGTTTGTATTTAGGGCAGGTGGCTGCTTAAAGCAAGGTGAAAGTAAAACAGCGCTCCTATAGGAGCGTTCTGTTTTATTTTCACCTTGCTTTGAGCAGTCACCCGCCTTTACCACAAAATACTTGATGTAATTTAATGGCCATTATGGAGAGGTTTTACTGTATAAGCAAATATTTGGACAGACAAACTGAGGCCAATAGTGTATACCCAGATCAAACTGACCATGATTGAGCAGTGTAATGAAGATCTTCACTATTTGTAACTCTAGTTTTATCTAAAGTAATCCAAACAGTATCTACAGCGACCACACAATGAATAAACATTGGGGTCCATAAAAGAAAATGATTTAACACTTTTGCTGTTCTATGTTTACTCGGTATTTCAATACCTACTGAATATTCATTGGCAAAATGGTAATGAAATATGGCAGGTGGAATATTGTAGCCATTTTAGAAAGTAAAGAAACAAATCTTTCAAATTCCAATAGCAAACAGAGCAGACCCTGATCAGTCGGCTACAATAGGAGCAGTCTGATCTGGATCTACTCTGTTTGCAAATAGGTGAAGAAAAAAAAAGGTATGAATGAAAAGGTTAAAGTAATCCAAAGGTTAAAGTAATCCAAACAGTAGCTTTAGTGCCCACACAATGAACAAACATGGGGGTCCATAAAAAGCAATTGGGTTATTCAATGCAAGATGAAAGTAATGCAGAAAACTCCTAGAGGAACTTTCAGCACAATGGTCATCCTGAATTAAGCTATCACCTGTCTTAAAAACCCAGAATTAAGATTTATATAGGTGCGTCACTGTAGACAGGTTGTTACTGAATTCAACTTTACAAACTGAGAGGGAAGACTGAGTAATATTTAATGTAAACAAAATACAGTATATACACTGATCAGTGTCTCTAGCAGCTCATCGGGATCTTCACTGTTTGCAAAACACTGAATATACCTATTCTCATGATGCAGCTCATTTAATCTTTACCTAAAAATTATTCATGTGAGAAATAATGACATCATGAATATTATAATTTCAAAGACACAGAGTCAATGACAGTGTTAATCCTTTACAAGATAACTATTCATGCAAGACACCACCCATTATGGCTGCCTTTAACCCTTTACTACATAGGCTATTATTAGACCCAACCTCTAAATATACCGAAAAGGAGCACTAACTTGAGAAAAATATTTATTTTTTTAGAAATTTGTAATTTGAAACCATTGTGATAAATAGAGCATTTGCTCCTATAGGAGCAAATGCTCTATTTATCACAATGGTTTCATAAAGTGAATTTTACAGAGGCGTAGAAATGCGTATTTCTGGAGGAAAGGGTTAACCTGATTTTGTATCAAACATGTAAGGACATGTACAGTCCTGACAAAGAATAGAGAATCAGTTCTGAAACTTACTTGAGCAAACACAGTAGACCTAGTTCAGACAGCTGATCTAGGTCTACTCAATTTGCTAAGGCATAAAAAGGTGGAATTATCAAGGGGCAAAACAGTTAAGATTCTTACAAGATGCAGAATTAGGCAGCATCTCATCTACATTGTAGCTGTTTACTAAAACTATCACAATTTGCCATGGAGTGCTAAGGTTATTGATGGAATGAACAATAAACTACGAATAAAAACAATCATGTTTGAGTCACTCTGATATAATGCCTTCCCAGTTACTGACCTTAATGACAGATGATATGATTTTGTCCCCACCCCTAACCCTTCAAGAATTTACAGAGCAGACAAAGCTGAGTGAGAGAACAATGCCTTCAGACAATGACTTTATACCAAATTTAACCTAAATATTTAGGCCAGAGCTCCAGATAACATGTGTGAATTAAAACATTTTCGAGAATAACTTCTTTATTTCTCCAGCAAACCCTATGTTGTGACCACTCTTTAGAATCGTCTCTTCGAGACAATTCTAAAGAGTGGTCACAACATAGGGTTTGGAGGAGAAATGATGATTTTAGTATTGGAGTATGCATGTATATCTGTTGCTCTGTTAAGACATCAAGTCTTCATGGATGTGTAAAGCTCAAAATGTTTATTCAGCATTCTTTTGATCAACTAAGAGAGTAGCAAATAGTATAGATCCTGATCAAACTGTTTCTTCAGGAACAGTTTGATCTGGGTCTGCATATGAAAACACCTGCATCAGAAGACAAATGTCGAATATAAAACCTAAACACATTAAACCAAATCTTAAAGTGAACTTTGAAGTTGTTTCTAACAATCTATTTTTACATACAATTAATACATTTCAGTTAATCAAATTCACTGTATACAATTTATCTGGTCAGGTTATGTATCTCAATTCATTTATGTTCATAAAACATTTCATACACTTAAGTAGAATCTAAACTATAACTTCATTCAAAACCACTTAATCTGCATATCACGATAACAAAAACATGCACATTGGTTTACCCCTTTCCTCCATAAATATGCCTCTGCAAACAGAGTAGACCCAGATCAGGGTCTGCTCCGTTTGCTTATGATATAATATAGATAAGATTCTACAGTTTCTGCCATTACCAAAACATCCTGTGTCTATGTGCTATCATAACAAATTAATCTAATTAATATTTATGATGTCATTATTTCTTGCATTAATATTCATGGAGGAAAGGGTTACCAGAATTACCCTAAGTATTTGGACACCCACTCTCCTCTCTCAACTGGTTTGTATAGCTCAACAAATCACCATTTTGATAATTTTATATTATACTGATACAGTAGCAAACAGTGTAGACCCTGATCAAACTGCTCCTTCAGGAGCAGTTTGATCTGGGTCTCCACTATTTGCCCAAGTTTGTCTATCCTAATACTTAGGGTACTCAAAAGCACCAACATATGTATGTATAACTGAGGATAAAGTAGCACATAACACTTCCTAGTACGAACCAATCACAAAATAAATTTTATTTAATTTAATTGCATAAAAAGAAAAATACTTGCAGCACAATTATATGGGAGAAAGGTTTAACTCTTTCACCGCAAAGTGACTCACTGGGCTTCCTGCAATGGGTGAATCAGTGATTACTTTTGCAAACAGTTCGGGTCCAGATGAGACTGTAACTTGGTGTCTCATCAGGATCCAAACTGTTTGACACACCACTTATGTTTTAGAGAAGAAATTGAAGGAAAGTCCACCCTGAAATTTACAACAAATTACATTGTTTGCAGACAAAAATTATTTGACCCCAATCTCACATGCTAATGGCCTACTCATGATTTCCTACATAAACACATTGAATCCTGATACTTTACTTCTCGTCAGGATCAGAAGAGTCTGACACTATATCTGACTATATCTCAAATGAGAAATGGAAGAAAGACTGACTTTAACACATTACTTGATAGCGACACCATCTGGGTCTACTCTGTTTGCAAAGGTATCAAACGACATCTCTATCAGGTAAATAGCTAAAATACTTTTAACTGGTTTTACATACTGCATATTTTGTTACTTAGTAGACAGCTATTCTGCATGAATCACATGATTTCATAGGATTTTTTGGCTGATTTTATTGAGTTTCACAAAAGAAATGAGCATGCAAACCCTGAGGTTGTGATAATCATAAATTTGAACAAATATATAAACCTAAATATCTGAAGTTACAAAAGATCAGAATGTGATATTGAGCCTTCTTTGACATGAAAATGCCTTGAAAATAACATCAGTAATCCAAAGTATATAATTATATTCTAAACCAATCAACAAAGCTATATTACTAAATCAATATTACAAATATGTGTTACAATTTCTGCTATTTCTAGGAAAGAAAACAATAACACAAAATATCCAAGGAATCTACCAAGTGCAGTACAGTAAAACCTCCCTATAACAGCCACTTAATTACATCAAGTAGTTTGTGTTCAAGGCAGGTGGCTGCTTAAAGCAAGGTGAAAGTACAACAGAACACTCCTAGGAGCGTTCTGTTTTACTTTCATCTTGCTTTAAGCAACCACCTGCCCTAAATACAAACTAATTAACACAATTTAGTGGCTGTTATAGAGAGGTTTAACTGTAGTTGCATTAGTTTTTCAGTTTCACTTTGAAGATCAGATCTTAGTATGTAATGTGGCTTTATTTAATACAGCCCTAGGAAATACAGTAGAACATTTCTAAAGTGACCAATAAACCTTCTACATGGTAGAGAGGCCTTTGTAGAGTGGATCCAGATCACACAGCTCCTGTAGGAGCCCTATGATCAGGTTCTGCTGTTTTCCTATAGATCAGATTCTATAGTTTTTGCCATGTCAAAAAATGTCCTTATAAAAGTCATTTAACACATATTCACTATGTTATTATTTCTTTCATGAATATTCATCAGGTAAAAAGAAGTCTTCTTGTCAGCCTGTAAGACAAACTGTAGTTAACCCTTTACTCCATGAATATTCATGTAATAAATAATGACATCATGCATATTAATTAGGCTTACTGCTATAATAGAGCATGGATTTTTTGACTATGACAGCTGTAGAATCATATCTATATTATATAATAAGCACACAGAGCAGACCCTGATTAGACGGCTCCTATAGGAGCCGTCTGATCTGGGTCTACTCTGTTTGCAAATGCATAGAAAGGCGTATTTATGGAGTAAAGGGTTAATGCAGGATGAAAGCAGTTTTCTGCTATATTATCATTAATAGGCATTCAGCAGGCCTCTTCTTTTAATCATTTACTTGATAAGTAATCATGAAAGAAACTATAATAATGAATATTATTTAGCTAATTTTATTATGACATGTGAACACGAATTTTTGGCCATGGCAGAAACAGTATTATCAGATCTATCTTAGGCAATAAGCAAACAGAGTAAACCCTGATCAGACGTCTTCTACAGAAGTCTTCTGATTTGGGTCTACATGTATTCTGTTTTCAAAGGCGTCAAAAGGTATCTAGTAAAGGGTTGAAGACACCCCAAGTTTATTCATGATGGTGTCTCTTTACAAAAGATTCTACTGTATGCCTAGGGCATACTCGAGTGGGGTCAAGAGCAATCCAACGATAATCTCTGGAGGGTATGGTGGAGGACCAATTTGGAATGTTTCACGTTGCAGAAAGTTACAGGGCAAACACTAACTTCCAAAATGTGGATATTTGACATGTCTTCTACAATGTACAAGACATCTCTACTCACTAATGTATAAATGAGCACAAACAAAAGTACGGAAGGAAACGTCAGAAAATCACATTTACCCAATCTCATGCAGAATTTTACTGGAAAGTCCATAAAGATTTCAGCTTGTATGACTTAATGAAGGTAGATTTGACAAAAAGCAATATAGATTACAGACTTGAAATAATACAGCAAACACAATTGATCACTGATATAAACAAATTAACACTCATTTCACAGATGTTCATATGCCATAACATTCATTTCTCTGATCTTTCTCTCTCTCAATTTAACACTGTTGATGTACGTAGACCATTACCTAGACATACATGTACCTATAATCAAGCTTTGAGCTAAGACTTTCACATAAAACTAAATCATACTTTTGATATACACAACATATTCTATCAGGTACATAAAGTTCTGATTTTGTTTCTCACATGCATGTGTAAACATTACAGCCAACATGTAAACAATGGACATGCAGAGACCTTTGAAAGCTGAATTTCAAAGTGGAATGGCCCATCATGGTTTAACTGTAGATTCCATTCACTAGACAATTTTCAATGACAAGCAGTGCAGACCCTGATCAGAGGGCTCCTTTAGGAACCCTCTGATCTGGATTTACACTGTTTGCAAATGTCAGAAAATGTGTGTCCCACACTCAAAGTGACAAGACCCTGCTACAAGGGTTAGGATATTTACTTGTATTTCTTTTCTTTCTTATATCTCCTTTAGCCTTCAGCAAGCTGAGCCTACTGTCCTTTGTTTCAAACATCTATGAAGATACAGTATCATCTGTTTTAAACAACCATTTACTGATTAAATATAGGAGTCTTAAAAAGCAGGTGGCACCTTATGTAGGGCAGAAGTACTGCAGAAAGCTCTTTCAGTAGCTTTCTGCATTACAATCATCCTGCATTAAGCTACCACCTGTCTTAAAGCCCACAATTAAAGAATTCTTTTCAATGGTTGCTTAAGACAGGTTTTGCTGTTTTCTTTTCTTTCTAGACACACTACTGGAGTGTTAATCAGTTTGGATCCTCATAAGAAGCAGTGTTACTCTTTCGTCTGGATCCAATTGTTTGCCAAAGTTAACTACAAATTCACCCATGCTAAAGATTCAAGTCACATTCAAAATGTTGATATGAAAGCACTTTCTCCCCTCCATCCAGTAGAGTCACCTGGAAACACTCGACATAGTCAGAACGTGTTTGTGCCAGCTGGAGACTGCCAAATACAGCCCTACCAGCTTACTCAGCCTAGCAGACAGCTGAGTGACCTCTACTTGCAGCATGCAGTGTCTGGCAGCACAGTGACCTGTACTGACAGCATGCAGTCTGGCAGCACAGTGACCTATACTGACAGCATGCATAGTCTGGCAGTACAGCGACTGTAGTTACAGCTTGATACATTCTGAGCTGCAAAGTTCATACGTATCTTATAGCAGCTTGTTTGTTCTCATTGTTTCAGCTTAAAGAAAGCATTCTCTGCATCTTCCGGGGGAAACCAGCGCTGGCTGCCTGCACTTGCATGCGTCTGCAGTCCTCTTATCACATAATGACATGTATCAATTTCTTAAACACAATTTGTTAAACTAGTAGTACCATGGACACTATTGCCACAACTCTGCCGGAAAAGAGTTCACTTCACCCACATCTGATACTGAATTTCCATTTTGAGTGTATGTTAATTTCAGTCTCATTCGGATAGGTTGCTGCAAAGGTAAAGGAAAATTATTGTAAATGTTAAATAAAACAAGATGTGTTTGTGAAACACTATGCCCCCTCAATATGATATTTGATCCTGAAGGATGACCTTGATCTTGACATGTCACTCCTCTACCTGTGCAGCTTCATGGGGTACACATGCATACCAAATATCAAGTCTGTATCTCTAATGGTTCAAAAGTTATGGCCAATGTTAAAAGTTGGTGACCTTTGACCATGAAGTATGACCTTGACCTTGACATGTCACCCCTCAAACTGTGCGGCTTCATGAGATACACATGCATACCAGTACCAAGGCTGTATATCTACTGGTTCAAACGTTATGGCCAATGTTAATGACCTTTGACCTTCAAAGATGACCTTGACCATGACATGTCACCCCTGAAACTGTGCAGCCAAATGAGAAAAACACATATATACAAACTATCAAGTCTGTATCTCTACTGATTCAAAAGTTATGGCCAATGTTAAAGTATGTGACCTTTGACCCTGAAAGATGACCTTGACCTTGACATGTCACCCCACAAAATGTGCAGCTTCGTGAGATACACATGCATACCAAATATCAAGACTATATCTCTATTGGTTCAAAAGTTATGGCCAATTTGAAGTTGGTGACCTTTGACCCTGAAGGATGACCTTGACATGTCACCCCTCAAACTGTGCAGCTTCATGAGATACACAAGTATGCCAAATATCAAGTCTCTATCTGTACTGGTTCAAAAGATAAGGCCAATGTTAAAGTCGGTGATTTGACCCATGTTTGACCTCTGACCTTGAAGGATGACCTTGACATATTACCCCTCACAATGTGCGGCTTTATGAGATACATATGCATGCCAATTATCAAGTTTCTATCTGTACTGATTCAAAAGTTATGACCAATGTTAAAGTTACAAAGAAACAGACAATTTGACCTTTGACCCTGAAGGATGACCTTGACCTTGACATGTCACCCATCAAAACGTAAAGCTTCATGAGATACACAAGCATGCCAAATATCAAGTCTCTATCTTTTCTGGTCCAAAAGTTGTGGCCAATGTTAAAGTAGGTGATTTGACCAATATATTTGACCTCTGACCTTGAAGGATGACCTTGACATATTACCCCTCAAAATGTGCGGCTTCATGAGATACATATGCATGCCAAATATCAAATCTCTATCTGTACTGAGTCAAAAGTTATGACCAATGTTAAAGTTGCGTTAAAGTTACAGCAAAAAAACAGATAATTTGACCTTTGACCCTGAAGGATGAGCTTGACCTTGACATGTCACCCCTCAAAATGTGCAGCTTCATGAGATACACAAGCATGCCAAATATCAAGTCTCTATCTCTACTGGTCCAAAAGTTATGGCCAATGTTAAAGTCAGTGATTTGACCCATATATTTGACCTCTGACCTTGAAGGATGACCTTGACCTTGACATGTCACCCCTCAAAATGTGCGGCTTTATGAGATACATATGCATACCAAATATCAAGTCTCTATCTGTACTGGCTCAAAAGTTATGACCAATGTTAAAGTTGCTGACAAACAAACAGACAAACAGACAAACAAACAAACAAACAGACAGGGCAAAAACAATATGCCCCCCAGATTTGATCTGGGGGGCATAATAAAAAGAGCTAGAAATTATTCAGTACTGACTAAATCAAAACTAGAACTATCACTAAAGGTGATGACTGCCTTGATCACAAGTTGCAGATGTACGCACCAACAACCCAGGCTGATTACAGTATACCCCTTCAAACTTTTTCAATTATTTTATGGACATAGAATGCAGAATGTATAGCTTAGTTTGCCAGCTTTAAATCAAACAATATGGGTAAGAAACAAAGAGTGTTTGAAGGAAACCATGTCCCCAACTGAAAGCATGATAAAAACAGCCAGACAGAAAGACAGATAAAACACAAATTAGAAAATTGTTAAACACAGCGATGCCCACGTGGTAGTGCTTGCCTAGCTGCACATAAAATTCCTAAGTCATTTGACCTTGACCTTGAAGTGGGGGCATAACGAGATTTATTATTGAATGCAATCAACCCTCCCCCCCCCCCCACCCCCTTCCTCTCAAATACACACACACAAGTGCTTGTCAGAGAATGTGATACATGACTGATAAATAATCAAATGGAACACAATTACAATTTGTACATCATCTCTTGATGATGATGTAGCTTCCCATAAAGTTTCACAGAAATCTTGTCAGCAGTTGCTGTGAAATAGCAGACATGACAAACCAACAGAAATGTTGGTTCTAGAATAATCAAAGGGCTATACTTCTGAAAAATAAATCCAACCAGAACGCTTATAACAATTTGCACAGCTGCTCTTGACAATGAAGCTTGGTATAATAGTTGAAATCCAGCCAGAGTTTGCTGAGAAATAGCTCAGACAAGACAAACCGGCAGATTGATTGATACAAAGAACAACAGATGGTGACTCTCAATTACCCCACCCTACTAAACTGTTTTAAACCATAATCTGCTGAATAATTTAAACTGGCTCATCTTTATCTGAATATTAATTAACCCTTTCCTCCATAGGCTATTTTTAGACCCAACCTCTTTTTATCACAATGGTTTCAAGAAGTGGTTATTACAAGTAGGTGTATTTATGGAGGAAAGGGTTAAACAAAAAATTGTATCAAACATTATCACTGTAGAAAATGATTTTTATGACAAAGAGTGCAGACCCTGTTCAAAGGGCTTTGATCTAGGTCTACACTGAATGCGAAGGTCTGATATACTTCCTTCCTGCACATGAAGGGTTAACCAATAATCAATATTCATGTAAGAAATAATGACATCATGAATATTTATTAGCTATTTTTTTTTCTTTTCAAGGAAACTTTTTGATTGACAAAAACAGTAGAATAAGATCTATATTGTGTCAAAAGCAAACAGAGCAGACCCAGATAAGACGGCTCCTATAGGAGCTGTCTGATCTGGGTCTACTCTCTTTGCAAATGCTTGAAAATGCATTAATATGAGGAAAAGGGTTAAGACATTCAAGGAAATCTAAGATAAAAACGTTAGTGTTGTGTTTATTTGCAAGTTCATGGGATTCATCTATGTTAAGATTAGAGACTATGGCACTCTGTTAAGCATCTTACCTGTTGTGGATTGTTTACTTTTATCACCTGGGTTACAACACCACCATTGAGGGCAGGTAAAACATTACCAGATGGTGATTGTAACTGGAGTTGGAATGACTGCAAATGAACACATAAATACATGTACATGTATAGGCAAACATTGGAAAAGGCTGAACATAAATTCACTAAACCCTTCACCTTATGAATATTCATGAAACAACTAATGATAGTATGAGTATTATTCAGATGAAATCTTATTATGGCATATGAACAGAAGAATTTTTGGCCATGGCAGAAACTGTAGAATCTGACTTATATTATTCCATATTAGGTCATATTAACCCTTTCCTCCATAAATACGCCTTTCTACGCCTCTGTAAAAGTCACTTTTTGAAACCATTACAATAAATCAAGCATTTGCTCCATAGGAGCAAATGCTCTATTTATCATAATGGTTTCATAACTACACAATTCTAACATTTTCCTTTCCTCTAGTAAACGCTAATTTTTGGTAGATTTATTCAAAGAGGTTGGGTCTTAAAATAACCTATGAGGGAATGGGTTAAGCTCCTACAGAAACATCTGGTCTGTCAGAGTCATTTATAGATGATCTGATAAAGGCTTAAGCATGTAAATCTTTAAACCATATATGATAAATATAAAAGGCGTTGAGACTTAAATGTCGACTCAAACTGAAATATGCTTTATATTCTTTTATTTGTGAACATGTAACAAATATTTAAACCCTTTACCTCATAGATAACATTTTCAAATCCTTTGCAATCAAAGTAGACCCAAACCAGATGGCTCCTGCAGGAGCCGTTCAATCAGGGTATGCTCTGTTCGCTTATGGAATTACATAAATCTGAATCTACAATTCGTACTACAGAAAAAAAATCATGTGCTCATATACTATTATAAAAATTCAGCTAATCAATATTCATGGAGTCATTATTTCTTATGTGAATATCTATGAGAAAAAGGGTTAATTTAAATGTTTACTGCATAGATATGCCTTTTAACACCTTTGCAAACAGAGTAGACCCTCTATGGGAGCTGGCTGATCAGGGTGTGCTCTGTTAGCTTAATGAATTCAATTATCCGGTATTGAGTAAGACCTCCTGGGTTATGTGTTAGAATACAAAGAAACAATACTATACTAAACCAACTCCATCAAAGTTTACACATGAGCCCAACTTAAAGAAAACAAACCTTTAGCACTTTGTACACTAGCGGCCATATAGGACCTATGAAAACAATTTTGATTCAGATTAGGCCCAACAAAACGTGGGCCTGATCTGAGATCCAAGCTGTTTGTCACAAAGGCTAAAACTTTGCAGAAAAATCAGCAAAGAATTAATAGTTCTGAAAATGTTGAAGACGACAAAATTACGAAGCGTGCAAAGAAATAGGCTTTGAAACAGTGCACAGCCATTAAAATTGTCATAAAACCAATTACATATGTACATGTGCCATACCTTAGGAACTGCAGCTTGAAAAACAAAGTCTGTTATTTGTGTGGCTGTTGTGTTAGATACTTTCACATTGACTATACTGACAGTTGGAGAATTGTCCCTCTCACAGCGGAACTCTACTACCACTCCGTTCTTGTTAAATGCTATCAAAGGCGCAGACACTGAAATGTGAGCAAAAGGCAACATATAAGAACAGAGTAAAGTAACACAGTGCTGTAGCTTGTACACAGCTTCTACCATTCATGTTAAACCAGGAAGTAAACACCCTAATACCAGCCTGGGTAAAACTCTTTGCATGTTCGCAGCAAATTTGAGATTACCTATCAAAACATTTTGAATCCAGATGAGACACAGAGTAGCTCAGCATCTCATCAGGATCCAAACTGTTTGACACAGATTGTATTTGTGAAGAGACATGAACAGTTTCTGAACTGCAGCAGATGGCATTTTTTGCAGACGATGAATTTATTACTACCTACAGTGCAATGATTTAGGTTTGAGAATTGTACGAGGAGTGTGACTATTTATTAACTGAAAATAGCAATCTTAAAAAGCAGGTGGTTGCTTAATGCAGAATTAAAGTAATGCAAAATGTTCCTATAGGAACTTTCTGCATTACTTCTGAGCTTTATTAAGCTATTTCTATTTTAAAGACCCAGAATTGAACATCTTTTTAATGATCATTTAAGAGAAGTTTTACTGTACATGGCCTTACATTGTGAGCTGCCATTCATCAGGTTGGTAGGAACTACTGGGTCTAGCAGGCCTCCCATCAAGTTCTGGTCTGGTGAAATGGTGGATGTAGGCACAGCTGTAAAAACATACAATAAGTAAATAGAAATAAACAACACAATTACAAAACAAAATCACCTGTTTGACACCTGGGATCTGGAATAAACTAGAAAATTGTGTCTGTAAGACACAGCGATGCCCCCGTGGTGGTGCTTGCCTAGCTGCACGTTAAGTTTCTAAGTAATTTGACCTTGACCTTGGGCTTGCGGGCAGCATGGGATGGGTGCGCAATGAAAGTATAGATGGTGGTTTATGTGTACATGCAATTCCATGCCAATAGCTATAGTGGTTAGTGAGATATAAGACAATGAAAAAACTGTGACAACCAACTGCACATACCAACTGCACGTAAAAGCGTGACGCACGGACGGATGGACAGACAGGTGCAAAACATAATGCCCCTGGACTATCGTCAATGGGGGCATAAAAAAATGAGATAGAGAGAAATATTAATTTTTAATAAATGTATAAATAAATTGTAAACCTGTGCAAATATAACACATGTCTGCTAGTTATATTATTAGGAACAAAAAGAGTGCACTTCAAAACCAATGTCAAGTCAGACTTTACAAACATAAAGAACTTACAGTAGAACCTCTCTAAAGTGACCATTCATTTATTGAACAGAGGAGTCTTAAAATCAGCCATTGCTAAATACAGGGTAAAAGTAATGCAAAAAGCTCCTATAGCTTTCTGCATTACTTTTGACCTGCATTAAGCAAGCATCTGTCTTTCAGACCCAAAATTTTACCTTTTTCGATGGTTGCTTAAGACAGGTTCTAGTGTATCTTTTTATGTATGTTCACTAAAATTTTTCCATACTTTCATTTGATACAGCTGCCACATCTCCAAGTAATTCTAGCAAGTCCACTGGCTGTGATTTGGCAGGCTGTATAGGGGCCTGTGGAGCAGCAGGTCCAACATCTCCCAGTAAATCCAGTATATTCTGACTCTGTAAATACATGTAAAGAGGAATAGATAAGACAAGTAAACTAAAACTTTTTTAATAGCTCCTTTATTTCTCCATCAAACCTCATGTTGTGAACACTTTTTAGATTCATCATGAAGAGACGAATTCTAAAGAGTGCTCACAATATAGGGTCTGGTGGAGAAATGACAAATACAGTATTTGAATATGAACCTTTATCTATAGCTCTGCAAGTTGAAATCCTGACATATATAAGAAACAAGAGCCGCGTCTGATTTGGTGCTTGTCCAGCTAAATTAAACATTTTTGAAAAAAAAGGGCCATAACTCCAAATATTTGAACAACAATAGTTATAGTTCTTTTGTAGGGGCCTTCCCCTCAATGAGACCTACTAAGCTATTAAGTTTCATGTTGATACCTCTTACACTTTTCGAGTAATGAGCGACATTTAAGTTTTTTCACGCTGACGACAACGACAACGCCTACGATCCAGTGATCATCACAATAGCTCGACTTTTCTTCATAACAGACGAGCTAATAATCCAAGATAACTGTATACCAAAACAAGAAACCGCCAATGTCGGTATGGCCGGATTGCCGATTATAGTGATATAGATGAACAGTCATTTCTGCATCAGCAGATGCTGAAGGCATAATTAATAGTTAAACATATTCCAATTGCATGTAATGAGGTCCTCATTATGACTCCACATGTTAAAAAGGTCAATCTAGAAATTCATTGAAGCATAAAAAACAAGAGATATTTGTAAAGCATGTATACCCCCAGACCCCCTGACCTTTGATCTAGTGACCTCAACTATAGAGGTCATCTACTGGTCATGACTAATCACCACAGCAACTTTGACGATCCTAAGCCAAACCACTAATCATTTATTGATCTGAAAACATTTCACAAGTTAAGGTAATGGTGACCTTGACCTTTGACCTAGTGACCTCAACAACTATAGGGGTCATCTAGTGGTTACGACCAACCACCACAGCAAGTTTGAAGATCCCCAACCAAACCATTGAGCAGTTATTAATCGGAAACCATTTCATCGGTTAAGGTCAAGGTGACCTTAATCTTTGACCTAGTGACCTCAAAAACAATTGGGGTCATCTAGTTGTCATGACCAACCACCACAGTAAGTTTGAAGATCCTAAGCCAAACCCTTGAGCAGTTATTGATTGGAAACCATTTCACCTGTTAATGTCATGATGACCTTGACCTTTGACCTAAAACCATTAGGGGTCATCTAGTGGTCATAACCAACCACCACAGCAAGTATTAAGATCCTAAGCCAAACCCTTGAGCAGTTATTGACTGGAAACCATTTCACCAGTTAAGGTCATGGTGACCTTGACCTTAGACCTAGTGACCTCAAAAACAAGACGGCTCATCTAGTTGTCATGACCAACCACCACAGCAAATTTGAAGATCCTAAGCCAAACCCTTGAGCAGTTATTGATCAGAAACAATTTTACCAGTTACGGTCATGGTGACCTTGACCTTTGACCTAGTGACCTCAAAAACAATAGGAGTCATCCAAAGGTCATGACCAACTACCACAGCAAGTTTGAAGATTCTAAGCCAAACCCTTGAGCAGTTATTGATCGGAAACCATTTCACCAGTTAAGGTCATGGTGACCTTGGCCTTTGACCTAGTGACCTCAAAAACATTAGAGGTCATCTAGTGGTCATGACCAACCACCACAGCAAGTTTGAAGATCCTAAGCCAAACCCTTGAGCAGTTATTGATCAGAAACCATTTCACTAGTAAAGGTCATGGTGACCTTGACCTTTGACCTAGTGACCTCAAAAACAAGAGGGTTCATCTAGTTGTCATGACCAACCACCACAGCAAATTTGAAGATCCTAAGCCAAACCCTTGAGCAGTTATTGATCAAAAACCATTTTACTAGTTAAGGTAATGGTGACCTTAACCTTTGACCTCAAAAACTATAGGGGTCATCTAGTGGTCATGACGAACCATCACAGCAAGTTTGAAGATCCCAAGCCAAACCCTTGAGCAGTTATTGATCGGAAACTTATTTCACCAGTTAAGGTCATTGTGACCTTGACCTTTGACCCAGTGACCTCAAAAACAATAGGGGTCATCCAGTTGTCATGACCAACCACCACAGCAAGTTTGAAGATTCTAGGCCAAGTCGTTTATTAGTTATCAATCGGAAACAAAAAGGTCAACCTGGAAATTCTCTAAGTCAATGAAGCGTAAAATCTAGGTAAAAAAAGGGTCATAATAACCTACTAACCTATGACATGTAATGTGACCCTCATTATGAACCCACATGCCAAGTTTGGTTACTGTAGGTGTTATACTTTGACTATAACTAACACAAACAAAAAGGTCAACCTGGAAATTCTCTAAGTCAATGAAGCATAAAAACTAGGTCAACAAGAGCACCGCGAGACGGGGCAATATACGCCCGAAGGCTGTTCTATTTACACAATGTGTGAACCTTCAGAAGTTGCGCATATGAGGTCTATTAGGGCTAAGGCAATAGCAAGGAGAGTAAAACTGCTTATTGTAATAGTAATCTTTTATTTGTCTTTGGGCCTACTGAAAGCTGAAAAAGGAGCATTTATTTTGAAAAAAAAGTAGCAGGTAAAAGGAATAACAAAGAAACATTTTCTTTACAACAAATAATTAGAAGAGAGCCCACAGTTTGAAGAAATTATGTTGAAAAATAAAGGAGGAGTGAAATTGCTACCCGAAACTATCAAAGGGCAATAACTCCAGAATGAACAAGTTTGAAATAAGTGAATAAATATCCAAGATATGAGCATGGTAAGAACAGTGTACATAGCAATCATTTTCAGACTTTCAGACTTTTTTGAACTTTGGAAAAAAAGTCGAGAAAGTTTAAACCGAACGTGACATAAGTGCGTTTAACCTTTCACCTTCAAATATGACTGACCTTAAAGGTAATGATGTAGGTCTAGTTAGCTACAGCCAGGACACAAAATTTGCTAACGCTCTATTTGTGACCTTGACCTTGAAAGTTCACAATTGGGTTTTGTATGCAACACACCTTCAAGTGATACTGAAGCCCTATTTGTGACCTTGACCTTGAAAGTTCACAATTGGGTTTTGTACGCGACACACCTTCAAGTGATACTGAACATATGTGTGAAAGAATTTTGAAAATCGGAGAAAAAATGAGTAAGTTATAGCCAGGACACGAATTTGCTAACGGACGGACAGAATTGCTAACGCCCTATTTGTGACCTTGACCTTGAAAGTTCACCATTGGGTTTTGTACGCGACACACCTTCAAGTGATACTGAACATATGTGTGAAAGAATTTTGAAAATTGGTGAAAAGATGAGTAAGTTTTACCAAGGACACGAAAATTGCTAACGCCCTATTTGTGACCTTGACCTTGAAAGTTCACAATTGGGTTTTGTACGCGACACACCTTCAAGTGATACTGAACATTTGTGTGAAAGAATTTTGAAAATCGGAGAAAAAATGAGTAAGTTATAGCCAGGACACGAATTTGCTAACGGACGGACGGACAGAATTGCTAACGCCCTATTTGTGACCTTGACCTTGAAAGTTCACCATTGGGTTTTGTACGCGACACACCTTCAAGTGATACTGAACATACGTGTGAAAGAATTTTGAAAATTGGTGAAAAGATGAGTAAGTTTTAGCAAGGACACGAAAATTGCTAACGCCCTATTTGTGACCTTGACCTTGAAAGTTCACAATTGGGTTTTGTACGCGACACACCTTCAAGTGATACTGAACATTTGTGTGAAAGAATTTTGAAAATCGGAGAAAAAATGAGTAAGTTATAGCCAGGACACGAATTTGCTAACGGACGGACGGACGGACGGACAGACAGACGGACGGACAGACAGACGGACAGACAGACAGACGGACAGACGGACACCCAGCCAGACGATGGAGACCATAACATAATACGACCCTTCGGGCGTATAAAAAGGGGTCATAGTAACCTGCTAACCTATGACATGTAATGTGACTCTCATTATGAACCCACATGCCAAGTTTGGTTACTGTAGGTGTTATACTTTTGCTATAACTAACACAAACAAAAACGTCAACCTGGAAATTCTCTAAGTCAATGAAGCGTATAAACTAGGTCAAAAAGGGGTCATAGTAACCTGCTAACCTATGACATGTAATGGGACCCTCATTCTGAACCCACATGCCAAGTTTGGTTACTGTAGGTATTATACTTTGGCTATAACTAACTCGAACAAAAAGGTCAACCGGACGGACGGCCGGCCGGACGGACGGACGGCATTCGCCAATCTATAAGCCTGGATTGCGAGCAATCCGGCCAACAAAGTTACTTAATCAAAATATTATTAAGGCAGGAAGTTTGTTTATGCAGGACAAATAGAACACTGTCTGAAAGGAGCATGTAGCATAACTTTAGTTCTGTTTAAGCAATCACTTGTTTTTCCAAACACTAATTAATGTTTATTCATTAAGTGGCCATTTTAAAGAGATACTACTGTACATATATACATTCCTTTGAATGCTGAATTTTAAAACACAAACTATGAAGGTGTATAATTTGAGAGAGAGTTTTGAATGACAAACAGTGTTGACTCTGATCAAAGGGCTTCTTTAGGAGCCACCTATTCAGAATCTACCCTGTTTGCAAATACCTGAGCACTTGCTTCCTATGTTCAAAGGGATAAACTGAAAATATGAGTGGAAAGGCTATGGCTTTCCAACAATTACAAATCCATATTTGGATCAACCTTTTCACTCAGTTTAATACTGGAAAGCGACTAATGGGGCTAACAGCAGTAGGTGAATTTGTGATTGTCTTTGCAAACAGCATGAATCCAGATAATCCAGATTGACATTCCATTTATGTTTATAACCCTTGACCTGTTCAATATTCATATATATATAATAAAGACATCATGAATATTTATTATCATATTTTTTATATTGGCATATGTACACAGGATATTTTGGTATTGTTAGAAACTGTGGTCAGGTCTCTTATAATTCCATAAGCAACCAGAGCAGACCCTAATCAGACAGCTCCTATAGGAGCCATATGACCTGGGTCTACTCTGTTTGAAAATGCATGAAAAGGGTTTATCTCAAGGAAAGTGTTAAAAAAAATGAAAGGAAAGGCCATTCTGAAAGCTAACTCCTTCCTTACTATAGATGCTTTCTCACACACTTTCAAACAGAGTACACCCTTACCCTCATATTATAAACGCCTTTCACGAATCTGCAAACAGAGTAGACCCGGATCTAACAGCTCCTATAGGAGCCTTCTGATCAGAGTCTGCTCTGTTGCTTTTTACATGATAAAGATCTGATTCTACTGTTTTTATCACAGCAAAAAAATACCTTGAAAAGTTTACATGATCAAAATTGAGCTAATAAACATTTATGTTGTCATTATTTCTTACATGAATACTGAACAGGGAAAGGGTTAACCCTTTCCTCCATAGGCTATTTTAAGACCCAACCTCTTTGAATGAATCTACCCAAAAGGAGCATTTACTAGAGAAAAGTAATATTTTAGAATTTTGTAGTTTGAAACCATTGTGATAAATAGAGCATTTGCTCCTATAGGAGCAAATGCTCTATTTATCACAATGGTTTCAAGAAGTGGTTATTACAGAGGCGTAGAAAGGCGTATTTATGGAGGAAAGGTTTAAGTAGCATAATTGCATCATAGTCCAATTATAAGCTCTGACTTTGTACTGACCTCTGTTTGTGTATTTTGGGCTGGCAGCTTAACATTCTCAGCATTGTTCTTAGCAACTTCCGAAGTGTCCAATAGAGAACTTCCCATTTCCTCTTCACCATTCAAGTCTGATTTTGATCTGTTCACCTCAATCAAAGGCATTTGTTCTAATAATCCAGCCCTGAAATGGATCATGTTGCTTGTAATTCAACCCTCTTTAGTCTACTTCTTTAGTATGCTAAATGCGATATGAAAATTGCAGCTGAACTCCATACTTCTATTCATAAATTAAGTTTCATCAGTACAGAATGCACATCAAATTTAAGCACCACAATTTTCTACCTCGTCTTTATCAAATATAAGAGTAATTTTTTGTCTGAAAAGTAACTATGGGGAATAACTCCCTTTAAAATGAATTTAGAGATACAACCCTTACTAACTGCACAACCTCTCATCACCCTCTATTCATACAGAGAAGTTATGCTCCGGACAAAAAATTGCTTCTGAAAAGTAACTAAGGGGAATAACTCCCTCAAAAATGAATTCAGAGTTGCAACCCTTGTTGACTGCACGTCCTCTCATCACTCTCTATCCATATATAAAGTTTCACAGTTGTGCCTACACTACTTGATAAGTTATGCTCCGGACAAAAAACTGCTTCTGAAAAGTAATTAAGGGGAACTCCCTCAAAACTGAATTTAGAGTTAAACCATTGTTGACTGCACATCCTCTCATCACCCTCATAATGTGTGCCAAGTTTGAAGACAATATTCATAAACAAGTTTCAAGAAATTGGCATGTCCCAATTTAGAGACAAAATATGAAGTTAAAAGGGGGCATAATTCTGTCAAATTTTGTGCAAGAGTTATGAAACATGGAGAAGACTGTCCCCACATAACACTTATAATATGTATTAGTTTGAAGGTGGTATCTAAAGTAGTTTTCAAGAAAAAAGCAAATGTCCTGGTAAAACACGATGGACGGACAATGTGATTCCTATATAGCCCCCACCACAGGTATAATTAAAGCGAGTCTGCCATTTTCTCTTTTCGCATTGCTGCTCTTGCTTTTGGAGGATCTCCTACTTTCAGAATTGTTAGCACAATTTTCAATATTGTCGTCCTAAGTGAACCGCAAAAAATAGCTACAGAACTTTAACATGGGCACAGGACCTATGGTCTTACCTCAGATGGTCAAATTTTCTGAAGATGGTGGTGAACTCTACAGACCTCTGCTGCAGCTCAGGCTGTGTACTGCTGCTGTACCGTGACAGAATGTCAAGTATCATACTGAAAAACGCAAATTTAAACAGTTCAGTATCATATTGAAAAACTAGAACATAAACAGTCCAATATAATACTGAAAAACACACGTATAGACAGTACAGTATCATAATGAAAAACACGCACATAAACAGTCAAGTGAAATACACACACATAAAAAGTCATACTGAAAAACCGTAACGCTCAAACAGCAAATATTATACTTAGTTTTAGGTATATATGTTGAATGAAGACAAAATTATGTAAATTTGACCCATAATTTAACCTTTGACCTTGATGTATGACCTTGACCTTAATAAGTCATCTCTAAAAATGTTTGCCTGCATAAGTTTCACATGCATGCAAAGTTTGAAGTATGTATGTGCAATGGCTACAAAATTATTGCCAATGTTTAAGTTGGGAAACAAACCATTCAACATACCAACCAAGGGATAGACAGAGCAAAACCAATATGCCCCGTCATAATAAAAATACACACATAAATAGTACAGTATCATATTGAAAACCCACTTAAACTGTCAATTAATATACTGAAACACACACATACATACACTTTACATGCTATAAAATAATAGTTGTTGCTATTTAAAGATCGTAATCTGCTTCAGCTTTAAATGCTGGGTTTTCTTAAATTCTTTTCAAACAAATAATTCAAATGTCAAATGCTTAAACTGCTCTGATCTAATATTTCGACCACTAAGGGCCTTTGTCAAAGATTATCATGTCAAAATACACGTCACATTTTTGTTACATGCATTCAGCCATAAAATCAAAGAGAATTCTCTTTGATTTTATGGCTGAATGCATGTAACAAAAATGTGACGTGTATTTTGACATGATAATCTTTGACAAAGGCCCTTAGTGGTCGAAATATTAGATCAGAGCAGTTGAAGTATTTATGTAATATATTAATTCCCTATTTTGGAATATTTTCTTCATTGCAAATGTCAAATGGTTTGGATCCTGATGAGAAGCATCTCATCTGGCCCCAAATGCTTTGCATACATAATCACAAATTTGCTGGTAGCATGCAGGGAGTCAAGTAACATGAGTAGCATGAGTCAAGTAAATTTGAGGTTTCAACTGCAGTGCTCTCACTTACTCTCTAGTATGTGTAAACCTCGAACTGAGCTTCATAAGGGCCGTGATACTGTACTCTTTTGTCACCACTGTGGAATTGTTGTTCTCAAGGCATTTTCGCAACACTACCACTACATCCTCCTCTGTAAACTGAAAATTAAACAAGAAAACTGCAAAATTTTTGGCCTAAATACCATTAACTAGTGCTTGTGATTTCTTAGGAAAATTGCGAATCCCTGGGACTGGATGGTTGAGTCCTATATCATATACAGTCTCAGAAAAAAGTATTACACACAGCTTTTTGACATCAGTTGTCAATACATGAAAAAACCCCAAAGTATCCACTTGTACTTGATACAAATAGTGGTCCCTTAATGTGTATTTATGGATTTCTTTATACTGTTCATTTTTAACTATTTAAATTTGACAAGATAATAATGATATCAGGGCCTTCAATCTGCCATTTTTGTCCCAACATTTGGCTATATTCTCCTACCAAAAATATGTTTTTACCCTTGAATCATTGAAAAGACCCCACCTAAAAGTCCTACCAAGGTTGGAAAGAAATTATCATTAAATCTCAAATTTACACATATCTGTTAACCAATTCAGTAAGCCATTTAGACCAATTATTGGCTTTGTTTTACAACTCAGCTCTTTTTGCTATGTCACAAACAATTATATGACAAGTCGAATTTGATTATAGTTTTATCAACACATTCTTTCAATGACCAGGCTTAAAATTCTTTTGCAGTAAGACATGAATCTACAATCCTTCATAATACTTTCACTGCTATTTGGTGTAGCCATTTTTATTACAAGCTGCACTGTGTGGTGGTTGTGCAATGACTGGTTCCAAAATTTTAATCAGAAATTCATACAAGTGTTTCATATACTGGGTTCAAGTGCATTTGTAATACTTATTTAGCGTATTCTGAACAAGAAGGCCATCTAGCTATCTTTCATGAAGGACATTAACCGCTATTTGAATAATGTAGTGTCCGTGTATAGAAGTGGTACCAACACATGGGAATTTTGTTTTATGTGAGATATGCGACAACAACGGCATTGTTCGATACAATACCCTGGGGCAGTGTGAAGTATTAAGAGTTGAAATCAGTTGCAGCCAGTTATCCCTGTATATAATGTATAACACACATTGGTGTAATAAAAAATATGTTGTATTTCTTAAAAACAATATGTTCAAAACCACTCAGGTACCATCAGACTGAAAGCACAGCGTAAGGTTGCATGCTGCAATGGAAATGGCTTTTACTGGCACCTGCAGTTTGCAATTTAAATGCAGTGCATAAATACCTGTCCATATTCATCTTCTCCAGTTGGTGGGAGCAGCAGCTGTTCTCCGTATTCTCCACAGCACCAGGCACCAATCTGACACAGAGGCTGCTGGGAGTTTCCCTCCATCATGGCAACCATCAGCTGGCGCACTGAGTAGTTATGAAGTTGATTTGCACCAGCAATTAACTGGATCACTATTGACACAATGTCATTATGGACGTCATTACCAGCCTGAAATCATAAATGCCTCACAATATTCAAGGCTTTCACCAAATGATATTGCATAAGAGTAATCTAACTTTTCTCTTTTCATGAAAAGTGCTTTTAGAGAATATTATACAGAACAGTACCAGAAATACTTTAATAGCACACTAACCCTTTCACGCTAAATTTTCAGAGTGGAAAAGCATATCAGTGTTTCACTACAGAGTCTACTCAATGTGAAAGGCTTAAACTTGCTAGAGGATTTTGAATGACAAACTGTGCACACCCTGACCAGAGGGCTCCACTAGGAGTCTTCTGACCGGGGTCTACACTGGTTGCAAAAGCCATTGCATGCATGTCCGGCATTCTAAGGCTTAAGTTTATATTTTTGAGCAGATATGCTCAAATCTGGTTGAATTTTTTCTTTTAACTTGAAGTGGTGTAAGTCTCAATTTGCCTATGTATACATATCTCAGCATATGTATAGCTTAACCATTTACCCTAAAGACACTTTTACAAACAGAGTAGACCCAGATCAGACAACTCCTGTAGGTACAATGTATACTGTATCAGAGTCCGCTCTGTTTGGTTATCAAATTATATAGATCTGATTCTCTTGTGTCTTGTTACGTAGACAACAAAAAGTGTGATCATATACCATCATAAAACATGCAGTCATCATTTCTTACATGAATGTTCATGATGAAAATGATTAAAGTGTAAAGACAAACTTACCGTTCTAAGAACTTTCATCACTGTGTCTACATGCCACTTTTTGTTTGGAGAATACCTGAAAGTATGACAGAGTAAAGACCATAAAGTAAATTCATTATCAATTCGGGATAACTTAACCCTTTGAATGCGGGAAACAAATTGGCTGTTACAGTCTAATCGCGATACTACGAATCGGGACCGGGTCGGGCCGATTTTTCGTAGTTTCGCATTTTCGTATTAATGCATCATTAGGATACGAACTAATTTCCACAAACCTTTTCTCGGTTTCGTAGTGAATGCATACACATACCATACATCGATATTGTATTGGTCATTATATGTAATAATATTGTCGCAATTTACTGTTGCATAATAAAGATATTCCTGTACATGTTTGTGTTATATTTAATATTTTTTATGCCTTGTTTGACAATCTACTCACATTCCCGCTTACTACAGTGTACAATAATGATTTTGTATCACACGCCTCATGCAAGAGGTGGTCAAATCATAATGTGTAATGTCATATGCCAGTGCAAAACGGGTTATGTAAAAAACACGAACTGCGCAATGCCTGCTCACAAAACTCTAGATAGGAGGGAGTAAACAAGTCATTTCCAAAGATTTTGTTCTTTCTTTTTCATCAAACCATATTCTGTGACTATTCTTTCGAACGTGAAGTGACAACCTAGAATTTGGTGTAAGCATTAGGATTTTAGAATTTAAATGCTCCCTTTAACTAGAGACATGGACTCGAACTTTCTAGCAATCCATAAGGGTTATGTATAAAACAAGAAACGAATCAATACATTCATATTTTTATTCAGGAATAAAAAAAAATGCATAGAAAACTGTGATATCATTTATATGCGTATAGAAGCAGTGTAGACACAGGTTTGATGACCAGTGTAACTGTTGCAAGTTTTATATGCTATGAGACATTGACTACAAACAAACACGTCAGTATGCCTGTATGCTAATCATTTATAACACGATGTGTGTGGAAACGTACTTGTGCATAATTGCACAATACAAGCTTTAATCATTTGCGACATTTGATATGTAGTTAGTCTAATCCAGTCACAAACAAACACGGGTGCTGATCATAACACGCTACGTGTTAAAGCGTATCGGGCAGGCCAGATGTGTCAACAATGGATAATTATGCTGACTGGAGCGACGAATGTCTCTCAGAAGTGTGAAAACATCGCACAGGTGGGATTCGTAAAAATGCATCTTTTTGCTACTGTTTTTGTGTTTAAGGGACTACGAAAACCTCTCGCAATAACGTGTTTATCGTAGTTTCACATTTTCGTACTTTTGCATCTTTTTGCAATTGAAACAAGAACAAAATCGGCCGGGACCTGGGGTGTTATTCGTAGCAAACCGGTATTTCGGCCCTATTTTCGGCACTATGGTCATTGCAAGCAGTGCACTAATTGTTTGAGTAATGCTGTGAATTTCTATGTGACATTGCAAGCAGTGCACTAATCGTTTGAATAATGCTGTGAATTTTCAATTATGGGACATTGCAAACAGTGTAGACTAAAAGCAGTTGCCACATTAACAAGATGCAGGGCTGGAAAAATCCTAAAACTTTACTCGTCCTGCCAGCTGCTTTTGTCTTATTTTACAAATTCATTGTTAAAATTTCTGAAATTCTACTCGTCCTGCAAGAAAGTTACTTGTCATGGCGAGCGGACAAGTGAACTTTTCAAGGCCTGAGATGTGTTTGTAAAACACTATGCCCCCACCCAATTTGACCTTTGACCCTGAAGGATGACCGTGACATGTCACCTCTCAATGTGCAGCTTCATGAGATACATATGCATGCCAAATATCAAGTCTCTACCTCTACTGGTTCAAAAGTTATGGCCAATGTTATTAAAGTCAGTAATTTGACCTAAAAATTTGACCTCTGACCTTGAAGGATGACCTCGACATGTCACCCCTCAAAATTTGCAGCTTTATGAGATACATATGCATGCCAAATATCAAGTCTCTATCTAGTTTGGCTCAAAAGTTATGATCAATGTTAAAGTTGGTTGAAAGAGGGGGGGGGGCTCATACAAATGTGGCATCAGATAAGGGTTTACACTATTTGTTGTGTGTGTCAGTAAACATATATAGGTTCTGATAAGTTTTAAATAGAGAATATCATGATAATGATTAATGGCCACATTTTCAATGTAGCAGCCAATAAGAGTCCAAACTGTTATTTCTATGATGTTTATATTTAGGTATTTGAGCATGCAATCATCCAACTAAATTGACCGTTAAATAAGCATAAGGTTATACACTTGATCAATAACAAAATAAGTATCTATTTCAAATTCAAACTATGACCTCAAAACAACTAATATCTTAAGCAGAGAAATTCTAATCATTTGCCTGATAAAATACACCCTTTGAAAACAGAGCAGACTCAAATCAGATGACTACCATAGGAGATGGCTGACCTGGGTTTGATCTGTTTGCTTATTGAATACATATACCCTAGATCTTATTCTATACTATTTGTCAGAGCATTGTATTCACTTGTTTTATATTACAATATAAGACAATTAGATAATAAATATTCATAATGGGTGGAGTCTGCCATGAATATTCATCAGGAAAAAGGGTTAACATATACAGTAGAATCCCTGTAATTGGACCACTTAATGAATAAACATGGCTGCCTTTATAAGCAGGTGGTTGCTTAATGAAGGGCAAAAGTAATGCAGAAAGCTCCTCTAGGAGCTTTCTGCATTACTTTTGTCCTGCATTAAGCTACCACCTGCATATGGCACCCATAATTATACCTCTTTTAGGTGGTCGCATTAGCGGGGTTTTACTGTATAGCCTTTCCAAAGGAAACTAGAACACTGACCAAATCAGAAAAAGCCCCACATGGCCAACACTACCTATAAACATTCTCAGCACTGTTGGTGTATATCGGATGCAAAATGTTTGAGTTAAAGAGCGGACAAGATGAAAACAGTTAATTTTCACTAATTCAAGGGCCATAACTGAGAGGTGTCACAAGCAATTTAGCTGGAAGTCAAACTTGGCCAAGATTTTACAGTTATGAACATTGTCTGCAGGTTTGGTAAAGTTCTGATGTAAACTGATTAAGTAAGAGAGCGGACAAGATTAAAACGGCCAATTTTGACTGAATCAAGGGCCATAACTCAGAAGTGTCTAATGCAATTTAACTGGTAATCAAACTTGGTCAAGATTTTACACCTATAAATATTCTCTACAAGTTTGGTGAAGATCAGATGAAAACTGTTTGAGTTAAAGAGCGGACAAAGCTGAAACGGCCAATTTTGACTGAATCAAGGGCCATAACTCAGAAGTGTCTAAAGCAATTTAACTCGTAATCAAACTTGGTCAAGATTTTACACCGATGACTAATGTCTGCAAGTTTGGTGAAAATCAGATGAAAACTGTTTGAGTTAGAGAGCGGACAAAAAAGCGTGACTGACAGAGTGACTGGGCGATTACTATAGGGCACCCACACCACACCTGTTCAGTTCTATGTTTATTCCAAATATAAATACCTACTGAATAGTCATGGACAAAATAATTAAAACGAAATATGGAAGGTGGAACATTATAGTCATTTTAGATAGTATAAGTAAAGAAGCAAATCTTTCAAGTTCCATTAGCAAACAGGGCAGACCCTGATCAGACGGCTCCTATATAGGAGCTGCCTGATCTGGGTCTACTCTGTTTTCAAATGTGGAAAACGAGTTTATATGAAGGAAAGGCTTAAATCATCTTGAAAGAGATAAGCCAACTTACTTTTCTGCTGAATACACAATGTTGGAGCAGACATCAGGCTTGAACTCAGGATCACAGTTATCCAAGAACAGAAGCAGCTCCTTCATCATACCTCGAATGTTGTTGGTGTTAACCAAAGCAAAAGACAGCTCCATGGCACGCCTTAACAGAGTACACACAAACATATATATAAGATACATGCAATACAAATATCTTTATTACCTTTTCCTTTATAAGAATGATTTTTGGCATCTTTGCAAACAGAGTACACCCAGATCAGACAGCTGCTGTAGAAAATGTCTGATCAGGGTCTACTCTAATTGCTTATGGAATAATATAGAATCTGATTCTATAGCCAAAACTTTCATTGTTAATGTGTATTTACGAAAATTCAGTGTATGCATATTCATGCAGTAAAAAATTCTCAAGAGCACCGCAAGCGGGTGCCAACGCTCGTCTGTCTTCATTGTCAAGATGAACATGCATACCAAAAATGAAGGTTGTAAATGAAAAATTGTAGAAGTTATGGTCAATGTTAAGATTTTGGATAATGACGAGGACGCCGGAGTTACGACAATAGCTCTTGATTTCTTCGAAACAGACAAGCTAAAAATGGATTTTTGGCCATAGCAGAAAACTGTAGAATCTATATTATTTCGTAAGAAAACAGAGCAGGCCCTGATTTGACGACCCCTACTCCATTTGCAATGGGTTATTAATGTAGTAAAAGAGTACTATCTTTGATTCACTGACACAGCACATAGCCAAGATATTTAACCTATAACCGGTTATGGGTCCATGATAACTTTTGAAAGCAGCTGGCATTCATATTAGATGCCAAGTAGAACTAGAACTAATCACTAATCAGGACTCTTGACTGTACTCGTGGAGAGGAAAAATTAGCTTTTGTTTTGAAACATGAAGCCGTCAAGGTTTTAACCCTTCTCTTGCTGAATTTTAAAATACATTTCTCCTTCTTTACCCATGCCCGTGGTATAATTACATATATCTTCACTGTGTACAAGTATTTTGCTGTGCAATCACTGCTGTGGAGTGCACTGGTTGCACAATCAACTTGTAAATAGTGTCTCATCTGGGTCTTCACTATTTACAGGTAGGTATATTGACGTGAATAGCAAGCAAATGATTCAGCCTTGGAAATATGTTTAGCAGGTTAAAAATTAAATAATCACACCATACTAAGACCTACTGTATTGAAAATGTCATCACTGATCTGAGTCTACACAGTGTGCAGGAGTACAATAAACCTGCTTTAAGCAACCACCTGCTCTTAACCCTTCACTTAACAATGCTCTTATTCAATGCATTTGCAAATAAAGTAGACCCATATCCAATTTTCCACTGTTTGCCATTTCATCATCTTATATTTTAAATAAAATTCAAGACAACTGTTTTGGATCACAAAGCAAAGTCCAGAGAACAGTCTGGTTCAAAGGCAGCCAAATCTCAGGTATGTCATTACCTGCGTATGGATATATCTGTGTCCTTCAGGCAGTCCACTATGGTTGTCCTGTGTCTCTGGACAGCATTGTAGTCAGCTGTCACCACCCGCAGTAGAGTGTTTAAAGCAACATATCTGCAAAATGTCAGTCAACAACAACAAATAACAATCTTGCCATTTTATACCTTTGCAAACACAGCAGACCAAACTTAGACAGCTCCTGTAGGTCCTGCTTTGATTGCTTACATGTTACCCATCTGATTCCCTACCCTTTGCCATAACCATAAATGTCCTTATTTTACAATTTTAAAACAAGGCAGTCCAAAGGACAGCTATATCCCCCACCGCCGCCACCTAAATTAAGACATTGACCTTAAGGTGATACCTTCCAGTTGTTAAGAAAATAGTATGCGGAAACAAATATAATGGAAACTGAAGGTAAGAACACAACATTCAAATTTGACCTTGACCTTGAGCCGACATGACTGCCACATGTGTTCTGCACATCATCTCAATTCGGTTAATATTTGACTCAAGTTTTATGAAAATCCTTCAAATGGTTTAGAAGATATGGAGCGGTCACGAAATGTAATGGAAATTGAAGATTAAATCACTTGGCCTTCAAATGTGACCTTGACCTTGAGCCGACATGACTGCCACATATGTTCTGCACATTGTCTCAACGTGGTTAACATTTGCGGCAAGTTTCTTGAAAATCCTTCAAGGGGTATAGGAGATAACGAAACTATAATTGAAATTGAAGGTAAGAACACTTGATCTTCAAATGTGACCTTGACCTTGAGCCGACATGACTGGCACATGTGTTCTGCACATCGTCTCAATTTAGCTAACATTTAACTAAACTTTTATGAAAATCCTTCAAAGGCTTTAGAAGATATGGAGCGGACACGAAAATGTAACCGAAATTAAAGGTTAGAACACTTGACCTTCAAACGTGACCTTGACCTTGAGCCAACATGACTGCCGCATGGGTTCTGCACATCGTCTCAATTCATTTAATATTTGACTCAAGTTTTATGAAAATCCTTCAAAGGGTTTAGAAGATATGGAGCTGACACGAAACTGTAATGGCAACTGAAGGTTTAAACACTTGACCTTCAAATGTGACCTTGAACTTGAGCCGACATGACTGCCACATGTCTTCTGCACATCGTCTTAATTTGGTTAACATTTGACTCAAGTTTTATGAAAATCCTTCAAAGGGTTTAGAAGATATGGAGCAGACACAAAAATGCAATGGAAATTGAAGGTTAAAACCCTTGACCTTCAAATGTGACCTTGACCTTGAGTCGACATATCTGCCACATATGTTCTGCACATCGTCTCAACTTGGTTAACATTTGAGGCAAGTTTCTTGAAAATCCTTCAAGGGGTATAGGAGATATGGAGCGGACACGAAATTGTTACGGACAGACGGACGGACGGACGGACGGACGGACATACTAACAAATGGGTAGTTGTGTGACTTTTTCCTTTGATCTTTTCTTGTGGGACTAGTCCCACAAGAAAAACTATTTTTGGCTCTAACTTTGGAAAAGAATGATCTGGAAGCTAACCCTAACCCTATGTCCCACAACTGGCCAGGTTAATGTCACAAGAAATGGCCAGGTTAATGTCACAAGAGATGGCCAGGTTAATGATTTTACTTGTGCGACTAGTTAGAAAAAGTCACACAACTACCCTTTGGTGAGTGCGGACGGACGGACGGAGGCCATTCCTATAACCCCCCTCCGCTATGCGGTGGGGGATAACAAGAAATACACATTAATTGGTATTCATGAAGGACATACTCCGTCACATAGCCATGTATGCATCAAGTAAATGGTTATTATGACAGAAATCCTTTGTTCAACACACTAAAGGTTGAAGTTTTGAATTATGCCTATTATTTTACATGTCCTGCCATCCAAACAACTCATAACCATTTAACCAATTCCCTCATACTGACGCCTTTTTGACGCCTCTGCAAAAGTCACTTCATGAAACCATTGTGATGAATAGAGCATTTGCTCCTATGGAATTTTCCATTTTTCTAGTAAATGCTTGACCTTTTCAGGGGGGATTTATTCAAAGAGGGTGGGTCTAAAAATAGCCTATGAGGTAATGGGTTAATAACAGCTGATCACTGACAATAGAATATCATTTATGGAATTATGAACAAGAGAAAACTTAACCATGGCAAAACATGCAGTCATATCTACATTATCAAGCATATAAACAAACTGGCAATATTAAAGAAATGCTTTGTTTGGACAAAAATCATGCTCAAGTCTAACAGATATGTCATATATGGCCAGCAAACAAGATCAGCCCTTTTCATATCAAAACAATTTTTAGAAGGACCAGTGATATATTTTATAATGACAGTTGGAACTGCTACAATTTTCTTCACAATAATTAGTATTACTATTAGCCCTTCTCTTGCTGAATTTTAAAATACATTTCTCCTTTACCCATGCCCTGTTGTATAATTACATATATCTTCACTGTGTACAAGTATTTCGCTGTGCAATCACTGCTGTGGAGTGCACTGGTTGCACAGTCAACTTGTAAATAGTGCAGACCCTGATGAGACAGCTCCTGCAGGAGCTGTCTCATCTGGGTCTTCACTATTTACAGGTAGGTATATTGACGCGAATAGCAAGCGAAGGGTTAATTACTAATACTCACCGTATATTTTTGTCATTATTTAGCAGAAATCTTCCCAAAATATTTACAGCTAATACCTGAAAATAAACAATTTCAACATTTTCATTATGATTACAATTGTTTCATACAAAGGATTATTAAAGGTTTTAGAGACAAAAATAACAAATATCTCAATTTAACCTACTTAACCATGATCTTTTTTTCTTCCAATATAAAAAAGTTAGTGAAAAGAACAAGTATTTAAAATCATCTACCCTTACCTAACCTAAAAATATAGTTTTGTGTAATTAAGTTGTACACACTTGACTCATGCAAACTTACTAATTCACGAATATACCAGATAAATCAATGTCTATGTTCATATATATTTTAACCCATTCCCTCCTAGACTATTTTTAGACTAAACCTCTTTGAATAAATCTACCGAAAAGGAGCATTTACTAGTGTAAGGAATTTTTTTTAGAACTGTGTGGTTTTGAAACCAGTGATAAATAGAGCATTTGCTCCTATGGAGAAAATGCTCTATTTATCAAAAGGGTTTAAAAAAAAGAAGACTTTTAAAGAGATTTCAAAAAACGTCAGCAGGAGGAAATGGGTAAAATATTTTCTTGGAACACTGACAGCAAGATGTTCTAACTTGAGCAGTCTGGATTACCTGTATGCTTGATAATACTGACTTTTTACACTTTGATATCAGAAGAAGACCATGATCAGACAGCTCCTATAGGATCAGTCTGATCAGTGCCTGCTGTTTGCTTGTATGATACAGACCAGGTTTTCAACTGTTATGGCAATAATTTTATTCAGTTTCTATTTTTTCATGCAATAATTGAATAAATTAATATTCATAATGGAAGTAGTCTTGTAGAATATTCATCAGGTAAGGGATTTACATGATCCCCCCCCCCTTTTTTTTCCTTTTCAACAAATGATTTTTTTTTTCCAATTTGGTTATGGTTGGAGACATTTTTCCATGATTTTCCATGTTATGAAACGTTCGTTTATTCGTAAAATTTCTACATTGTTACATCCAACAGATAAAATTTCCATTACACATTCAGTAATTCATAATAATTGAAACTCATTAAGCTTTCATGTTTTCGCTTTTTGAGTTAATGTATGAAAAAGTAAAGAGTCAGAGACATGCATGGCTTCATCACACTTTATAGTGTTTGACAAACATGGCTACCATTCCAATAATCTAACAAACTTGGCGATAACTACTACTAGAGTGTTCAGAGGAACACATGTGTCACAGGCTGCAGCTGACACAAAAACTGTTAATATCCTGGAGTGAAATCGGAACAAAGGTGAATTACTCAAAAAGTATTGCATGCAGAGTGATGGACCTTTAAATAGTTACATCAATGGTCCTCAATGAGAGGAAGACACATGTGAAATTTGAAAGCTGTATAATGATTAGTTCAGAAATGACAGCCAAAAAAGAAAGTGTGATGGACAGACAGATGGACGGACAGACAGATGACAGAAAATTAATCCCCAAGTGACACACTGCCTCTCGGCTGGTGACTCAAAAATTATCTCAAGGCAAGCAATCACATTGTTAAAATAGTCAAAAATTCATCAAACCTGATCTTTTATGCCAATTTGTTTTGTTTTTCTTTGGCATTCATGAAGTCCCAGGATAAAGGGGATATAACTGTATCATTATTAGCTGTCTAAACTAGACTAGTATTCTACTTACCCTCAGTCCTGCTTCAGATTTAATGCCCATGATAGTGAGAACTATTTCATACAGAATAGCATGACCAACATTCTTGCTTGTGTCAGTGTTAGTAGCAACCTGAAAATGGAGAAAATTACTGACAGACAAGTTCAATCATTTGTATTTGCGTGCACATCTAATAATTTGCAAATAAAAGGTCATATTTTGGATGATTTTCACCCTCTTCCTAGGGTCGCTATGTGGTTCTTCCATTAGGTTCGCCAGTTTTTGTTTTTTGCTGTGTTTATGGTAATTAGATTACTATTGTTATTGACCATCAAGTGTGCTGAAAAATTGGCAGAATGCAACATCCTCTGCAGTCAGTTTTACAGCCATTTCTCCCAAACATGTTTACCATTTTCAACTTATCCAATGCCACTTGTTTTTCACTTATTTTCATTTACTTTTCCTACTTATTCCTATATCATGATATTATATCTTATTGAAGATGATTTCCAGTGTAGACTTTTAAGTAGTCCTTACAATTCATTCTAAAGGAACTCTTAAATCTGGGTTTGTTTGCAGAAATGACTGTTCCGTTATTTCACATATACAGAGTGCCAGTCTCTTTTTTTTACCTCATCATTTTATTGCAAAACTCAAAGACATCATCCATATGTAAGTTACAAATGCAACCTTTCTCCGCAACAAACATTTTTAAAAAGAAGAGCACCGCAAGTGGGTGCGAACGCTCGTCTGTTATCATTTTGGTATGTATGGATAGGCCTTGTCAAGATGAACATGCATACCAAAACTGAAGGTTGTAAATGAAAAAATTGAAGAAGTTATGGTCAATGTTAAGATTTCGGAGGACGAAGACGACAACGACAACGACGCCGGAGTTACGACAATAGCTCGTGATTTCTTCGAAACAGACCAGCTAAAGTTCAAACTGTCCGATAATAAAAAGCTTCTGTAAAAATGAAAAAGTTAGTATATCCACTCTTTAAAGATTACACAACTCGGAAGCCAGAAAAATGACTTACTTGTGCTAAAATGTCATTCATCGTTTCACTGGCTTCAGCATCATTTTTGCCAAGAATCCTCAACAATCTCAATATTTTCACCTGAAAAATGCAAACAGATAACAATAAACCAAACCATACTACGCAAGAACAAGAGTGTTCAAAAGAATTTGTGTCACCTGCAGGAAGAAGTATGATGAAAATGTTGTGAAAGACAGACAAAAGTGATCTGCAAGTGCTAAAGCAGGTGACGCAAAAATAAACAGTCGAATGTAATTGATTTACAATTATACCGAACCAATAGAAAAGGTTTTAATGTTAAATATTCTCCACATGGATACAAAATAGTTATAGGGTCTACATGAACTCAACACTGATAATGTGAATCACCTATACCAAATGCTCAATTGACAATAAAACTTCCAAGCTACATATCAGCATTCATCTTTTGTTAGTCCGTGGTTATTCTGTTAAAGCCTAGAGCAATCCAAGGGTACTATCTGACTTTTAATCTGCCTCAACTAGGGACCATTGCCAAACCGTAGCACTTGCAAGTGCTTGCTAATGAAATGCTGAGAAACTGGGTGCTTGCTGGTGACACAGACCATCTGTATAGGCTGGTTTTCTGATTTAAGACTACCATAAAAGGAAATGAGCTGATACACAAGACAACTTATAATTAATAGCAGACTGACTTTGGAAAGCCCTTTTCATAGGGCCATTAATGTTGCATTCACTGATATCACGCTCCAATCTATATAAAATTTAGAAGTATTAATGCATTTAAAGACAAGTAATTTGTTACAAAATGAAACACAAAATGAAACCTTTATGTGTATTAAATTATATTTTACATTGTCAACTCAGACGAAGGGTGTCTGCAGTGTTTGAAAGAAGAACCTGTTTGGCACGAGTTTATCACGATGTGATTAAAAGGCTAAACAAAAGTAGGGAACTTTGAATTACAGTTTTCTCTGTATTTTATTCCTTTTTACAATAAAAATCGAAATATCAGCATATCATTTAAACTGGATCAATCGATGAATCAATATAAGATCGTGAATCAATGACAGCCCTACTTTTTCATTGCATATTCGATAAAAAAGAACCATGAAACACTTCCTTCCGCAAAAAAAGTCCCTGAACCAATGCTAAACCAAGGAGCTATTAGGACTATTTCTACTTCCTATGACAAGAAACCCCTGAACCAATGAGGACAATAAGGAGCTACTAGGACTATGTTCTAAGTTCTTTGTGTATTACAAATCAGGTCTCGACAAGCAATCTACTTGTCAGTTGCACTGCCCATACCTGTAGGAATGGATCACTGACCCCTGACACATCATGTTCTGGAGAGTAGCCTGCCATGATCAGATTCTTCAGAATTCTGACAAGCTGAGGAACCACCTGTAATAAACACATGTCCATTTGTAAGTAAGATGGAAATAGATACAAAAGTATTTTTTTCTTAACCCTTAACCTCATGAATATTTATGTAACAAATAATGACATCATGAATATATATATTTTATGTTTTCCTTTTATAAGGGTATATAAATACAATATTTTTGGGCCATGGAGAAACCGTAGAATTATGTCTTTAGTATTCCATTAAGCACACAAAGCAGATCTTGATCAGACAGCTCCTACAAGAGCCATCTTATCTGGGTTTACTCTGGTTGCAAATGGGTTAAAAGGCATCTCTGTCAGGAAAAGGGTTAATATAACTCAATTAGCAGTAAAAATCTGTTTCATGTCGATATTTTGTGTGTGTGTCAAAAAAGACCAAATTTAAAACTATACATTAGTAATCCCGGGGTAGACAGAAACACATATATATGGCTGGAATGGGGTAAGCCCTAATGGCTACTATCAATGGACATACAAATTTCAACAAAAAATTGCAAGCTGTAAGGGTATAATGAGAAAGAGGTTAACTTATTCAACTTATTTCATGTACAGTAATAATATATTCAGTTACAGTGGATCCTCTCTTCTTGACAACTTCAACCTTTACTGCATGAACATTCATGTAAGAAACAATGACATCATGAATATTAATCATATGAATTTTATAAAGGATTATGGCATATGAACACAAGATTTTTTTGTCATGTCAGAAACTGTGGAAGTAGATCTTTATTATTTCATAAGCAAACAGAGCAGACCCTGATCAGACGGTCAACTCTGTTTGCCAAGGTGTTAACCCTTTCCTCCATGAATATTCATGTAAAAATAATGATGTCACGAATGCTAATTAGATGAATTTGTTATAATAGCATATGGACACAGAAATAATTGGTACTGGCAGAAACTAGAATCAGATCTATACTTTATCATAAGCAAACAGAGCAGACCCTGATCAGACGGCTCCTATAGGAGCCGTCTGCTGGGTCTACACTGTTTGCAAAGGCGTATAAATGCGCATTTATGGAGTAAAGGGTAAAAAAATGTATTTTATGGAGTAAAGGATTAATGAAGGGATATGTCTTTCAAAACAGGTGGTTGCTTAATGCAGAATGAAAATAGTACAAAAAAATCTGGGACCTTTCTGCATAACTCCTTCAGAAGCAGTTTGATCTGGGTCTACACTGTTGCGCTTCTATGTCAGTCTAATTTAAAGTTAATAAATTGATGCCAAATCAACTTCTTCAGCTTTACAGGTCCGGGGAGAGTGGGTGTCTAACTACTTAGGGTAAGTACCAACAAGATGAGGTTTGACCCAGAAATAAGAGATTAAAATAGAGCAGTACTCCTATTTTCTACAATTTTGTGAAAAGATTTTCATGAATAAGCCAATGATTAAAACTGAAGTCAGATTTAATGTTAAATATAAGAATACTTCTCACCTTCCGAAAGTGGGTAAGTGTGTCTGGGCTTTTCTCACACATCTCTGTTATCAAACACACAGCTGTCAAAAGCACCCCTGAAATATGAAATAGTATACAACATAAGGACATAGCCAAAATAGTTCCAGCAATCAGTGTAGAAATTCCGAATTAAAATAATAAATAAAACAAATAACCTGCCTTTTGGAAATGTACAAAAGCTTACAGGAATGTAAACAAGCTCACTTCCAGTCAGATAAATTAGTATGTACAACAAAGAATAATCCTGAATATAATAATTATAGGTAAGGCTGAGTGAAATTAAATTGCCTGCTTAATCAAACATTTTGCTTGCATTTCAAGAAACAATTATAGTGTTAACAAATTGTACACTGATGGCCATCAAGATATGCCACATATCATCTGGATCCTAACCATTTCACTGCAGAAGATGCTAAAGGTTACATACCATGATTCTTCTCATTCAGCAAGGACCGTGTAGAAGGAATGTACATCTCCATCAGATCTGGAACTTTTTTAATTATTCTGTAGGCACACATAATTGCCTGAATATGGAAATAAAAATGTGTGTGAATTTATTACATCAAGAATATTTATTAATTCCAATTTTCATAATATCAAATTTACAAGCTGTATACATACAGTCAGATCTATAAACAAGCAAAAAATGCGGAAACCGCATTAAAGCCGGATTTTTGTGTGTTGACCTTGACCCGATTTCAAATTCATGTATCCTTGTATCAACTGAAAGACCTTCTTCACCCAAGCTATCTTCATACCAAATATAAATTGTCTACCATATGTAGTTTAGAAGCTATAACAAAATTTTAATGACATCCAAGTTTTCAAAATAGTAACATTGATCTGATTTCAGGTATCTTTATGTCATCTGTAAGGTCCTTACCAAAGCTACCTGAATACCAAAGGTGAATTGCCTAGAGTTCGTGGATTAGCAGTTATAGCAAAATGTTAAAGTTTTTTAAAAACCAATTTTTTAAAATAGTGACCTTGACCCAAATTTAATGTATCCTGAAAGGCCTTCACCAAAGCGATCTGTATACCAAAGATGAACTGCCTAGCATTTGTAGTTCAGAAGTTATAGCAATGTTAAAGTTTGTTAAAAACGGCAAAGTTTTTTAAATAGTGACCTTGACCTGATTTCATGTATCCTTGTATCAAGTGAAAGGCCTTCATCCAAGCTATCTGCATACCAAATATGAATTGTCTAGCTTAAGTAATTCAGAAGTTATAAGCAATGTTAAAGTTTTGTTGACATCGGCACGCCACCTGCCCGGTTTTCGCCAAACTATGACCCCAGATATTTCTCGAAAAATCCAGCTAAAAATTCATTTAAGCAAACAAAGCAGACTCTGATCAGACAGCTCCTGAAGGAGCCATCTTATCTGCATCTACCCTGTTTGTAAAGGCATGAAAAGGTGTTTATATGAAGGAAAGGATTAATGTTTTTCACAAATACACCATTTATTAACATCATTACATAAAATTCAATTTACATAAAAATCAAAAATATATACATGTACAGCAAAACCTTGCTAATACAAGCATTTGTTAATCCACGAGTCCCTAATCGGCACCCTTGCTTATGGGAGCACTCGCTAATTGGAACTATAAGATAAGTATTATTATATATCCTGAAGACAGGTGGCAGCTTAATGCAAGGATGCAAGTCATATAGGAAGCTCTTCTGGGAGCTTTCTGCAAGACTTTCACCTTACATTAAGCAGTCATATGCCTAACAAGATGTGTTTGTGAAACACTATGACCCTGATTTGAACTTTGACCTTGATGTATCACCTTGACCTTAATAAGTCACTCTTTAAAATGCACATGCATGCCAACTTGTGTAGGTGGCAGTGGTCTAGTGGTAACGCGCTTGACTGTCAGTCCGGAGGTCCGGGGTTCAAATCCCGGTCCCACCCGGAAATTTCAGGGACGCTTTTCCGTGTCTCCCACCCGCATATACTCTCCACCCAGGGGTTAAATGGGTACCTGTAAGGGTCACTCGCCGGTACTGCGGCTGCATGATTGCGCCATATGTTAGCAGTGCTCAATATTGTAGGCCAATGACTCAATGATCAGGGGAGTAAATGTACAGTCGGCTGAACGGTCATTCGGACTGAAAGTAGACTATAACTAGGTACTTTACTTTTTTAACTTTGAAGTATGTATGTTCATTGGTGATAAAATTATTGCCAACGTTAAAGTTGGGGCCAAACCAACCAACCAACCGACAAACAGACCAAGAACGATTTTTGCAAACAGTATTGATTCAGATAAGACGAACCCCCTGATTACAGTTTGTAGTCTGCAATAAATTAAAAACCCTTCATACTGAATTAATTTTTCTGCTAACTATTGATGGACCATTTAATTTGGATATTGAGCATTCAAAGGGTTAACATCTATGTGAGTTTTTAATTCTATACTCCATGAATATTTATGCAAAATATACAGAGAAGACCCTTCTACGAGAGCCATCTGATCTAGGTTTAAATGGGTCTACAGTTTCTGCCACAGTAAAAGATGCTTGTGTTCATAATGAGTAATATAGTTATTTCTTATATGAATATTCATGACTTGAACTTTTAAAGGGCTTAGACTCTGATGAGACACTGAGTTACTGTGGATCATCTGGATCAAAACTGTGAGTTACTGTTTTATCTGGATCAAAACTGTGACTTAGTTTCATCTGGACAAAAACTGCTTTGCGAAGGGTCTTTCAAAAAGCTTATTTGACACTAGTTATTACCTTTTTCTTGATGTAAGCATTTGAGGATTTAACCATCTTTTCAACTTCTCCAGCCAAGTCTCTGCTCATTTCTGCTGAACATATTGAGCCTAAGGTGCACAAGGCCAGGCTAGCTATGTACTGTGTCTGATGGTTAAGATCACTGCAAAATATATGAAGCCGTGAGAGCAACAATAAAAGGCACTTTTAACCCTTTACCTGATTGACACACTTAGAAACCTTTGCAAACAGTGTAGACCCAGATCTAATGGCTACTGTAGGAACCATCTGATCAGAGTCTGCTCTGATTGCTTATGTAATTATTTATACCCGATTCTACAATCTCTGCTACTGGCAAAAAAAACAACAACATGCGTTCATATTCCATTATAAAAATTCAGCTAATAAGTATATATGATGTCACTCTCTTTTACATTACATGAATATTTTTGTCATGTAAAACGTTCACCCTTTCTCTCATACAAACATGTTGTCATGCCTTTACAAACAGATCAGACCCAGATCAGACTGCTCCTACATCTGATCAGGACCAGCTTTGTTTGCTTATGACATGATATAGATTGCATTCTATATTTATTGTCAAATCAAAAAATTCCCTTGAAAATTGTACATTATAAAATTGAGCTCATGATGACATTATTTCTTACATTGAACATGTAAAGGATTAAGGCAAAATCTTTGTAAAGAAAAGTTTCAAATCAATTGGCCTGCTGCAAACTTTCTGTGATTACTGGTGTAGCAAACAAGTCAGCTTTGAAGACTAAACACTGTCCAGTATATAGCGAAAAAGTGTAAACACTGACGGATACCGTATCAGTGCAGACTCAGATTGGATGTCACTTTGTGATTCGTCACTGGTCTGTGTCTACAATGTTTGAAATTGATACACACATACCTTATATCAGCTAAGGTCCAATTCATATTATAAAGTTACCAGTGACCACAGTTATAAACCTTTTTGCTCAAAGGGCCATAGCTCTCTTATTTAAAAGTAAATGTGCGTGATACCTGCAGGGCTGCATCTCCATATGGTACTAAACATTTACAGAAAGGTTAATTGAAAAACTGTTTCTGAGATATGACTCCAGACAGACAAAAACCTGAAGGGTTTTGCAAATAGTGGGTAATAACTCTGGTGTTTCAAGGTAAATGTCAGTGATACTTGCAGGGCTGTATCTTTTTATTGTACACTGGAGATCCGTTATAACGCGGACCGTTTTACTGCGGTGTCCGATATAACGCGGGTCATCTGTGTCCCCGAATTTTGTTTTGTAAATACCTCATTTATAGTAATATGATTGAATATCGCAATGAAACATAAAATAAACTTAGGTAGACTTATCCGCCAGCAGCAGGCTAAAGGATAAAAACAAACACCGGTCCCTACATAAACAATTGAAGACAATCTTACGTGTGAAAAACTGACAACTATCAACTCGTATATATGCCGCCATGAATGTAATACACACAGCTGATTACCGGCTCGTACCATGCGCATGATGCCCTAATAGAACGGGAACCAGTAAAATCTTAACTGCATAACTTTCGTTACAAATTAATTGTGTGTATAATTGAGATGCGCGTGTACTGAATTTTTTCACTGGCAAAGCCATAAAAGTTCGCACTTTAATTATGAAAAACAAACATCATTAGAAATCTAAACCCCTAACTTGGTGCGGGGTTGGAGGTTATATGCTAATATAGAAAAGTGTGTGTACCCTTTGACCAATCAAATGAAATTTAAAACCCCAACAAATCACACGCGACATCACATGTGACCTTTCATTTTCTGAAAACAGTGACAGCCATGTTTATTGTTTTACACAGCAGGTTTAATCAGATTAGGGGTTTGACAGGCCCAGAGGCAATTACATCCTGTCAACAGGCTTGTATTATGAAATATACTTGGTTGCTTGAAATCATACTCGATTTAATTTGTAATTTTGTATAACCCTTTCCCTCATACAAACGTGTTTTCACGCATTTGCAAACAGAGTAGACCCAGATCAGACGGCTCCTAGAGGAGCCGTCTGATCAGGGTCTACTCTGTTTGCCAATAGAATTTGAAAGAGCTATGTGAGTGGGTGGGGAAACAAAGTAAACAAGTCAGTTTCGTTCGAAATTAGTTTATTTTAGGAAGATGGGGGTTTATGTAAGTTTATGTAAGTACCCAGATAAAAAAAACTCGTTACAACGCGGTTCCGTATATAACGCGGGTTGAATTTTATGTCCCCGGACCACCGCGTTATAACGGGTCTCCAGTGTACTTAAACATTTACACAAAGTTTCATGAAAAACTCGAACCATTTCTGAGATGTTACTCCAGGATTCACAGAAGCATGGATTGATGGAAAAACTATATTTCTCCACCTTTGACGGGGGATAGTAATCTGTTGGTGTGCAAGGCAAATTATGGCCTTTAATCAGAATTTGAGAACTCATAAAAATAGACAATGGTCAGAATCCTTACTTCTTGAGGGAGTTGGTTACTAGCAGATGTATGTCTTGACGTTCATCAAGGAGCAGCATAGCACCCAGATATCCAATACGCTTGTCAGTGAACTTTGGTGATGCTATCAGCTTCAGGCATTCCAACTGTGGAGTAGAAATTAAACTGGTTAGTACTATACATACATGTGTTCTAATACACAATAATTATACAAACTCTCTAATGCAACCAGTTAAATCATTCTTTAAATCATTCTTGAATATTCAGGCAAGAAATAATGATATCATTAATATTCATTCACAGACTTTTTTTATAATGGCACCATGAACAAAAGAATGTGTCGTGACGGAAGCTGTAGGATTAGATCTATGTTATATCAATTTTAGCAAACAGGGCAGACCCTGATTAAGGTATACTGTGTTTTGCAAAGGCATAGAAAGGCATATTTATGGATTAAGGTTTAAATCAGGTGGCTGCTTAACCCTTTCCTCCATAAATACGCCTTTCTACACCTCTATAATAAAAGAAAATGTGTCCATGGGACACGGATGCCCCCGCCGGCAAACAGGAAGTAGATGAACGACAGACCTGAAAAGGGGAGACACGATACAACTCACTATGATTATGCTTCAGACCAAATATCAAATCATTCCAGCTTACACAAGCCAAGAAATCTTTGATGAAAGATTTTGAGGACGGACGTATGGGACAGACAAGGGTAAAACTTAATGCCCCCGTCGCCTAAAGGCGGGGCATAAAAATCACTTCTTGAAACCATTGTGGTAAATAGTGCATTTGTTCCTATAGGATTAAATGCTCTATTTATCACAATTGTTTCAAATTACAAAATTCTAAAAAATTTCCTTTTCTCTAGTTAATGCTCCTTTTCGGTACATTTATTCAAAGAGGTTGGATCTAAAAATAGCCTATGAGGGAATGGGTTAATCCTTTACAGTTTACCTCATGAATGTTCATATATAAGAAATGATTACATCATGACTATTATTAGCAATTTTATAATAGCATATATGAACACATGGTATTTCTACTATTGCAGAAACTGTAGAATCAGATCTATAGTGTTCCATAAGCAACCAATACAGAACAAAAGGAATGCAGAAAGTTCCAAGAGCAACTTTCTGCATAACTTTTGCCCTGCATTAAACTAATTAACACTGGTCTTGAAAACTTGAGTTATACCTCTTTTGAGAGGTTGTTATAGAAGAGGTTTACTGACACTGTATGTGTATAATCATAGCTTTGCCCCTGAAGCTATCTAACATACATGTACATGTGTATACACAATTTATTCCTTTAACTCTTCAAACAGTTACTTTCGTCAGCAAAAATGCTCATCTGCTTCAATTTTCAGAAACGTTTTGAAATCAGTTTCAGGAGAGGGGAGACTGACTGTTCTAAAATCTACTGTAATTATGGTAGTTTACATACAGGGACAGCTCCCAATAACCAAAACAAGTGACTGACAGATGGACAATGGAAAAGTTATCCCTAAAAGCCACCCTTAAAAGCATGACACAACAAAGGTACCTATGGATCAATAAAGCTGCCAATTTCCGTTCTGTTTAGATTCTTCAAGACTACATGCGGAGACAACCTTCACAAAATCATGTTCACGGGGAACTGCCTACTGTCCTACAGCACTGCAGTAGTCAGCTGATATTGAACATCAGACAACTGGTAGTTACATGTACCTTAACCCATTCCCTCATAGGCTATTTTTAGAACCAACCACTTTGAATAAATCTACCGAAAAGGATCATTAACTAGAGAAAAGGAAAATTTAGAATTTTGTAGTTTGAAACCATTGTGATAGAGCATCTGCTCCCATAGGAGCAAATGCTCTATTTATCACAATGGTTTCAACAGGTGATTTTTACAGAGGCGTAGAAAAGTGTATTTATGGAGGAAAGGGTTAAGGCAACTACTACATCAGGACCATTACTCTCAATGGTAATACCATTATACCACTTTCAATGTTTGATTACACTAGATAATAGATTTAAACATTCAATCACTGTAAATTAGCAATTAAGCCTTTACTACATGAATATTCAAGCAAGAAATATTGACATAATGAATTTTAACTAGAGGTTTGTTTTTGTGACAAAAACAGATATCTCCCCCTTTCATCCTCTTTCCAATAGTGATTATACACAGGTGCAATGTCAAACTCCAAAGTTATTAGGGTCTAATTTTAAGTCATCAGGGGCAATAACTTAAGTTATTAAAGGGAAATAATTAAAAAAAAACCTAGGTGCACAACACCTCATGTTGGTCAACATTCCTGTGAAGTTTGATGATGCTAGCCCTAGTGGCTTCAGAGATACGCATGACACAAAGTTTGTCTAAATTTAAGTCATCAGTGTCAGTAACTGCAAAGTTATCAAGAGGAGAGAAATAAAAAACACCAGGTGCACGACAACACATGCTAGTCAACATTCCTGTGAAGTTTGGTAATTATATCCCTACTGGTTTCAAAGATACCCATGGCACAAAGTTTCTCTAATTTCAAGTAATCATATCAGGGGCATCAAATTAACAATTATCACGGGGAGGCAATTCAAAAAACCCAAATGAACAACAACTCATGCAGGTGAACATTCCTGTGAAGTTTGGTGACTCTAGCCCTACTGGTTTCAGAGATACGTGCGACACAAAGTTTATCTAAATTGAGGTGTTCATATCAGGGATAAATACCGTAATAACTCAACAATTATCAGGGGGAGACAATTAAAAAAACCCAGGTGCACAACAACTCATGCTGGTCTACATTCCTGTGAAGTTTGGTGACTAGTCCTAGTGGTTTCATAAATACAAGTGACACAAAGTTTTTCTAATTTTAAGTCATCATGGGCAATAACTCCAAAAGTTATCAGGGGGAGACAATTCAAAAATCCAAGGTGCACAACAACTCATGGCGGTCAACATTCATGTGAAGTTTGGTGACTCTAGCCCTACTGGTTTCAGAGATACCCGTGACAGAAGTTTGTGACAGACAGACGGACAGACAACTCTGGCAAAAACAATATGTCTCCCCATAAATGGGGAGACATAATTAGGAGTAGGAGATGTCTGATCAGGGTCTATTCTGTTAGAAAAAAGGAAATAATATAGGCACGATTCTACAGTTTCTGCCATGGCCAAACATTCTCGTGCTATTAAAACAATCTAAGGAGCTGTCTGATCTGGGTCCTCTGTGTTTGCTAATGAAATCAGAAAGTTCTGTTTCTTTTGTTTCTAAAATGGCTACACTGTTACACCTTCTGTATTTCATTATAACTAGTTGGCCATGAATATTCAGTAGGTATTGAAAATCGGACTAAATATAGAACAGGGAAAGGGTTAAGATAGGCTGTGTTCAATGAGACAGGCTATAGATCAGTATTCAATGAGACAGGCTATAGATCAGTGTTCAATGAGACAGGCTATAGATCAGTATTCAATGAGACAGACTATAGATCAGTGTTCAATGAGACAGGCTATAGATCAGTATTCAATGAGACAGACTATAGATCAGTATTCAATGAGACAGGCTATAGATCAGTGTTCAATGAGACAGACTATAGATCAGTATTCAATGAGACAGACTATAGATCAGTATTCAATGAGACAGACTATAGATCAATCTGAATATGGGAACTTTCTCATCACGACATACAGATGACTGCAGGTTAGCAATGTTCAGCTACACTGCCAGTGTTAAAATCAATTTTTCTAACATCTCTGCTCGTTTCCTGCTATGATCTAAGAATATTTGTAACAAATTACAAGAGTCAGAATAATTGATAACAACACTATGTTTTAGCTTGGTTCACAATTCAATGATAGAAAAGTAAGATATAATACATTAAATACAGTAGATAACAAATGCCCCCAAAGCAAAGCACTGACACTGAAATGTGTTTTGTAGGCAAGACTGTAAATTTGTTATTGCTGAAATGAAACTAAAATATTACACAGTGTAACCTGAATTTGAAATTAGTAATCTTAAACAAGAAATGACTAGGCAACAATGCGGATATATTGTAAAATACCCATATTTAACTGAAAATGTAAAGGTCTTTCTATCTTTGAGGCCAAAGGTCAAGGTCACAGTGATCAGACCATGGTACATAGCACTCCGCTATACTAGATTCCATTCATCATGAATAATTAAATTGAAAGCTTTTTATGCCCCCATTGACGATAGTCAGGGGGCATTATGTTTTGCGTCCGTGTGTCATGCTTTTACGTGCAGTTGGTTGTCACAGTTTTTTCATTGTCTTATATCTCACTAACCATTATAGCTATTGGCATGGAATTGCATATATATATTAAACACCATCAATACTTTCATTGCGCACCCAGCTCATGCTGCCCTCAAGCCCAAGGTCAAATGACTGTGTGCAGCTAGGCAAGCACCACCACAGGGGCATCGCTGTGTCTTACAGATACAATTTTCTAGTTTGTAAATGAAGCCTAAGGTCATATTTGGTGATCCCAGTCAAAGCAGTGTAGGAGATATGCTTCGGACAAGCAAAATCTGCACACACTAACTAGAACTTTCACTAAAGGTGATGGAATATTCCGCTCAGCTGCCTTGATCGCAAATCATTTGAAAAGGGCCATAATTCTGTCAAAATGCTTGACATAGTTATGTACTCTTGCCTGCAGATGAAGCTTGTGATGGTTAACAAGTGCTCCAATTCCAAAGCTTTATCTCACAGTGTTATGAAAATAAGTGGACTTTAACAAAAACTTTAACCAAAATTTTAAGTTAAAAAGGGCAATAAATGCTTGACAGAATTATGTACTCTTGCCTACAGATAAAGCTTGTTATGGTGAACAAGTATGTATGCTTTCAAAGCTTTTTCCCAAAGGGTTATGTAGATAAGCGGACTTCAACAAAAACCTTAACAAACAAAAATAATAATAAAAGAGCCATAATTCTGTCAAAATGTTTGACAAGAGTTATGTTCTCTTTTCTACAGATTAAGCTTGTGATGGTAGGTAAGTGTGTAAAGTTTCAAAGCATTATCTCAAAGGTTTATGTAAATAAGTGGACTTTAACAAAACCATTAACCATGTTGTGCCACGGACAGAGTTAAGATAAAAAGGGCCATAATTCTGTCAAAATGCTTGACAGAGTTATGTACTCTTGCCTGCAGATAAAGCTTGTGATTGTAGACAAGTGTGTAAAGTTTCAAAGCTTTATCTCAAAGAGTTACGTAAATAAAAGGACTTAACGGTAATAACCAGGTTGTGCCACGGACAGACAGACAGATAGACAGACCAACCATAAAAAGGGCCATAATTCTGTCAAAATGCTTGACAGAGATATGTACTCTTGCCTGCAGATGAAACTTGTGATGGTACTCATGGTAGACATGTGGCTTTATCTCAAAGGGTTATGTAGATAAGTGGACTTAACCAGGTTGTGCCACGGACAGAAATACCAACCGACCAACTCCTGTATATACCCCCTCTCAAACACAGACGGTTCAATCACTATATGACCAAAGGCCTAGCTTTGGGGCATAAAAATGTAAAGATTATGTAAAATATGAAAAGATTTGTGAATAAATGAAGGTGTTACAGTATAAACACTGTTTCAAGGGCAAGCAACTCTTGAACTATTTATAACCAAGAATCAATCTTGATCAAGACAATAAGGTAATACAAAAGCTGAATAAATATGATGAAGATCCATGAAAACAAGATGCTTTAGTACAAGTACAATAAAATAAGGCATTTATTTAAATAAAAGGGCAATTAATTCTTGGCCACCTTTCAGTAAATGTATAACCCATCCACACAATGCCATTTAGCTACTTAAAATATTTGGCTGGCACCAACCCATTAAAACACATGCAATTTTAGCATATATACAGTAAAACCCATCCAAAAAAGACATTTAATTCTGGGTCGATGGTGCAGGTGGGTAGCTTAATGCAGGACAAAAGTTATGCAGAAAGCTCCCATATGAGCTCTCTGCATTAGTCATCCTACATTAAGCACTTAACCATTTCCTTCATATAAAAGCATTTTCACGCATTTGCAAACAGAGAAGACCCAGATCAAATGGCTCCTAGAGGAGCCATATCATCAGTCTGCTTTGTGTGCTAATTAATGGTATGTGATAGATATGTTTCTTTAGTTTCTAAAATGGCTACAATGTTCCTCCTTTCATATGTTTCTTTAGTTTCTAAAATGGCTACAATGCTCCTACTTCCATTTTTCATTATAACCATTTTGTCTATGAATATTCCATAGGTACTGAAATTTGGCCTAAATAAAGAACAGGGAAAGGGTTAAAGACATCCAAGTTTATTTATTACTGGTAAGTAGTTGCTTTAGAGGGGGTCTACTGCATATATATATATTTACAACAAAAGCAAGAGCAATCTTATCTACCTGTCCGAAATGAGCTGGATATCCTAGCATATGAATGTAGAGCAGCTTGGCCACATTACGACAGCGGTATGTGTTGTCTGTGTCACGAAATGAGTCTCTTATTGATGCACACTCTTTCTGCACCACTGATCTCTCATCTGCTGCTGTTCGTGCAGACCTGATTTCACGAATCAAGTCCCGCAGACGCTTCGGTGTCGGCATAATAGACGACTGAAAAGAAATAAAACATATATGCAAAATAGATAAAAGCTTTTGCGTTATTTCTTCACTCACACTGTGTTTGTTTACTTTGAACCATTCCAACTTATTGATTCCAGATGACTTTGTTTGAAGGTTGTTTAATGTTTAATTATTTATGACAAAGTAGTGAGTGAGTGAGTTGGATTTTACGGCACTGTGACACTGAATAGGTCATAATTATAGGGGGGTGGGGGGGCACAGGGAAATACTTTTGTTGAGTAATTTAGTGAGGAGTATTCAGTTACGAAGCATCAACCTGTTTCAAGGAGTCTATTCGGGCAAAATCGACTTCTGCATGCAACTTTCAAGATATTGGATAAATGTTCCAGCTTTTTGCAAGTGGTTAGAGACATTAATCTTGAAACAAAAAGTGCTTTGATGAGATATCAGATAAACTGATATGCATCGAGTCAAAGGTGAAGAACATTTTCACCACTGCAAGTGGCTAACAAAATGCATTATTTACTATATGTAGTAGTTAATTTCGACTCAGTTAAATTTGAATGCAGAAGAAAGGTAAATTTGAATGGTACTCAATTTTTTGTATGACAGCCAGTCCCAGGACAAATGCAGCCATGGCCAAATATTCATGTTCACATGTTATTATAAAAGTTCCAACTTTATTTTTTTTTCAGAATTTATATTCATGATGTCACTATGTCTTACATAATACAATGAGAACTCAGAAACTTTTGAAATATTTAATATGGTAAACAAGTTACGAAACAGTCAATCGAAATGTATTTTACAGTATATCAATTCTGTATGCAACTTTTCCGTTGACCAATGAGTCTTGAGATGTTTTGACAGTGTAGGTTCAGATGGGATTAATCAAATTTACCTCATAGATGATGTTTGTGACATCAGAACAAGCTTTGAACAATTAGCTAGGTTGGTGTTTCTGATTTCATTTAAAAAAAAAAGTATATTTTTTCACAATTTGCAGAAATATATAGGAAAATATTAATCAAATTTACCTCATAGATGATGTTTGTGACATCAGAACAAGCTTTGAACAATTAGCTAGGTTGGTGTTTCTGATTTCATTTAAAAAAAAAAAAGTATATTTTTTCACAATTTGCAGAAATATATAGGAAAATAAAAGAAAATGTGTCCATGGGACCGACACTGATGCCCCGCGGCAAACAGGAAGTAGACGAATGACAAACCTGAAACGGGGAGACACTGTACAAATTAGGGGTGATTATTGAGGCCAAAAAGACTATTATGATTGTATTACGATAGTCGAAATACTATCACAATAGTTTAGAAACTAATGCAATCAGAGCTGAAGCTGCAGCTCTCCATTAGGGAGAAGTTTTGTGATATTGAGGGAGAAGTTTGGTCTGGATTTTGTATCTCCCTATATGTTCTATAATATAAAACTTCTCCCTCAGCTCAAAACAGGGAGAAGTCAGCTGGGTTAGGGAGACTTTTTCTCCCAAATCACCCTCTTGCTTGAGCGGCTGATTGTAATACTATCATTATTGTTTTCTTCTAAGAGAAGGGTAAGAAATCAAAATGACTAGATCAACACTTAAGATCAGCCTTCTTGTCTCTATAATTATAAAAACAGCATACAAATCAACACAAAAGTGACAAATGCATATGCATGTCATTTAATGACAGTCAAAAGCTATACATAGCTTATGTTAATTTGTTAATGTCATCTGACTATAAATAAAATTTGTATTTGTAGTTTGTATTATTTTACATTTATTTAACCCTGTAAATGATAAACGTTTTCATATCTTTGCAAATAAGGTAGACTCAAATTAGAGATGGATGTTTTCTTTTCATATGATCAATAAGATTTGAAGTGTTTCCACCGTACTTATGAAAACTATTGAATTAAATATTGGCGATAGTTCTTGATTGTCAGAATTACTATCAAACTTTTACTATTGGTAGCTCAACTACTGCGTATTTTGATCTATTGTTACACCTCTCGTCAACCCATTGTTACACCCGACATCTTGTACAAATCAGTTCACTATGATTATGCTTCACATCATTATATCAAGTAACTCCAGCATACACAAGCCAAGAAATCTTTGACGAAAATTTTACAGGAAGGACATACGTACATATGTATGGACAAGGTTAAAACTTAATGCCCCACCTTTGATTATTAGGTATTTTCTAAAGTTTCTTATTGTATGATTATCTGGATATTACTTTTTAAATTCTAGCACCCGACCTGAAAGTTAGAACCAACCACTTGATAGTGCACTACATTTTAATGAAAAAATGGCATAATTATTTGACATAGACGGAACCTGTGGTTCAGTTTAACAATAATAACTTCAGTGAATTGAGAAAATGATTGAGGTCAAATAGCAGGGTGATGTGTTAGATATTTAGCCAATGATCTTAGAACAACTTTGGATACATATTACTACATGACGCAAAGGAGTAACTGAAATACAAAAAATTCCGGGGTGAATTTTGTGGGTGGGGTAGTTGCACCTAATTACGGCTATGACGTGTCTTCACCCTCCCCTTTAAACTGACACACAATATGGCTGCAAGAAAACATCGTGGTTGAATACAAATATTCTAAGCATTAAAATTGACATCAAAAGTCTGGAAATGTGCCTACCTTCAGTATATCAAGGGCCATTTCGTTGAACTTAGCCCGAATTTGCAATTTGTCGTAGACAGGAAGTGCCTTTGGTAAGGTATGGCCAGGTAAACACAGGGTTTACGACATGCTTAGCGACATATGTGTGTGAATTTACTCGAAATAGTTACCAGCATAGCACTGTCTGGTATATTTTGGGGATAACAGCTTTCAGAAACTCGTACTTATATATGCCGGTGCGGTACGGAAAACACAACATTAACTTTTTACAATTTCAAAATGGCCGATCATGGGCGAACCACTCTGATTAACATTGGAAAAATAGTTCCATGTAATATTTTGTATCAGCCACCTATATATTTCGTTCCTGTTTTGTTAAATCACCGTACGTCTATTGTAATCACTTTCAGTGTTCAGTGAAATTATATTTGCACCATATATGGGAAAACAACGAAAAAACGGGAAACAGCGGAAGAGATTTAAGTCGATAAATAGTTCGACAGGTGGTCATGACGTCTAATGTACAGTCTGCAACAATTTACAGTGCAGAATAGTGTACGCGAAGAGAAACTCCAGAAAAGATTAGAATGCTTTTTCAGAATATAGAGAGGTCAATATAGCTTAAATCGGCGTCTCTCTGTTTCCACCACCGTCCTTTAGAAGTATGTCTATCCATCTGTCTGTCTACCCGTGTCTGACTGTCTGCCGTCCGCCCGCCCATCCATCCATTCCGTCCGTCCGTCCGTCCGTCTGTCTGTCTATCTATCTGTCTGTCTGTCAGTCAGTTAGTCAGTCTGTTAGACTATCTGCAATCTGCCTGTCTGTCTGTCTGTTTATCGCTATATATGTCTGACTGATTTATCGTTTGTCTATGTCTATATCTCTCAGTCTCTGTCGGTATTCCATACCATAGAGTCTATTTTTCTTCTCTTGCAATGACTGGCTCTTTGACCGTATGCATCTGTCTTTATGTCTGCCAGTCACTGTCTCTCTGGCCCAAGTCTTGTTTCTGTCTCTTTTTTTTGTTTGTCTGTTTATGACTGGCTGTTTGACTGTAGCCTATGTCTCTCATTCACTGTCTCTATGTGTCCTTGTTCCTCTAAAGTTGTCTATCTGTTTTTATCTTTCTCTTGGTCCTCAGTGTCTGTCTGTCTGTTTCTACATTTCACTCGTTCCCTGTATCCATATTTTACCGTAATATAGACGACACAATTCCATGAAGCTGTAGATCCAGATCAACATTAGTCCATATCAAAGAAAGCAGACCTCGATTATGACAGTTCTTGGTCTAGAACATCTACCAGGTAAAGGGTTACACCCTTACCACACAGAGAAAATTGTGAGAGCGTCTAATGTACACAGTAGAACCTGTCTTAAGCAATAATTCATTTCTTAAACCAGAGACATATACATGTACAGTAAAACCTGTCTATAACGGCCACTAAATTACTTCAAGTATTTTATGTTAAAGACAGGTGGTTGCTTAAAGCAAGGTGAAAGTAAAACAGAACGCTCCTATATTAGCGTTCTGTTTTACTTTCACCTTGCTTTAAGCGGCCACCTGCCCTAAATATCAAATAATTAACACACTTTTAGTGGCCGTTATAGAGAGGTTTTACTGTATGTATCTGTTTAAACATAGGAGTGTTAAAAAGCAGGTAGTTGCTTAATGCATGGTAAAAGTAATACAGAAAGCTCCCATAGGAGCTTTCTGCATTTCTTTTGACCTGCACTAAGCTACCACCTGCCTCACAGACCCATAAGTAGTCTTCTTTTTTGATGACCGCTTTTAAAAGACTGGTTCTACTATATAGTATACAGATACAAAACACTCCTCTTATCTAGGTTACAG